>JAJHSJ010000001.1:59713196-60250856 GCA_021015155.1 Magnolia officinalis
GGTCCGGGAGGTCCAGAACATCAGTAGACTCATGGTCCTGGTTATTATGATGGATATTCTTATGGCCAATTAAATTATGATTATATTATATATGAGCCTGTTCCATCACATTCATGTTGGAGTAGTCCTCCAGATCCATATCTATATGATTATAGATATCCAGATCCAAATCCAAGTTACTCATCACAGACACACTCTCAATCTCAAGACTCTCAACAACCTGAGTACGAGCACCAGTATAGCTATTTGACGAGCACTGATGAATATTCTTACTCGGGGTTGGAGTCGTTGCCTTGTCAGGATCAGTCATCCTCTGGTTTCGTTGATCTAATATTTCCTTCTGGCACTGGATATTATGGATATGCAGCACCTCCGCCTATTGGACAGGCTCAGTCTGATGATGACGATGACGATGATGTAGAGGTCGAGCAACCACAAAAAGGCAGACTTTCATTTTGGTGGTGACTTGTGATTGTACGTATAATATTAATAGTATATATTTGTATTAAGGTAAGTATTTGCAGCAGACAGCTCACAGCAGTATTATTGCAAGCAACCAAGCACACACTTGACACTGTCGAACTTGTATTTAAAATAGCTCCCCTGACAACCAATCAAGTAATCCTTAATCAAGTTGCAGGGGAGTATATCAGACACTACTATTTTTTTTTTTAATATTCTTGACTTGAGGATGACAGGTCACAGGACAGGAATCACAGTCACAGCCACAGGTATGAAAAATAATTGCAAACACCTACACATGTAAGATATTTTCATATTACATTCATTCTAATATATCTATCATTGATAGTAGATAATTAGAAAATTAAATATATGAGTTTTGCAGTCAAATCTAGGTTGTCTGGTTCATAAATTCATCAGACAGTCCGATACAACTTCTCACCAAAGAGTGGACCGTTACACCACCATAAACATGTTCCAATTTATAAATTAATGCATATTTGGAATGCTTAGAATATTTCAGATTTAATCCATATTTTTTCATATTTTTATGGCCATAAAAAAAAATTTTGCACCATTACGGGCCGTTACACCCCGGTATCGCCGTTACACTCCCATATCCGTATCGGTATCGGTGGGCAACGTTACGCCAACCGATACCGATACAAAATACCTTGGTCCTAATACATGCAGTGTCCAACTGAATTGATGCAAGTATATTTAAAGTCTATTCATATAATTTATAAACGTAAGAAGACATGTATGGAAACACAAGCAATACATTCAAAAGCAAAAGAAAACTCACTAGATCAGGTTACATGTTTGATTTTGTGTTTGGATACAAATATTGCAACTGATTTGCGAGAAATTGAGAAATTTCGATTTTTTCCAATTTTCTGCCACTTGCCTATTTCCCCCAAATCTCGAAATCGAAGCTCCAAATCCATGATTTTTCATGGAAAACATTAAGGATCATAGATTTGTAACCATTTGACATTGATTTAACGTGATTTACAGCAAAAAAAAAAAAAAAAAAGGATCGAAAATCGAAACTGCTCACCGAATCGAATAGTTGGGATATATTGGTACTACCTATGCATTTTGTATCGCACAGGTGGGATACAAGATATATCATGGGATATATCGGCCAGTATCGTCTATATTTAAAACATTGTATGTAACAACACGTGCCAATCACAATTTGCTTGTTTTGACTTTGTACTAATTATTGCAATTCAACTGGATTCAAGTAGGGAAAAAAAAAGTGATCATGAGATATGAATTGTGATCTACCAAACCTTAGTTTCTCAAACAAACAATGAATCTAGCAAAACCTGAAACAAAAGGATTAAATAATAATAATAATAATAATAATAATAATTAAAGATCAACAAAAATATTATCACAATCAATCAAATGTTTTTCCTCAAAAACCAAATAAAAATGGTATTAGTATTCGATACAAGTTCACAATAACATTCCACTCTTTTTTTCTATTTTCCATCAACAGGGAACCAAAAACCCAAAACCCCATGTCATTCAAATAAAAGGTTAAGAAAAAAAAGGAATCCAATCTCATCAAGAGAAAATTATAGATAAAGTGGAAAAAGGAACCCATCAAATCTCAAGGTGCATTTTGGATACCCAATTCAATTAAACTGCATTTATTGGTGTGATAAAATGGAATAACCAAACTCTCATTTCCTTTCATAGCATTCATATTGATGATTAGCTCTCCAAATTACAATCATGTTACTTACCAGTTGAACCTAAAAGAAACACAATGCAACCCGAGGACTACTTAAAAGTTATCAAGCCTCAGAAACATCATTAATTTTTATCATTTCCTTTTGATTGAACTGAACGTTCCCACTTCAATTCACTTGCTCATCCAAACACATCTTAGTCATCATTTCCCCAAGATATTGATTCCACGTAGGCAAAAATGTCGTGAAAACCGATCATTGGTGCTGCATTCCATTCATCTAGTGCACCGTTCCAACTAGACACATTCTTCTCTACAGATGCCACTTTGAGCTCTACATTCCCTTCAAAAGATAACGACATTTCCTAGCACTCATAATGAATCAAATTACAGTTAAATTGCTTTCAAGTCTAATTTCAAGTAACCAATTGCAATTTGTAGCCCAGATGACCAACGTTGGTGCTAAGGAAAGAATTTACAATTTCCTTATTTGACTTTATTAGATAAAATATTGCAATTCAATTTGATATTGCTCTAAAAGCTCCCTTAAGGGTTCATAAGAAATGAATTGCAATGTACCAAACCTTAGTTTCTCCAACAAACAACAAATCTATCACAACCCAAAGGAAAAGGATAAAAACAAAGGTTGGTGAAAATATCATAACAACCAATCAAAGTAGCCCCAAAAAACCCCAAAGAAAAGAGCATTAGTTACAAGTCCACAAAAACAATCCACTCTCTCCTTTTTTTATTTTCAGACCACGAACCAAGCACCCCAAAAACCCATCCCATTCAAAATAAATAATTAAATAAATCTTGCCAAGAGCAATCAAATTCACCAAAAAGAAAATCCAATCTACCATTCAATAAATAAAAACAACTTCACAAAAAACAACCAAAGAAGACCCCAAGCCAATAAGAAAAAACAATTTCAAAAATAAAAATCACCTCAAAACCAATTGAATTATCCAATGAGCTAAATTACAATTACCCAATATGCAACAGCATTCCAATCTACCAAGCCAGAACTTCCAGAAAAAACTAAGCTGCATTTGGATGCCTGTAAGTTTTTTTAAGTTGTAACTAAGTTACAGGTAACCTACTTACACGTGAAAGAAAGTTACAGGTAATCCTATTTGGGTGTAAGTTGTAACTAACTTACAGGTAACTTAGTTTCTGTGTTTGGATAACCTGTAAGTTAGTTACATGTAAGATATTTTATATTCACACCAACCAGAGTTTAGAATATAAAATTGTTAAAAAAATCAAATTGTCACATAAAAAAGTTTGGATAAAAGTATGTAATTTTATTGAGCCCATTTAGATGACTAGTTGGACTGATTCTAAAGCTAAACTAATCATTATGTAATAAACATTATTTTTATTATAGAATATAAGCTTGAATAAAAGCTTTCATACATGATGGGTCTTATATACTTAGATGTTTTATGTTATACCTGCAGGATTTGAGTTTCCCCGTAAGCGGGTATATGTGTGTGTATAAGTATGTATATGTATACGTGTGTATATGTATGTATATGTATATGTGCGTGTATGTATATATATGTATAGTATATGTATATTTGTATGTGTGTTATATATATATATAATATAGTTATATGTGTGTATGTATATGTGTGTGTGTGTGTGTGTGTGTGTGTGTGGCGTTGTGTATGTGTGGTATATATATATATATATATATATATATATATATATACACATGTGTATGTATATATGTGTATATGTATATGTATATATGTCATATGTGTATGTATATATATATGTATATGTACATGTGTGTGTGTGTGTGTGTGTGTGTGTGTGTGTGGTATTTGTGTATATGTATATATGTGCGTGTATATATGTATACTTGTACACTTGTATATGTATATGTATATATGTATATATATGTGTATGTATATGTATGTGTATGCATATGTATTGTGTGTGTGTGTGTTTGTTTTTCCCTTCTTCCAGGTCTTTATGTCCTAATCATGAGGTAAGACATCAAATAAACATTATAGTCGGCACTAGGAGGTTTTTAATCATGAACACTTAAGATTGAGATCTGCCTATGTTTGCTCATTTTGGGATCAAGGCCTAAAATGATATGAAAAAAATTGATAAATAACATGGATAAAACACATGCAACATAGTGAGGCCCACAAAGCACCAACTAGTAGTGATATAGTTATTGGCTAACGTCGCTAGTCAAACTTGAGTGGATCCATCGAGGTGTGTGGGATCCCAAATTATGGAGCTCATTGTAATGTATTTTTCTCACATCCACATCGTTCGTCCGTGTTGAAAGCTCATTTTAGAACATGATACAAAAAATAAGAAGATTTGAATCTCATGTGGATCATAGTATAGGAAACAATAGTAATTGACCATTAAAAACTTCTTGTGGGCACAAAAGTTTTTGAATCAAGTTAATATTTGTTTGGTATCTTCGTCCAAGTCTTTGTTACCTTATCAACGGAAGCGAATTGCGTGCTGAGTAAACTCTTTAAGGCTCACCATGATTTATGTATTGTATCCAATCTGTCCATCATTTTACCATATAATTTTAAGTCTTGATCCCAAAAATGAAGAATATCCAAATATCAAATGAACCACACCACAGGAAACAATGTGAATTGAACTTCTACCGTTGAAAAATTCTTGGGGGCCATAGAAGTTTTGGATCAAGCTTATATTTGATTTTTCCCTTCATCCATGTTTGTATGATCTTATGAACATGTTGGATGACAAATAAACATCACTATGGGGCCTAGCAAGGTTTCAATGGTGGAAATCATTATTCCCACTGTTTCCCGTGGTATGATCCACTTGAGCTTTGGATTTGCTTCAATTTTGGTCTCAACCACTTAAATAAGCTGGAAAAATGAATGGACGGCATGGATAAATCATATACATTCACCGTGGGCCCAACTGAGTTTACTCGGTACGATAAGGATCCGATTTCCTTGTCAATAGGTTGGATGGGAAATCGGATTGCCTACTGAGTTACTCAGTATATCATATTGAGTAAACTCAGTTAGGCCCCACCTTGAATGTATGTGGTCTATCCACGTCGTCCATCCGTTTTTCCATCTAATTTAAGGGGTTAAGCCCAAAATTGAAGCATATACAAAGATGAAGTGGATCATACCACAGGAAAGTTGGGATTGACTTCCACCTATGAAACTGCTTCATTGGATGGAAAATAAATATTTTAGTGGATCCATGATGTTTTTAATAGTAGGATTTAGTTAAGATTGTTTTCAATATGGATGGACGGTGTGGATTTAAGGAAAGTACATCACTGTGGGCCCCACAGTTGGGCATCCGAAACCGCCCTGCCAAACAGCCCCGTTCCGCACTTGTGCAAAAGAAAAAAAATGAAGGAGAGGAAAAAATAAAAAAGAAAATCAACAAGGGTTAGGGCTTCCCTTGCCAGAGCAGAGACAGGGAAGGAGTCGCTGAGACAGAGAGAGAAGAGAGAGAGAGAGAGAGAGGGAAGGAGACGCTGAGAGGAGAGAGAGAGAGAGAGAGAGAGAGAGAGAGAGAGAGAGAGAGTGAAGTAGACGCTGAGAGAGGGAGAAGGAGACGTTGGGTCAGAGCAGGTAGGTGCACTTTCAACGCAGCTGCGTTTCCACCACCGTCTCCCAAATTCGAAATGGATAGCCGTTGCCTGTAACTAAGTAACCTGTGACTTGAAAAACACGTAATTCCTCTGTTACATTTCTTGCAATCTTACCTGATAGAAAGTTACAGGTTGAGACTTTGTTACCTGTAACATTTCTCCCCCAAACACAAACTGTAAGAAAGTCACCTGTAACTTTCTTACATTTTACACAAGTTACAGGCATCCAAACGGCCCCTAAAGCTCGACCAAAAATAAAAATAATTAAATCAAGTAGGAACTCAATTAAAATCAACTGACCTCTTGGCCCGCTTGGGATCAATCGCAGCCAGCTCTGCAAGCTTATCAACAGCCATCGCCTTCTTCGCCTCCACCACCTCTCCATACAATCCTGACGAGACTGACATCATCGATCCGTCCATGGAATTACTATGGCGATGGTGATGATTCCGTGGTCGTGCGTTTTTGGTCTCGCCTCCATTCCCATCCCCGCAATTCCCATCCATTCTGTCCCCAAATTGGCCATCCTCGATCCTGGATCCGACCTTCTCCAAGTCAATGTAGGTGGAAACGAGATCATCATCCTCCGACACCATGCCATCGAATCCCGCTGCTGATTGGTGGCGGTCATCGACGATGAGATCAAGGTCTTCAGGGATGCGGAAGGAGAGCTCGGATTGCGCCCGGCGGTGGTGGGGCCCATGGGAAGGAAATGGGATGGGATGCTTGTTATCTACTGGATCGGACATTCTGTGTGTTTGGTGTTAGGAAGAGAGAGAAACTGTTGTATTTTCAGGCATCGTCGGAAACAGAGAGAGAGAGAGAGAGAGAGGGGGGGGAGTGTGTGTGTGTGTGTGTGTGTGTGTGTGTGAAGGGGAGAGCGACAGGAATCCACGAGATCTGCTTTTCATGATAAAATGAAAAGTTTTTATTTGATGACAACGGTCGGTGACCTGAAATCGGACTAGCCTCGGTTGAGCAATGAATCAAGTTCGGACGAGTTGACCCATCTACACAATGAGTCGCCAAAGTTTTACTCTCTCTCTCTATATATATATATATAACAAATCCTACCATATTAATGCAATTAAATTAATTATTATTATATATTTCAATAATTTTTCAACTACATAGAAATAAAATTATTCATTAATACTTATTATGTTCATTTAGTACAAATAAGTGCCAATTAAATTTGTCTTACACAACATATTTCGAATTTGGAATATGTGTATCGTTGATGCGTAAATCTGGTTAGCCTTCCCTGAACCTTCAAGTACCTACACAAGGAGCGGACAAAGGAGACCCTGGCTGCAGCGGGGGACCCTCTGATGCTTAAGTTAGGTAAGGAATCTGAGTCTGATCGTGAGTAGGGTTTCAGGCTTAAGATTGTGCGTACCTTTCACCATTAGGGATGCTCCTATTTATAGGTGGGAGAAGGCGGTGGCGTAAGAGGTAGTCTCCCTATTTAGTAGGGACATATTGTATAGAGATTCGCACCCCGTTCATGTCCGAGGATCTTTCGAGATCCTCGGTCAAGATCTCGGGCAGATCTGTGTTGCGATCGCCTTCCTAGATCCTCGACTGGGATCTCGGGTGGACACCGTCGAGATTAGGTCGGAACTAGTAAAAGAAGGGTTACGCCGACCTGTGTTTATGCCGACCCGATTCCTTTGATGAGTAGCAGTCAATTCTTTTTTGTGTCGAGCGGATCAATGGGTTTTCTGACCTGCTGTCGAGGACTGATGAAAGGTCGAGGCTGATCTCATTTCCTGCTTGGATTGGGGCCAAAAGTCAAGCCTTTAGCCGTATTGGTTGTTAACCGACCTGACGAAGTACATGGAGTTCCGACCTGACCTTATCTCATTGGTCGGCTCATTTTTCCCATAACAATAAGCCCTATACTTCCGAGCTCACATAGCGGGCTCGAGAAGTAGGTCGGTCTTAGTTAGGTCAAACTATATTGTGCCTAGCGTATCGGGTCTGCTTGTCATTAATGTCGGATAATGCAGCGTGCACAAGAAATCGGGGTGTATTTGCAATCATGGTACGGCGTACTCGAGATAATGTGCCCCGCTCGAGGTCACGTGTGCTAACGACACGCCTGCTCGGCTTTTGACCTATGGGGTGCTGACGCATGGCGCTTCCTGGGGAGTCAGGTCGGCTAGCGAGTGAAAGCGTTCCACGTGTCTAGACGCGGTTATCGAGGTGCTGCTTGTGCCTCCGTAATGAGTACGACCATTAAATGCTATAGAGTCGGGTTGGCTATAAAAGGGGGTGCCCTAGCACCGCCCAAGGCTATTTGTCATGTCACCTTTCTACCTCTCTCTGCTCTCCCCAATCTTCAGACGACTTCCAGCAAAATCCAGCCTTCTTCCCCCTCTCCGGTGAGCTCCATTCCCTGTCTTTCCTCCCCTTTCCTTTTTTCTTTTCCTTCCAAGCTCCGACTTCCAATCGTTGTCCATTAAGGGGAACGTCGAGATCATCAGACCAACGGGGGGACTCGCCCCAGTGTAATGGTGGGCCAAACGATTTTTACCCTATGTCGAACCCACCATCATTGTTAATGATGATGAGTGACAGGGACTCCAGGTGTCCCATGAGTCGAGAATGGTTGCCTAGTCCTCGCCCGAGCGACCAGAGGACACTGAGGGGGCTGTCACAGCGACAGAGGAAGCCGGTGGGTCCTCGTTGGAGGCGGAGGAGAGGGGGTCAGTTGAGTCAACGTTGACGGAGGCCGACCTGGTACGGATCAGGTCGGGATATCACATTCCAAACTTTGGGGTACTCCTAGCTCCTGTACTTGGCGAGCTTCCAAAAAAGCCCCAAGTCAACGAGGTGGTCATATTCCTGGTCACCCTCCAGTGCGGTTTGAGGCTCCCTCTCCAACGCATAGTTAGGAAAGTCCTCACGCACCTGGAGTTAGCTCCTGGGTAGATAATCCCCAATGCATGGAGGGCACTAGTGGGGACATTCATCCTATGGTCCGAGCTTGACCAACCCAAGCTAACTGTGGATGAATTTGTCCACCTGTACCGGGTGAAGTCCAACCTGCACCACGAGGTTTGGTACTATTTTTCTGCTTGGTCGAAGACTGGTAAGGTCATAATTACTATCACCCTGACTTTGAATAAGAATTGGAAGAGTAAATGATTCTAAGCATAGAGAGATTGGGTGTTAGGCCCATGTCCTTGTGACCATTCCGTTCCGTAGGATCCCACGGTCCTCGTGGTCGAATTTCGGCGACCCGCGACCCATAGATTGCATTTACGTGCGACCCTGAGTCACATCTTGTAAACCCGAGTCGGCTTGACTCGAGACCTGTGCCATTGTGACCGCGTCGTTGCCGCGGTTCCGACGCCGCGTCTCGTGTGCCGATCCGACGCTCAAATTGTAAGTTATGACCCGCGCATTATTCTGGGCATTAATTGCATGATTGTAGGACCCACCTATCCAGATTTCACATTTTCCTAGGAAATCCATCATTAGGATGATGTCACCCTAGGGGTGACATCAGCCTACCCTAGCCACCCTAGCCCCATGCTTGCTTGTAATCATGCCTTTCTCTTCCCCAAACTCATAATTACCTTACATAGCAATCATTCCAAGCCTCTTCTCTCTCTCTCTCTCTCTCTCTCTCTCTCCCTCACCTCCTTTCTCCCTCATTTTCTTTTCTCACTAGCCCAAGAGAGAAGCCATGGACTCTCAAAAATCCAGCCACATCCCAAGCTCATTTCCCCCAATCCAACCATCAAAACTTCATCTCAACCATTAAATCTTGTTCCCTTGGAGTATAGGACCCCATTGGTGGAAGAAGTCCATGATCTAAGGTGAGAGCACTTCTAGGATTAGATTTTTATTTTCTTGCATGGATTAGATGATTTGAGGGCTCACATTCGGTGGGACCTAAGTGATGCATACATGTGTTGTAATGCAAGAGAGGGGCCCATAGTGGCGGGGCCCCTCCCTCAGCCGCTCGCTCTCTCTCTCTCTCTCTATTTCTCTCCCTCTCTTTTTTTTGTGATGTTGTGGCCCACCTGATGATGCATGATATCCAAGCCATCCATTCAGTGGGGACCATATAGCCGTCCACCAAGTAGGGCCTATCTTGTTGCCCATTTTTTGGCCAGCCCGGATGAAGGAAAAGACAAATATCGGCTCGATTCTGGGGCTGTGTGGCCAGCCCTGGTGGACCCCGCTGTAATGTATGTATCCTAGATCCATGTCGACCGCCCGTGGGGCCCACCTAGTTAACGTTCAGTAGGTAGCTGGACTGCTGGTACCGTCTAGCAGCCCTAGACTGATGGAAAACATAAATATCAGCTTAATTCAAAGCTGAGGTGGGCCACACATGTGGACCCACCTCTGATGTATGTATTTTATCTGCCATCCACACTATCCACGTAGGGACGGTGGGGCCCTGAGGTGTGTGTGGCCATTTGTGGGACGTGACCCCCCCCCCCCCCCCCCTCCCCCCCAATGATATATGTATTGTATACCCACGTTGCCCATCCTCTTGCAGGATGTGGGACCCACCCCACACGTGTTGCATGTGTGGGGGTGGGGTGCACACCGTCCATCTCTAGATGGTGACGGGCCCACCTTGAATGTATGTATTCTATATCCAGTCCGTCCGTCCACCTTGCTGGACCCACCTTGATGTATGTCCTTTATATCCTCGTCGTCAATCCGTAAGGCCCACCCTGCACGTGTGTACCCAGCATGTCCAACAAGGAGCTGGACGGTGGGCCCTGACCTGGTGCATGTGTTGCACCCACGCTTGTGTAACACCCCGTACTTTCCAGTACTCGGGTGTTACCGTATAACCAAACTTAGCATAAACACAAGCCAGGCTTAAGTCAACATTCACGTTCATTTTAGTCTAAACCCAACTCCACTGATGGACAAATCTAACCGAATTACGGGCAAACAAACTCGAGTCATGAAATCCACCACTCACCATGTTTTACAATGTCTCATAGGGCGATCCATCATTTAAAAGCTAAGATCAAGTTGTCTAATTTCACATCCAACTCCCTGATCATGCCTAGACATTCCTTAGGATCTTAAAGGTTGTTGATAATTAAATAATAGTCGATCAAATCATTGGAATGTTGGAACGCACAACAAATCATGATTTAGTAATTAGAGGTTCATGAGTCGTAACTCACATTAATGCAAGTAACCCTAACATAAGGGTATGCAGCAAAATGATGGACAATGAGTAGCCCACATCTTACATATATAGGTATGATAAATGACGTACTTCAAACGCTCTAACATTATTTATAAGATTAAAACTTAAGACGTATACAATTGTATAAACAATGCCCAAATAATACATATTAGCCTTCATTCCTTCTCGCTAATATTCACATAAATTAATTATATTAACAATATGGGATAACATAAATTATATATAACAAATTCTTACTTGTTAATTAATGTGATTTTTATTAAGATAAAACAATGATAGTTATGAAATTAAAGTTAATGTTAGTATATGATTAGCAATACATTATAAGAGCCTCACACGACCCATGGGACCATTTTAACCACTCACAATTAAATCTGAAATGATCCGACCAACAAACCAGTAGGAATCCATAAGTTAAACCTAAAACCAACCTATATGGCCCACTTAAGATTTAGTTCAGCCCTATTCTCGAGATCATGGTCTTATATAAGTGAATGAACCTAATGGACGATGTAGATCTATCACAAACATCGAGATGGACCCCACACTGAGGTGCGTGTACACCTCAGTCAGCGTGCAGGATGCACACCAAACCTTCAGGACGATCAAACCGGGCGCTGACCGCGTTTTCCCGCAAATGGGAAAATCTTCCTCTCTCTCTCTCTCTTGTTTCTCTACCAGCAAACGGGCTAACATCCGTTTGTTTCTATGGTGGCCCACCAGTGGGACCCATCTTCATGATCTGAACCGTCCATCTAGTTTAGACAGTCCCTCTGACCAAAACCAGGTGAGTTTCGCAGGGAGTTGTTCTCATATGTAGACACAAATCCAAACACATCTAGAGTATGAAAAACCACATTTCTGAAAATGGAAACCTGTCTCCACCTCCAGCTATCCCGATCCATGTGAGGGATCTTTGAGCGATCTTGGTCATCCGTTTAGGGGCTCTCAGCCATCCGATGCTAGTGGTTTAGGTCTCCCAAACAAAACCACGACCAGTTTTTCCTACCTATTGTATTTAAAGGCAGTTTCAACCAGAACAAATCCGGACCATTTGTCATCAATCCGATGGCTCTGGGATGATAGGGTTAGTGAATAAAATGGGATGCATCGAGCAACAACAGCTCTCTCTCCATTCTCGTAGCCGTCTAAGAAAAATCGTCATTTCCTTTCGCCAGCAAACCCACCAACCAAACTCTCTTAGAGCTTCGAAAGAACCCATCCACAAGCTTCTTAAGACCCATAAGAATCTTCTGAAAGGACCGGATTAAGAGAAAAATTGGTCATTTACAATCTGCCATTATCTTCCTCGTTGAAGAGGAGTTACATCTCGTCGAGTTCAGGTGGGTTTGGAGAGTGTTGGACGAGCTCGTCCGAGTCCAGTGGGGTTGCTGCCTTCAGAGGGAAAACGAGGCAGAGAAATGAAAAAGGAAAGGAAAAGAAGAAGAAAAGAGAGAAGGAGAGAAATGAGAGAGATGAGTAGTAGGGAGAGAGAAGCATAAACGAGAGAGGTGTAAGGGTGACGCTGCTGCTGCTGTTGCTACGCCCATTGCAGCAGCTGAGAAGGAGCTTAGAGGGCCTCACCACCTCGATGGGCCGCACCTGAGATGAATCTCGGTGGGCCTCACCACAGGCTGATGGGCCACACCACTGCACAACGCAGGTGGGCCGCACCCCATGCTGCTGCTACTGGGCCATGCCAGGCGGGCAGCCCAGCCTCACTTCAACCACACGATAGCTGGGCCAGAGTCAGCCTACCCGTTTTCTGGGCTACCCTTGGAACCATGAAGCTGGGCCAAAACCCAAATGCATTCGGGCCCTGTCTGAGCTAGCAATAGACAGCTGCGGCTGGGCCGTTACCAGTCTAATCTAGTTCCTGAACCACATATAGGCAGAAATTGTTAGGTTGAGGTGGGCTTGTTGTTCAAGTATCATTGCTAGGCTTGGGTCTAGTCCAAGTGTGGCTGGGCCTTTCAGCAAAAATAAAGAGAAACAAAAGAAAGGAAAGAGAAAAGGGAAAGAAAGAAGAAGAAAGGGGAAGGGAGAATCAACTCACTCGACTCAACTCTCATGGGTCAGTTTTCTCTCCCAACACAAATTGTTTAATTCACTATTATCATTGGTGTTATTATAACTATTGTGGTTATTAAATGCAATTAGCTACTAGAAGGTTAATTGTGCTAGTACTTGTTACTATAAAACTACAACGGCTGGATGTTAAGTAATAGTATTTATTCCTAAATATTTCCATTGATAATAGATCACACTATGTATTACCATTTTTACCACTAGTCTATGAGGATTGATAACCTTAGGTACGATTAGCCATTGGTAAAGTATTTGTGCTCAACCTAATTATCATAAACATGTTTTATTTATTACAAAGTAGAACTCCATGTAACTCTCTTAAACCTCATTCTTAATGTTAGATCGTAATATCTATTACCGTGACTAAATGCATCATGGATAGCTATTATTATTAGTATTATCATTAGAAAATATTTGTCGTTCTCCTTGTGGGATTAGTATAATCCTTGTTGATATGACTATAAGTATAAATCCTTATTATATTAGTGTTTTGTCTTGCCACTCTTAAATATTATTATAAATAGTGGATCGTAATATTAATTATTATCATAATGATTATTAATAGTATGTTAGCTAGAATAAATTATAACACTAACACTAATAATTACCTTATAACTATTAAGTTTAAATTGTAACTAACACACCAACCAGAATCCAAACCCTAAAGTCCAAGCTTGGACCTAGACTCAAGGGTGAAACCCTAAACCTAAGTGACCCAAACCCTAGGTTGTAAGCTTGACCATAAATAGTATGTAAAACCTTGATCTAACCATACGACCTTATGGTTCATGGTAGGACTCGAATCAAAGGGCGACCTGAAATAGTGGTGAAGACCGCTTGAGATGAAGTCGGAATATGCCAATATGTCCTAGAGGGGGGTAAATAAGAATTTTAGAAGTTTTTACTGTTTATTCAAAATCCTATTACACTAATCCTTATAGATATGCAATTATCAGGATTACTCAAATGTAACTCTATTGGCTTCCAAGACAAGTAGAGGATCCAATCACAAACTAATCAAGATATAACAATATGCAACTTAGTCTATGTTGGATATGACTGTGTATGTGTGTGGGATGTGATCAGATATATGAATATGAATGCATTGACATGAATCACACATATAGAAAAGCAATCACAAACACAGTCATTTTATAGTGGTTCGACGATAAGTCTACTCCACTCCCGGCTGCCGCACTCAACCCTTGAGTGTACCGGATTTCACTAAGGAGGTTTCCCAGGGTTCACCTCAAACCTAAGGTTTTAAATCAGGTTCACCTTCAACCTTGACAGAGGTTTTACGCGGTTCACCTCAAATCCAGAGTTTTGCTGGTTCACTCCTAACCAGATGTTTATGCTCTCCATAGAGCAAGGGTCCACACAACGCACCCGAATTTTAGACCACACAGGTCAAGGACCTACATAAGGACCTAACAGTTTATGCCCTACACAAGAGTAAGGGTCCACCCTGTGCACCCACTACGTACACTCCCGCCGGAGGCCTCCTTGAGGACTTCAAAGGGTGAGAACCACTTAAGACCAAGACCTAGAAAGGAATGATCACAAGTGTCCTCTGGACTCTGGATACTTACAGATAAGTTGATGAGTCCCGTTAAGCACAACGCCAAAGATCTTCTCCTCCTTGTTAACGAAGAGTCTTCAGGTCCCTTGATCCGCAACACAAGATGATATACCAATGCTTGGCTTCGGGTTGGGTCAAGGGTGAGATGGAATCCTACTCTCTAAAGATTTTCCTATAAGGAAGATAGAGTGGTTCCTCTCTTATGCATTCAAGGCATCCCAGCATAATGATTTTCCATTTAAGGTAGTAGCTGGAGGATCCTTGAATGCGGAAGTTCATTCCCCAATCCACTCTATCTAATATCAATGGTAAGGGTGGATTGGAGGATGAACTCCCTAGAAAGAAAGGCTTTAGGTATAAGATGCAAGTTGAAACACACAAAAGCTCTCTCTTTTCTCTCTTACAGAAACAAAGAACAAGTCCTCTATATATAGGCAAGAAGTTCCAACGGATATAAAACGGTCACATTTATGACAGAGTTCGATATCATCTAGCAAGTTCGATATCATCGAGCGTATACTCTCGATAGCATCGATGGTCTGCTCGATGACTCGGACTCGATGTCATACGCTTTTGAAACTCCTTGCCAATAGGTCGATGAATCGAAACAGTTGTCGATGTCATTGGATTTCGAACTCCGATTCCATCGATGACTGGGTCGATCCCTCAACACATGAAAAATGAGAGAGACTTGACTTTGAAGAATATTTCAGGTTTTCATGAATGATCGGGGGAACCGTCGAGGTCATCGCAATTTGAATATCGATGATATCGAGATCTGAGTCGAGGCATCGATAATTCCAGCAGATTTATCTTTGAACTTGCTGGACAGATTATGGCTTAGTTCGATGCAATCGATCTAGTGTCGATATCATCGATATTTGAATATCGATTAAATCGAAGGGCCCCTGATCATAGTAAAAAAACATCCTGAAATAACTGCTGTAAGAAATGCACGCCCACCATCGATATCATCGATGGACCTCCGATCTTATCGATATTTGATTTTAGATCATATCGGACGGTCATCGATATATCGAAGAAATTTGAGATTTTCATTAAAAAACAGAGGCGCCGAAAATCTGCCTGTCGATCTTATCGAGCCACTCCTGATGGTCTCGAGATTTGAATATCGATGATATCGATATGCGTATCGATACAACGATAATTCGTCCAGATATGTTATGAAGTTACTGGACATGTTTAGTGCTTTTATCGATGATATCGATAGGTGTATCGATACATCGTTAAATCCGTCCAGATGAATATTTAGTTACTGGACACTTTTGGTCCTCTTTTCGATAATATCGTTAAGGTATCAAGGACATCGACAGAACAGGTCGATCATATCGAGGGTGCTTCGATAGAATCGACAAGGCGAGAAAAACTTAGAGATTTTCCTATTTCACCAAAAAGTTTTCTCACCTTAAAAACCCTAATATGTCTATCTTGTTTTAAGGGTTTTATTCACCTGGTGTTTTGGGACATGGGATGTGAGGCTATGATTTACCTATTGTGGGCTTCCACACATCCGGTTGAGGCAGACGCTTGAATTGTTCCTCCTATCGAGCTCTGTAGCCAGTCTGACTCACCATTCACGTAACTTGACAAACTAGGGCACTAGCAGGTGCACTTTCAATCTCCCCCTTTGTCAATTACGTGACAAAATACCCAAAACACCCTAGAACACTTCTAGACACACCTTAAATTGTGTGTACATGTTTTTACACAATTTTACAACGTTTCTACCCATGTACACATTCTAGAAGTATCTGCTCCCCCTTACTTCAAAACTCCCCCTTTCTTGCAGCTGCTCCCCCTAATGCCTGCAACACATTAGATATACAATTTTCCGCTCGGGGTGTTTTGAACTGTTCTCCCCCTTTTTGTTAGTCATTGGCAAAGGTACAGTAAATGATATTGACTGGAGAATGAATTGCATGAGAGAGCCAACAGATACAGATGTATAAGGATGAGATCAGTTGGAAACAAACATCATTTTCAGAAGTTATGAATGCATGTAGGATAAGATAAAGTAGTTGTAAAGCAATTGAGATATTTATTAAAGGCTTCTCATGCGTACAATATGGCATTAAAGATAAGAGTGATATGCATCCATAAAAACACCAAAATGAACTGCACAAGATTACAGTTAAATCCATGTTTCCAAAAGTATACTGCCATAGACAGCAGTAATCTAACAGTTGTCCAAAAATTCACCATGCTTATGTAAGTTTCAATACTATTGACACCATTCGAATATCATCGAGAATTAACTTGGCTTCCACAAAAAAAATGTACATGGTTAATATAGGTAGTTTAGTCGTGTGACTATTATATAACCATGAATGTCCCAGTGTGGAGATTTACCTTTGTGGGACAAGTTCACTGGGATATTTTCTTAGTGAGTGCAGACACCAATGGATTTCTGAAGGTCACTAAACCTACTTGTATCAAGAGGTTTTGTGAGGATATCTGCGAGCTGCTTTTCTGTGGAAACATAATCTAATGTAATAATTTTGTTTTCAACAAGTTCTCGAATAAAATGATGACGGATGTTAATGTGCTTAGTCCGAGAATGTTGAACAGGATTCTTTAAAATATTGATTGCGCTTGTGTTATCACAGAAAAGACTCATTGTAGGTTGTTCAATTCCGTAGTCCAACAACATCTGTTTCATCCAAAGGAGTTGTGCACAACAACTTCCGGCGGCAATGTATTCAGCCTCAGCAGTGGATAATGATATTGAATTTTACTTCTTGCTTTGCCAGGAGACCAGACAGTTTCTAACATAGAAACACCTTCCGCTTGTTGATTTTCAATCATCCAAATTTTCTGCCCAGTCGGCATCAGAGTACCCAGCGATGATCGTTGATGTTTCAAATGGATACCTCAAACCGTAGCCGGTAGTTCCTGCTATGTATTTAATTATCCTTTTAACGGCTGTTAGGTGGGATTCTTTAGGATCAGCTTGATATCGAGCACATACACCCACACTAAAGGATACATCGAGACGACTAGCTGTGAGATATAGTAGACTTCCTATCATACTCCTGTAGAGATGTTGATCCACACTCTTGCCATTTGTATCTTTGGAGAGTTTGAGTGTGGTGCTCATGGGAGTGTGATAGGAACGACCAAATTCAAGACCAAACCTTTTTATCAACTCGTTTGCATACTTTGTTTGACAGATAAAGATACCATCATGTAGCTGCTTGACCTGCAAACCTAAGAAGAAGTTTAATTCACCAACCATACTCATTTCAAATTCTGATTTCATGAGGTCAGCAAATTTATATGCGATATCTTCACATGTTGAACCAAAGACTATATCATCCACATAAATTTGTGCAATAAGTAGTGAGTCTTTTGTTCTTTGGGTAAACAGGGTTTTATCAACACTTCCTCTGCAAAATTTATGGTCCAAAAGAAATTTTTTCAATCGCTCATACCAAGCACATGGTGCTTGTTTAAGACCATAGAGAGCTTTGTTTAGACGATATACATATTGAGGACACTTGGGATCTAAGAATCCCTTGGGCTGTTCCACATAAACTTCTTCAGTGAGATCTCCATTTAGAAAAGCACTCTTAACATCCATTTTAAATAGTTTAAATTTTAATTCACATGCAATGGATAAAAGAATTCTGATGGACTCTAGACGAGCTATAGGGGCAAATGTCTCATCAAAATCAATGTCTTCTATCTGTGAGTACCCTTGAGCTACAAGTATTGCTTTGTTCCTAATCACATTTCCTGATTCATCAGATTTATTCTTGAAGACCCATTTGGTTCCAATGACATTAGTATCGAGTGGTCTGGGAACCAACTTTCATACCTCATTTGTTTGAAATTGTTGAAGTTCTTCTTACATTGCATTTATCCAGTGTTCATCTTGAAGAGCTTCAACAATGTTCTTAGGCTCAATCTTTGAGGTAAAGCAAAAGTGACTATAGACATTTTCTATTTGTCGTCGAGTTCTTACACCAGCATTAAGATCTCCAATGATTTGCTCTCGAGGATGATCTTTTATGATGGTCAGATGATGGTTGAGGTTCACTGGGTGATAAAATTTTACTTTCAGGTTTTTCCAGTATGCATGAATCTACATCATCTTCTAATTCATTCACAGGTGCCTCTTCTTCATGAGGTTGATCATCGATTACCACATTTACTGATTCTTGAATAGTGAGAGTTCTTAGATTGTATACTCTGTACGCACGACTATTCATGACATACCCCAAGAAGATTCCTTCATCAAAATATAACATTTGCTACCAAAGACTCGAAAATATTTCACGCTAGGTAGTTTTCCATACCATAGTTCGTATGGGGTTTTGTCTAGGCATGCTCTAAGATATACTCTATTTATGATGTAGCAAGCAATGTTGACAGCTTCTGCCCAAAAACTTTTAGCCATATCCTTTCCATTTAGCATAACTGACCCCATTCCTGCAGTACTCGATTTTTTCTTTCAACGACTCCATTTTGCTATGGGATTTTTGGGGTTGAGAATTCATGATGAATCCCTTTCTCATTGCAGTATTTTTTGAATTTTTCATTTTCAAATTCCCCACCATGATCACTTCTGATGCGATTGATCCCGTATCCTTTTTCATTTTGGAGTCGTTTTGCCGGAGTCACAAATTCCTCAAAAGCATTTGATTTTTCTCGAAGAAATGTGACCCAAGTAAATCTGGTGTAGTCATCTACTATCACCAGGAAATATCTTTTCTTCCGATGACTTTCTACTTTAGTTGGTCCAACTAGATCCATATGTAGCAGATCCAAAGGTTTTGTTGTTGCTATGGAGGTTGTTTTCCTGTGTCCAACCTTTATCTATTTTCCTTTTAGACATTCTCCACAGACAACTTTTTCTTCTTTTCTAATCTTGGGAAGTCCCCTTACCAGATTCTTTGAACTGAGCTTTGCTAAATTTCGGTAGTGGACATGTCCCAACCTTTGGTGCCATAGTTTGGATTCATTTTTCACAGCCATGTTACACTTTGTGGATAGCCCCTTCTCACTCGTACTTTCAATGACATAGCAATTATCACTAGTACGTAAACTTTTTATGAGAGATTTTCCTGTATGATCCAAAATTCTACATACATCCTTTGAGAAAGTGAAAAGATGTTCTTTGTCATAGATTTGGGAAATGCTCAGGAGATTATGTTTCAGGCCTTCTACACAGAGTACATGTTTAATCTTTGGAAGGCCTGATACTGCTATAGTTCCTTGTCCAATTATCTTGGCTGAACTTCCATCACCAAATGTGACAGATCCCCCATCAAAGTTTGAGTACTCACAAAAGTGTGTTTGGTCACCAGTCATGTGTCTGGAGCATCCACTGTCCAGATACCACTTTGAACTATTTTCGACTTTCAAGGCTGTATGGATTACTAGACAACTATTCTGGTTGGTTACACCCTCTTGGACATTTTTGAACATGATTTCAATCTTCAGTCAAGATCACTCTCTAGGCGGTGAAACCCTTAAAGAGAGACCCGCTCTGATACCAATTGAAATAGCGGTGAAGACCGTTTGAGATGAAGTCGGAATATGCCAATATGTCCTAGAGGGGGGTGAATAGGAATTTTAGAAGTTTTTACATTCAAAATCCCATTACACTAATCCTTATAGATATGCAATTATCAGGATTACTCAAATGTAACTCTATTGGCTTCCAAGCCAAGTAGAGGATCCAATCACAAACTAATCAAGATATAACAATATGCAACTTAGTCTATGTTGGATATGACTGTGTATGTGTGTGAGATGTGATCAGATATATGAATATGAATGCATTGACATGAATCACACATAGAAAAGTAATCACAGATACAATCATTTTATAGTGGTTCGACGATAAGTCTACTCCACTCCCGGCTGCCGCACTCAACCCTTGAGTGTACCGGATTTCACTAAGGAGGTTTCCCAGGGTTCACCTCAAACCTAAGGTTTTAAATCAGGTTCACCTTCAACCTTTACAGAGGTTTTACGCGGTTCACCTCAAACCCAGATTTTTGCTGGTTCACTCCTAACCAGATGTTTATGCCCTCCATAGAGCAAGGGTCCACACAACGCACCCGAATTTTAGACCACACAGGTCAAGGACCTACACAAGGACCTAACATTTTATGCCCTACACAAGAGCAAGGGTCCACCCTGTGCACCCACTACGTACACTCCCGCCGGAGGCCTCCTTGAGGACTTCAAAGGGTGAGAACCACTTAAGACCAAGACCTATGAAGGAATGATCACAAGTGTCCTCTGGACTTTGGATACTTACAAATAAGTTGATGAGTCCCGTTAAGCACAACGCCAAAGATCTTCTCCTCCTTGTTGACGAAGAGTCTTCAGGTCCCTTGATCCGCAACACAAGATGATATACCAATGCTTGGCTTCGGGTTGGGTCAAGGGTGAGATGGAATCCTACTCTCTAAAGATTTTCCTATAAGGAAGATGGAGTAGTTCCTCTCTTATGCATTCAAGGCATCCCAGCATAATGATTTGCCATTTAAAGTAGTAGCTGGAGGATCCTTGAATGCGGAAGTTCATTCCCCAATCAACTCTATTTAATATCAATGGTAAAGAGGATTGGAGGATGAACTCCCTAGAGAGAAAGGCTTTAGGTATAAGGTGCAAGTTGAAACACACAAAAGCTCTCTCTTCTCTCTCTTACAGCAACAAAGAACAAGTCCTCTATATATAGGCAAGAAGTTCCAACGGATATAAAATGGTCACATTTATGACAGAGTTCGATATCATCGAGCAAGTTCGATATCATTGAGTGTATACTCTCTATAGCATCGATGGTCTGCTCGATGACTCAGACTCGATGTCATACGCTTTTGAAACTCCTTGCCAATAGGTCGATGAATCGAAACAGTTGTCGATGTCATCGGATTTCGAACTCCGATTCCATCGACGACTGGGTCGATCCTTCGACACATGAAAAATGAGAGAGACTTGACTTTGAAGAATATTTCAGGTTTTCATGAATGATCGAGGGGAACCGTCGAGGTCATCGGAATTTGAATGTCGATTGTATTGAGATCTAAGTCGAGGCATCGATAATTCCACTAGATTTATCTTTGAACTTGTTGGACAGATTATAGCTTAGTTCAATGCAATCGATCTGGTGTCGATATCATCGATATTTGAATATCGATTAAATTGAAGGGCCCCCGATCATAGTAAAAAAACATCCTGAAATAACTACTGTAAGAAATGCGCGCCCACCATCGATATCATCGATGGACCTCCGATCTTATCGATATTTGATTTCAGATCATATCGGACGGTCATTGTTATATCCAAGAAATTTGAGATTTTCATTAAAAAACAGAGGCGCCGGAAATCTGCCTGTCGATCTTATCGAGCCACTCCCGATGGTCTCGTGATTTGAATATCGATGATATCGATATGCGTATCGATACATCGATAATTCGTCCAGATTTGTTATGAAGTTACTGGACATGTTTAGTGCTTTTATCGATGATATCGATAGGTGTATCGATGCATCGATAAATCCGTCTAGATGAATATTTAGTTACTGGACACTTTTGGTCCTATTTTCGATAATATCGTTAAGGTATCGAGGACATTGACAGAACAGGTCGATCATATCGAGGGTGCTTCGATAGAATCGACAAGGCGAGAAAAACTTAGAGATTTTCCTATTTCACCAAAAAGTTTTCTCACCTTAAAAACCCTAATATGTCTATCTTGTTTTAAGGGTTTTATTCACCTGGTGTTTTGGGACATGGGATGTGAGGCTATGATTTATCTATTGTGAGCTTCCACACATCCGGTTGAGGCAGACGCTTGAATTGTTCCTCCTATCGAGCTCTGTAGCCAGTCTGACTCACTATTCACATAACTTGACAAACCAGGGCACTAGCAGGTGCACTTTCACGACCTAGCGACGATGTGGGTGGTTCAAAGTATACAGTGATGATTCTTCCCCTTGAGCTTTCCATCTTCTCATTAGCTTAAGTTATAGTTTTTATTTAAATTCATAATTGATATCTCCCTTTATAATCACATGTGTTAGCTGGTGGAAATTGAATTGCTGTATTACATGCTTTATGACTATCCTGTATAGTTGTTCATGCTTGTGGATTATTTGTGGATTACTTACAGAACTTAAACTGGTACATTAGTGGAAAATTCCCACATATGAATGTACACCCATACTTAGGATGTAACTTGACTAGTTGTGCTCGTAATGGACCTTCGACTTGGTGGTTATTGAGTGGTGGTCTAGATGGATCATTGATGTGGGCCTACCATCCAGGGTTGTTATGCCCAATGGTTTTTAAGGATTGTCTTTATCGTATGGTTTTGATATTTGCCCTATGTGGCATATTTTGATACTTGTTCTATGTAGTTTTATTTGATATTTTCCCTACATGGGTTCGATGTTTTATACTGTGCAACCATGCGATGGTAAGCCCCATATACTGTAATATAATTGGCCACTAGTCAATGGGTTTCCATTAAACATCCTAAGATGGTAGCCTCATGGGCCAGGGATGGTAGTCATAGGATACTATGCCCGAGCCGTCGGCATACGTTGGGCCATGTGCTCCCCGTAGTGACCTTTGAGCTTATCTAAATTGGCTGGTTGTAAATGGACTAATAATGACTTGGCTAATCATGCATACATGGCACGTATTGTTCTGACTGGATGATGTTTCCCAGGTTCGATGATTGCATGGGTGACGGCCCACTGTCCGCACGGATGAGCATCCCCGGGGCGATGATTGTATTCACGCATCCATGCACTAACAAGACCTGCAACATGTATTGTTTTATATGCTTTGTTTTATAACTATGCTTACCTAATGCGGTGGTGTGTAATCTTGAGGGGAATTCACACTGAGTTGGCCACTCATCCATCAAATATATAACCGTACAGGTAGCACAGGTGGCTCCAACGACATTCATGTTCATATTGATGAGGAGCAGGCTATGGTTGATAGGAGTGCATGATTATATTTGCTAAGGGCTACTAAAGGATTTCACAGCTTACGACTGTTACAATTTACTTTGTTTCACATGTAATATTATTTCATTTTGTAATTGTAAGAATGGGGACATTGGTTTGTATAAGTCATTATGGGCGGCACTTGTATATTCTAAATGAAATTTGAAACTTCCCTTTATACTTGTCCATTCTACATTCACCTGCTTACTCTGATGAAAAATAAAAGAAAAATATATACTCGACTTTGACCATCCTTTAAGGTTAACACTCGGGTTTTTGGGACATGGGTCATATACTCTGGTCCTGAAAAGTCGGGGTGTTACAGCCTGTGGGGCCCACGTGAAGTATGTGTTTCATCCAGACCGCCCAGTAGCAGCTGGACGCTGCTGGACATCATGGCTAAAACGCCCACTGTTAAAAACCTTCTGGGCCCCACTGTGATGTTTACGGGGGCCCAGCAACTAACCCATTGCTTGGTGGCCCACATACCAGTGGGACCCATTGTGCCATGTGTTTTATCTAATCGTCCAATAGCTAGACCGTCCGGAAAGGTGGGACGCTGACCCACCTTGTGGCATGTATTATATTCACACTGTTCATGTGGTGGGGCCCACTATGATGTGCAAGGCCCATCATGCAGGCCCATAATGATGTGTGTGTTCTATATTCCTGCTGCCCATTTATTTTCTGGGCTGTATGGGCTGCCCCACCAGGCCCACCTTGATGTGTGTTGCAAGCACACTGTCCATCCATTTTTCTGGACCATATGGCTAACCTGTGAGGCCCACCTTGTTGTGAACATTAAGCATATTGTCCACTCATTTTTCTGGACTATATGGGCTGCCCCATCAGGTCCACTATGTTGTATGTGATACACGCTCTACCCATCCCTTGTGCCTAACCCATGGGCTTCGTGTGAGGCCCAATATAATGAATTTGTAGCCCATTTGGTGAGGCCCATTGTGATGTATATACGGCCCATTTGGTGAGGCCCATTATGATGTATGAGAGGCCCATATGATGAGGCCCAATGTAATGTATGAGAGGCCCATTGTGATGTATATTAGGCCCTTATGTGAGGCCCATCGTGAAGTATATTAGGCCCTTATGCGAGGCCCACTATGAAGTATATCAGGCCATTGTGTGAGGCCCATTAAGATGTATGTGAGGCCCTCGTGTGAAACCATGGCCCCCACTATATGTTTGGTTCTATGTGGGCCACTCATTGGGAGCAATGTTGGTTAAATGTCCACATTGATGATCAATGATAGTTAAATGTCCACATTGTGGCCTTCCCTTAGGCCTTTGTTAGGCCCATTCTCATCATTCTCTAAGTGGGTTAACCCAAATTATTAGGCCCCATTGATGTTTGCATGGTCCATCTATTCGTATTGGGATAACCCAAGAAGTTGGGCCTCCATTGGTTGCTTATAGGATTTATTTCTTTTAATCTTGGAGTCCATCTAGGACTTATTCAGGCCCCCTAGGGCATCTAGCGGGCCATATGATAGTATGGTAAAGGAAGCCCATTCCAGATCCTTAAGATTATAGGTAGGCCATGTAAGGCCCACCCCCACAGCACATGATATTGTCCGCTTTGCCGAAGCTCACGGCTTTAAAACGCGTCATGTCTGTTAAGGGAGGAACCCAACATATAACCACCACAACTCCAGACAACTCTTCCGATGTGGGATAAGTTACGCTACAGTCAACTGCAACAGTAGCTCGCCCAGCACAGTAGCCTGCCAGCCACACAGTAGCCTGCCAGCCACACTTGGGGGCCCGCCCACATGAAGCAGTGACCGGGGCGTCACATTATCCCCCACCGAGGGCAGAGCCATCCTCGACTCTGATACCATTTGTAAGGCCCACCTCCACAGCACATGATATTGTCCGCTTTTGCCGAAGCTCACGGCTTTAAAACGCGTCATGTCTGTTAAGGGAGGAACCCAACATATAACCACCACAACTCCAGACAACTCTTCCGATGTGGGACAAGTTACGCTACAGTCAACTGCAACAGTAGCTCACCCAGCACAGTAGCCTGTCAGCCACACAGTAGCCTGCCGCCGCACTTGGGGGCCCGCCCACATGTGTGCCCGCCCACGTGTGCCCGCCCACATGAAGCAGTGACCGGGGCATTACATTTGTGACGCCCCGGTCACTGCTTCATGTGGGCGGCACATGTGGGCGGGCACACATGTGGGCGGGCCCCCAAGTGTGGCTGGCAGGCTACTGTGCTGGGCGAGTTACTGTTGCAGTTGACTGTAGCGTAACTTATCCCACATCGGAAGAGTTGTCTAGAGTTGTGGTGGTTATATGTTGGGTTCCTCCCTTAACAGACATGACGCGTTTTAAAGCCGTGAGCTTCGGCAAAAGCGGACAATATCATGTGCTGTGGGGGTGGGCCTTACAAATGGTATCAGAGCCGAGGATGGCTCTGCCCTCGATGGGGGATAATGTAATGCCCCGGTCACTGCTTCATGTGGGTGGGCACACGTGGGCGGGCACACATGTGGGCGGGCCCCCAAGTGCGGCTGGCAGGCTACTGTGTGGCTGGCAGGCTACTGTGCTGGGCGAGCTACTGTTACAGTTGACTGTAGCGTAACTTGTCCCACATCGGAAGAGTTGTCTGGAGTTGTGGTGGTTATATGTTGGGTTCCTCCCTTAACAGATATGACGCGTTTTAAAGCCGTGAGCTTCGGCAAAAGCGGACAATATCATGTGCTGTGGGGGTGGGCCTTACAGGCCACCTAGGCCCAACCTTGATATGAGGAAAGTTTATCATCACGTAGACAGAGGGATCCGTACTATTGGATTTGGTATATCCACAGTTGAGGACCGATCTTTATGTTACGGTTTAGATCGGCTACCCTTTTATGGACTCCACCTTGTATATAGGCCGATTATCGATACTGATTATGAGTATGTGATAGCATAACATCATGATACATGCCCATACGCATCATCTGCATGCTTGTTATGAGATGTGGTTGACCATTGCATATGCCATTGGGCAGGTTATTTTGATAAGCGGAGTTGTCCCACTGCGTGACTCATGCATCTTGCATTGTGTGATTATGATTACTGTACGCCCTAGCGACATCAGGGCTGTAGCCTCCGCAGATATAGTGTGGATGGCAGGATTGGATACCAGAAATTCTTATTAAGCACAGGGGCACGAAGAATGTCCCATAGTGAAAGTCCCCAAACCCTTATGGTACCATGTAGGATGCTCCAATGCCTAGACCGAGTAGATGTATGAGCGCATGAGGGCCGAATACCTGGAGACCGAGTCTCCCACTGTGTTGTGGTCAGTTGGAAGGGGGTGTGGCCTTACCCGCCCGAGGGTAGGGGCAATCGCTAGGCTGAGAATGACCAGCTTGTAAATGGGTCTGCTATCGATGTGCCGGATAAATATTGGTTGACTATTGGCCAGGAGGATAGTGAGGTCTCTTCCGCTTGTACGGTTGTGAGTCCAGTGTAGGGCGACAATGTGGTGTATAGTGCACTAGACCCCGGTGATTATCCAAAGAGAACTGTACTGATATATGATGCTCCAAAGATGAGCTGAATTAATATGTGGATTGGTATGCTTGAGCTGCATCTTACATTTGACATTGGCTATGTAGGCCTTGCATCGTTTGGCCTTAGTGTGACCGATAACATTCATGCCTTGCATTGCATGGCCTTGGTATGGCCGATAGCATTCATGCCTTGCATCACATAGCCTTGGTACATTCATGGACCTACGAGCATGTTTCCGCATTACTCTAATAGTACATACTTGTATTGCTACCTTGCGCACACACTTTCACCACCCTCTTAGCTTTTTATAAGCTTATGCATGATAGATGTGTGTAGGTGACGCAAGGACGCAGTTGTAGCTAAGCAAGAGCAGGAGTGTGCAGCCGAGCTTTTGGAGTTCCGATATTGTTATTGTATTTCCCTTTATGCACATTGTACTTATAATTTATCATAGTGGATTTTGTGATGGAGTTTTGGTTATTGTTCGTGGGTTATGCTTGTTATGGAATAAATTTATGCTGAAAATCCTCCTTGTGGTATCCTAGGATCGGAATCTGATATATGGGTGTCGGGAGCCGAGAATGGAGTACTACGGAGGCTGTCGGCGCTAGATTCGGCAATCGAAAATTTTGTGAGACCGGTTTCTGAGCTTGGGGCGTGACATTGGGAGGCCCTAGCAACTTCTAGGCTTCGCCCTCGGGTTTCGACCCGCTTCTCTACACTAGGTTAGTATATCCGAACTGAATCTTCCTTAGTTTATTTTCTTTTTTCTCTTGTCTCTAACCATGGTTGTCTTTAGCAGTTTTGCCCAAGTATCCCGATGGGGTGAGTGAGTTAGTGCGTGTGAGACCCGTATCCTAGACAGTACCGTTCCGTAGGCTTTCGCGGTCCTCCCGGTCAAATTTCGGCAACCTGCGACCTGTAATTGAAATTTGCACGTGATCCTAAGCCGAGTCTTGCAAACCGGAGTCAGCTCGACCTAAAACTTGTACCCTAACGACTGCGCTGTCATCGCGGTTTGAACGCCGCCTCTCGCGCGCCAATACGATACCCAGGCCAGGAGATGTGGGCCTACGTTCATTCCGAAGAAACACCGTGCGTTGCGAATTCTAAGAGAATCTCTATGACCCATCACATCAATTAATTAAGTACACATCAATCAATCAAGTCAAGTCCAACCCGTACCCTACCCATCCCTCTCTCACCCAAAGTCAACAACACCCATACTCATCCCATTCCTTTCTTACCAACAAGTCAACAAGCACCATACCCTCCATTTACTACATCACCTCTCTCTCTCTCTCTCTCTCTCTCTCTCTCTCTCAAGCTAATTCTTATGGAACCCATGAGAGTAAAAACGTCTAAGCTCTTCATGAGAGAAGCCAAGTGTGGCCCACTCCCTACCCCTAGATCTCTCATCTCCACCCTTCAATCTCCATCATCTTCCATCAAAGTTGAAGCCAAGAAGCTAAGGAAGCCAATGGACTAAGAAGGAACACAAATGGTGGGTGATCCACCGTTGATTTCAATTTTTAAGGGCCCACTTGTTGTGGGACCCACTTGATGTATGCATTGAATAAAAGAGGGGCCCATAGTGGCGAGGTCCCTCTATCTCACCATTTCTCTCTCTCTCTTTCTCTCTCTTATATGGATGATGTGTGTGTGTGTGGCCCACATGAAAGTAAGTATTTCATCCATGTCATCCACTGAGTGGGCCCACATGGCAGTCTGTTTGGACGGGCCTGATTGAAGAAAAACACAAGTATCAATTTGATTCGAAGCCGATGTGAGCCACACGTGTGGACCCGCCCTGATTATGTGGTGATCCACACCGTCCCACCACCATTGGACAGTGGGACGCTTTTGATGGATGGTTAGAATCCACACCGTCCAGACGTCTAGAGTCTGGACGGTGGATCTGGATTACATATACATATAATGTATATCTATATATAATATATAATATATAATATAATATATTATATTGAGTATATAATGTATATTATTATATAATATACTATATTATATTAAAGTTATATTTTAGTGGGTCACTCCCACATGGGACCCACCGTACCTGCAGCAGCTATATATAATAGTTGTAATAACGTCAGCAAGCACTGACGTGAGGAGAAAACCTCAACGTCCATCTGGACGGTGGGAGCAGGTAGTGACATCACCAAGTTCTGTGGACCCACCTGCTGTAAGGTTACCAACCCGTTAGGTGGACCATATCTACACTGTCCATCCATTTATGTGGGGCCACTGTGATGTATGGGTTTTGCCACGTGGGACCCACCTTGATGTAAGTATCTTATATCCACACCGTCCGTATATGGGCGGTGGTAGGTGCAGCACACCGTGATGTAGGTGTAATCCACTCTGTCTGTCCATTCACCTGGACTGGTGGGCCACACATGTGGACCCACCTTGGGATGGAAGCTGATTGGCTGGTGTACTTTACATCAGCTATATAGTTGATGTATTGACATCAACAAGTTCTATGGGTCCCATCTGAACCGTGGACACTGATGTATTCATTTTATCCACACCGTCCAGGTAGTGTTGGATGGTGCTGGACAATGTTTGGACGGTGCTGATTTACATAGACAATGTTTGGACGGTGCTGATCATCATTAGTGGGCCGTGTGCCCCATAAAATGATTGTGTACAGTGATACACATGTTACACCTACAACCATTGAAATGATTTTTGGTGTGGCCCATGTGATGAGGCCCACCTTGATGTATTTGTGGCCATCCATGAGGCCCGCCTTGATGTATTTATGGCCCATCCATGAGGCCCACCTCGATGGATTTGTAGCCCGTCTATGAGGCCCGACATGTTGTATATGAGGCCCATATAATGCGGCCCACTTGATGTTTATATGGCTCATGTGGTGTATTTGAGGGACCATATGCAGGGCCCACCTATTATGTCTTTGTGGTCTTTTATCGAGGCCCAATATGATGTTTTTATGGCCCACCTGGATATATTTGTGGCCCACCCTTGAGGCCCACCTTGATGTGTATTAGTGCTGCCCATTGATGCAGCTCACTTGATGTATATAAGGCCCGATATGATGTATTTATGGCCATGTGCTAAGGCCCATTGTGATGTATATGCGGCCCATGAGTGAGGCCCATAATGATGTGTATTAGGTCCTTATATGAGGTCATGGGCCCACGATACGTTTGGTTTTATGTGGGCCACTCATTGGGAGCAATGTTGGTTGAATGTCCACATTGATGGGCAGTAATGGTTAAATGTCCACATTGTGACCTTCCCTTAGGCCTGGTTAGGCCCATTCTCGTCGTTCTCTAGTGGGTTACCCCAAACGATTGAGCCCCATTGATATTACTTGGTCCATCATTGGCTGTCCATCCATGAATCCCGCCTTGCGTAGCGGCCGATTACCGATTCCGATTGTTGAGGCCGATTCCGATTGTTGAGGCCGATCATCGAGGCCAATTCTGATTGTCGAGGCCGATTCCGATTGCCGAGGCCGATTCTTATTGTCGAGGCTGATTATCGAGGCCGGTTATTGATATCGATTATGAGTATCTGACAGCATAACATCATGATACCTATACCTTGGAGCCCACCTTGTGTATATATTGGGCCCCATAGGGAAGTCTAGTTTATTACACAATAGAGAAGGTAAGGAAGCCCGCTTATTACACTTAGACTCGGATCTGCCCTCGGTGGGGGATATTGTGACGCTCTATTACTGTGATCACATGTGGGTGGGCGCACGTGGCCAGACATTGAGTGGGTGGGGCATGAGGACCTAAACGAGCTACCGGTGATTGGTAGGCTATTGTGCACACAGTGAAGGCAGAACTTTATCCCACATCGGGAGCATCGTCCGATGTTGTGGTGGCGATAAGTTATATTATTTCCTTAACTATCCTGTTACATTTTAAATCAGTGAGCCTATCTTAATATTTGGACTATATCCGCCGACCTTCTGTGGACCCCCATCATTCGTATGCATGTTGTGATGGATGATTGATTAAAGCAAATGTCATTGGGCTGAGATGTTTATGGGACTCCTTGTGAGACGGAGTTATCCCCACATGATCACGCAATATGCGCATGTTTGATATATGGCTTAAATGAGGTTGATGATATTCGTGGCTCTTCAGGATTTACATATTGCATTATATCCTCGACATCTGATATTCGGCTCTCTATGACTCCACATTTGCATAGCTGATCTGTATTGCGTACTCTGATATTATATGATTTATAGACTTGCAGTATTTCTGCTTACTCTAATATCGTATGTTTCATGATCTTGCCAGTAATTCCGATATTGTATGATTAAGGCATTGTATTGAATACTTGACACTTATCTTGTGCACACACTTACACCACCCTCTAAGCTTTCTATAAGCTTATGCACGATAGATGCGTGCAGGTGACATTAGGTTGTAGTAGCGTCGAGCTTGGAGCATGCAGCTGACTTTTGGAGCTTTGATTTTCGATATATGTATTTCCCTTTCAGCATTGTATTCAAATGTTTATATTAGTAGATATGTGATGATGACGTTGCCTTTGTGATTTGGGTAAACTTGTGGTTATGCTTCTCATGAGACAAATGTACGTTGGAAAATCCTCCTTGTAGGATCCCGTGATCAGAATCTGGCATATGCGCGCTAGGAGCCGAGAATGGGATACTATGGAGGCTGTCGGCACCGGATTCAGTGATCGGGAATTTTGTGAGCCCGGTTTCCGAGTTTGAGGCATGACAGCACGCAACCGAATTTCCAAGGCAAGGTCTTTGGACACCGCATCGAGGTCTTGGAGGCATTGATTACGCCCGAGCTGCTCTTCAAATTAGGTCTCACTTTGTCCATACTAGGTACACCCTTGGGAGATAGCCGAAATTACTTTGTTCTTGTCTGCCTGCTAATCATTTCCTTTCGTTATGTAGAAATGTCTAACCAGAAAAGTTTAAAGCGCAAATCTGCTTCCATTGCTGAGGAGGCCGAGAAGAAGCAAAGGTCGGCCTCAAAGAAGGGGACTGCTGCCACATCGTCCTCCACTGGTCAGGAGGGTACAGACGTCGTCCCCACCATTATTCTTGCTAATACCCCTTCGGACCCGCTAACGGTCTCAGAGGTGGTCGGGGTCGCTGCAGGGGCGACCTTCGTTGTTAAGGCCCGGCCTTCCGAGGTTTAGGTGGCTTCTGATGGTGAAGCTCACTCCCTCTCACCTCAAGCGGATAGTCCAGATAGTAGCCGAGGTAGTGAGGCTTGGGGACCTCTCAGATCGACCCATGCCTCGATAGAGGGCCACCTGCCCTAGATATCTCAGCATGTTCCAGATGCTGAGTCCACTAGGGTGATGGACCTGCCTCCAGCAGCTATTTTGGGTCAGTTGGTGACACTTTTCTACAGGGTAGGTTGTCTCTTTTGTAATGGTCATCTTTCATTACTTAGTAATTTTTCGTGTCTTCTAATATAGATTTGTTTTCAGTTTGCCCCCTCCCTTCTGAATGTTCATCGCAAGATATTGCACGATGAGACGAAGTGCAAGGAGGCGAAAGCGACTCTAATGTAAAAGAGCGTCGAATTTGAGCAGCTCCGCTCTGAGAACACTGCTTTGAAGGCCTGAGTGGAGGGGACGAAGACTGGGTTGGAAGCGTTAAAGTTGTAAGTGCTATTGTTTATAGCCTCTTTTGTTGTCAAATTTATGGTGCTAAAGACACTATTAGGAAGCTTGCATATGTGAAGATCAAAGCTCTACTCAAGATCAACTTTGATGGACAAGCACTGTTCTCAAGTCAAGACTCGAGGAAGTGAGTTTGTTCGACTTAATTCAAAGACAAGGATAATGCAAGAAGCTTTTAAGTTCAATTTCAAGATCTCAAGAAGCTTTCAAGTTTGCACTACATCAAGACTTCAAGCTTCACTACTTTCAAGGTCACATGTCTTTAAGTTTCAATGTCCTTACTTCACTATTGAGGTATGACTGACAGTAGGTTGGCCTTTAGAGTAGGCCATTTTGGATACATAATTCATATATTTTATATAAGAGAGTTTGGCCTGTTCTAAGACTAGTCCTGGACTTTGTTCGACTAATCCTAACACTGCTTCGACCTGTCTAAGGATTTCTTGGATCAGTCGTAAGTTTGTTGCAAAATTCAAAAATTTTCTGTTAGGCTTTGACTAGTCCTGGGGATTGTTCGACTAGTCGTAGGAACAGTGTCGACTGGTTCTTCGATCAGTCGTAGACCTACAACTCAAACTACAATGATGATTTACTCTTAGCTTCGACCAGTCGTGTGTGACCTTCGACCAGTCGAAGGTGCCTTACGACCAGTCGAAGGTGCCCTACGACCAGTCGTGAAACCGTCTTATCTTATCGCGCCCGAATTTTCAAACTTCTATTGGATCTACGACCAGTCATAGAGGTCTTTAGACCAGTCGAAGACGTGATTTATTCACCTATAAATAGAGCACGAATCTCAGAATAAAATAGATCATTCAAGCAATTAAAATTCGGTCTTCTGAGAGATAAATCTGTGCTCTGTCTAAGCTAAGTGTGCATATTTAATATCTTCTTTCTTTAGCTTTCTTAATTGATTTTGTTTCTTGTATTCCAATTAGATTTGAAAAGAGGAAGTGCTGTCTTTCCTTTTTCTGGAATCAAAATCAATTAAAGCTAGCCCATTTGTTTTAATTTAAAATCTATTAGAAATTAGAACCTTTATATAGTGAGTATTGGACATTGAACTTTGACATTCAAATCTCTACTCCAACTTGGTTCTTCTGGGTTGTTACAACAAAGAAGAAAAACAGGTATTTTACAATTTGTGTAATTTAGTTTATTTGGTTTTATTTAAGGTTAAGCCAGAAAAATCTCATTATATTGGTTATCTGAGGAGAGCCAGGAAAACTCAGAAAAGAGGGTTTTTGAATTGTGTAAGCCCTTTGAAAAAGACACAATTGTGAAGGTTTTTGGTAAACCTATGAAAACCTATTTGATAGTGAATGCTAATATCCCCTGTGTGAGGATATTAGGAGCGGAGTAGCATTCTGTGTGGATGTTGTTGAACAGTTGGTGTACACACAGGTGAACCACTATAACTCTTTGTGTTGTGTGGATGTGTGCTTTATTTTCATATCATTAATTATTCAGTTGAGGAATGTATATGTGGTTGTGAATGTTGTAATCATTTTATTTCAAGCTCAGTGGGAATGTTGTAATAGTTTAGATTTAAATTTCAGCAATTTATTTCTTTATTAAGTTTGAGCTTCAGTTTCTTTATTCGTTCTAGTAAGGTTGCCCTGCCATTTTTATGATGCATGGTTGTCCTTAGAACAATCAATATTTGAGATTGAATTATATTCCTCTGTATAGATTGAATTTGTTTATTCCTCTTCAGTTTGAGTTCTTGATACAAAGACTTTTCTAGAAATCAGGTTGTCCTACCATAAACTTTGGTTTTTGGTGTGAGGTTGTCCTTAGAACAACTTTTGTATCAATCTCTCAATACTTATTTATTGAGGTTGCTATTCATTTCAGTATTGTGAATTGATTGGTACAACTTCGGTGTGAAGATGAAGGAGGCCTAAGCAACTATTCTGGTAGCTCGAGCGGCGGCCATGGAGGAGTTCAAGGCCTTCAAGGAGTTTGAGGAGGACAATGATGCACTCTTCAGCCTCGGGTATGACAAGTACCTCGAGGACATTAAGTAGTCGTATCTCGAGCTCGACCTAACTCCTTTCGAGAACAGCCCTATTGAAGAGTCGACTCCTCCAGAAGTCGAGCAGTCGACCTTAGAGCAGACCATGATTTATTTTCCCCTTTTATAAATTTTTTTCTTTTTTATATGTACCCCCCTCCCTTTTCATGAAAAGAATATTTTGTTGCAATGATTGTTGTGCTTGAATTTTTAAAGTAGACTTGTCAGATGGATTTATCATTAGTTAGCATGTTGGTCCAGTTGCAATGATCCCCTCACGGAGGGTCGAGCAGATCGCTTAGGGGGGATTGCTTCCCTTTATATTAAGGGGTCCTTCATTTGTAGGTTGTGCCACTCGAGTAGTGTCATTAATTAGTGGTCAGACCTCTTCTTTTAGGGTCTAAAGATTAGTTAGGAATGTTCCTCTATTGCACTAAGAGAAGTCCTTAGTAGGTCTTATAGTAGAATCGGTTAATCGTCTGACCTCTTCTTTAAGGGTCCGATTATTGGTGGGAGAATAGTTTTTTCTTGTTTTTTAAAGAAATCCTCAGTGGACTACATAGATCAAACCGTTATAGATAACGAGTATAAAATAAAAATCCCCAGCCTTGGGGTTTTATTGCAGATTCCGAGCAAAAACACATAGGTTCCGACCTTGCGGATCGGTCATTGTAGATTCTAGGTGGCGGACATGTATGAAAGGACGAGCTATAGATGTTTTAGAGGGGGTGAATATGACAATGTCAAATATTTCGATACAATACGGAATAATAAATCAATTGAATACAATTTTGCAAAGTATTGAATTCTTGATATCAAATAGTTCGTAGGACAACCTTACACCTAATTGATTTAGGTAGGATAACCTTATTTTACGGCGTCTTTGAAATCAAAATGCCGAAATATTGCAATGAATAAATAAATCACAATAATAACACAAATAATAATATCTAATCACCACAATGCACAAACGAGTTATAGTGGTTCGGTGCCTCAATGCAACTTACTCCACTCCCAAAATTACTACACTCGCAATTTTGGCTTTCACTATTTCAAGGTTTTCTAGGGTCACCTTGACAACCTTATACTGTAACATCCCAAATTTTTTGCCAACCTGGAACTAGACGTCCTTAGGCAATGGGTCGATCCTAACACCTTATTAACTTGTCAGAACTCAATCCCACAGTCTAAAATCGCTCCTTAACCCATTTCCTTCACAAATCCCACCCTTTACCACCTTGTTCTTTAAATTTTCTAAGTACTTTCACATTAGACACTATCTTAAAGTTTAGGTGATGAAGAACAATACTTAAACTAAACATTGCTACAAAGGACTAAGTATCACCTCAGACCGAAATCACCCAGGACTAAATCCTTTAGAAATTAGGCGAGAATTAGCTAGTGTTAAACTAGAGTGCCTGTGAAATTAGCACCAATCGCTTTAAATGCGATCTGCAAGACCCAAAACTTGTAAAATCATTGATGCTAGGTTACCCTAAAATCTAGGATCGATCTCATTACCCGGCTGCTCTCGGGAGCCTCTCGAAACTCCGTATCAGATCTGGACCGCACGTCGGAAGTCTGATTAACACGAAGTTAAGGAATTAGGACCGCCTTGCTGGGCTTGACAACCATCTCGGAAATCAAATCCTGATAGTGTCCCAGCGCTATTCGCTTGAGTTCAGAGCGAGGAGTGTGAAAACACTTGATTTTCTTTACAAATAAATATCTCAAATAGTAATCTGGCACCTCTCGCTTGCGGATCAGTTTTAAGCAACCGGACCGTTAGAATCAGACCAAATTACACGCTCGGATCAGGAGAAATTTCATACACATATCCATGTACTCGGAATCTCCGATCGAGATCCGCTGACCGTTGAACTGAAACGGGTCCGCCACGTGCGATCTGGAAATCCGACCGAAACGAAAACTTAACTAAACGTAGATCCGGTGTCGGTGAGCTTAAGTCCGACCTTTGGCTCAAGGAGGCCAACCAGAAGTCCTCCGTTGAGTTGAAACAGGTCCGCTTTGGTTATAACCTAAGTATACCTTGACTCGGAGTCTGTTTTGGAGTGTTTTTAGGCTATATAAGGACCTTAGAAACCTCTCTCTCACAGCCATATGAATTTGAGAGAAACCCTAGAGAGAGAAGAGAGAAAAGAGAGAGAAAGGAGAGAGAAGTGGGAGAATCTCCTTGTCACTCTTCCCTGCTGCTATCCATGCTTAACCGCACCATTCTCATCGCTTTCCTAGCGATTTCGACTTTGTTTCTATGTAAGAAACCCTAACCCTAATATGTTTTGGGGTTGTATAGGTTGTAGGTTATGAAATAACTAACCTATTTCACTCAGTAGGTTGCCAAACTGCCGTAGACGAAAGCTTAGCAAACCTATCGTATTCTTTACGATTCTACGATAAAAGGTGCGGACTTTAGGTGTATAGGTTATGGTTTTCAACGCTTTCAATGTCAGATAATGATAGATTCATGATCTGTATGCAATTGCACATGTACAAAGTACTGTCTGTTTTCCGTTTCGATTAAAGATGTAGAATATGGAATTTTACATACTCTAGGTATTTGTAGAAAGTACCGTATACGTATAAATTTTGGAAATGTGTTTGCCATGATTATTTGCTGTATTGATATATTATATATGGATAAAATACTTGTTTGGCAAAAGGATTCGCCCTAATACATGCTTTTGCTAATATACACTATGTATGTTAAAATAGTGTATTCCAAGTGTTTGTGAAAATGACTGAATGAGTATAGAATTCTCATTTGTGCTCGCCATGACTAATTGTCATGGATATATGATTGTTGTATTGGCGATTCCCCTTTGACAAAAGAATTTGCCCTAAATCACGCCACGACCACTATAAGCTATATACGTTAAAATGTGTAGTCCAAGTGTTTGTGGAAATGACTGAATGATTATGGAACTTGGATTCCTGCCTGCCATGACTATCCGTCGTGGGTGCACGCGTGTTATAATTGGGGCAACTCCCTAGTGAAAGGATTTGACCTAATACCTATGTGATCAACATATGTGATGTATGTTGATGTATGTAGTTTAAAGTGTTTGTTGAAATGTCTGAATGAGTAGTGGTTAGTAAATTGTAATGTATAAGGGTGTTGAGATATGATTCTCAATCCCTTTAACTATGTGTATGATTTCTTTAGATTTCTGTGTGATTAGAAATTAAATATGTATAAACTCATGCTGATGTTGTACTTCAGAGCATGCTCAACTGATCTATGATTTTATCTATGTCATACATATGTTTAAATTCATGTTAAGGCCGTGAAGAGTGATGGGGGAGTGGTGTAACGAGTGCGTGCAATAGCCCTGGCTGCTCTAAGCAGACCGTATCAGTCTTTGATTGTATGATTTGAATCTTGATCCATTACTGCTTTAACTATCTACAATTGAATGTGATTGAGGCTATTGTATAGTCCAGGCAATCAGTAACAGATTTGAGCTCATGGTTGGCTTCTATTCACCACGCAAGACGTGTTTGAGGAACACGAGTCGTGCGTTGCTTGTCGGTAGTGGTTAGGCCACACAAAGTGCTTATGCACTTTATGTCGTACAACTCAACGGGCGCTCGTGCAAGTCGAGCTCGTCAAGTAACCTGATTTATCTAATGTATGTTCACCATGTTTGGACACCTCTGCTTGAACCTAGGGTACCAAACTTACCAGTGGAATTTCGTTAACCTTGGTACCTTGATCCGCTAAGACTCATGAGCTGGGCATGGTGGTATGGGACACCATGGTCGAGCTGTCGGCCTACGCTGGGGCCATGTGCCTCCCCGTAGTGACCATTGAGCAACCAGACTCGTGACCCGATTATGGTGGTATGGGACACTATATTCGAGCTGTCGGTCTACACTAGCGTAGCTTGGCTGTGGTCCTCAGTCGGGTTGCATCCGGGTCTCATTGTCAATAAGTGGACTGGTCGGGCTTTGAAAATAGACTGTCAGTTGGTAGGACGTTAGTGGAGTGACCTCGAGCATACTCTGAATTTGCGGTGAGGCGACGAGTTTTGCCGCAGTGAATAGAGTATGAACTAGGCCTGTATCAAATTTAGTGATGAACCGTTAAAAGGGTGATGGGGGAGTGGTGTAACCATTGTGCGTAACAGCCCTGACAGCCTTTGCAGTGACCTAGAAACACACCATCGTATGAGATTAACTAGGACTGACGACCCTAGAATGGATCATGTTTGGGAATGATACAAGGGAGGTACCTTAGTTTCCCAATCCTGCTGTTTGAAATGGACTAATAACAACTCGGTAATCATACTCATCATCACATTGCATGTGCCTGGAAGATGTGGAGCACTGAGGGATGAAAGCATGCCGCGAGCGTAAGATGGTGTCGCATGAGGGTGGTTTGGCAAGGGCATACATCATGTCATTTCATACTTGCATTAAATAAGAGTAGTTAGAATTGTTTGATTGTACTGCTTTATCATTACTGCTTGACTGAATTGATAACATGTTAACCTATGCTTTATTGTTCCACTGAGTTGGCCACTCATTCCCACATTACGGGACGGTGTTTTAAAACACCCACCAGACCCTGTATCAAATACAGGTATCACTGGAGCACAGGAGACTGAGTCCGACTTCTATGACGATCAGGAGGAGTTCTCCTACTTGCAGTTCGCTGGAGGCTTCGCATACGCTGTCCAGTGCTACGGGGCAAAAGGGTTGATAATTTCAGTTGTACTATTTTGACATTTTGATTCTGAACCAACATGTATATATATGGTGACTCAGTTAGTGTTCATACTCTGGAGATCGAGAATGTTTTATTTTATATATATATATATATATCTATATACACCTTTCAGTCTTCCGCTTACGTTTTATACATGTATCTGGAGTATGAATTACTGTTTTGGTAGAATCTCACTCATGTTTATTGTACTAACATAGATAACATTTAATCATCATTATCTATGTTACATAAGTGATGTTCTGGAACTCGAGAGTTGAGTTACTACTCGACCCTCAATTTTTCGGGATGTTACATATACAGTTATTGTGATTTTCACAGGCTATCACAATCAAACCCACTTTGTGATTTTACGAGGTCACCACAAACAAACCCGTTAAGATTTTCGGGCTATCTCAGAAAAACCCAAATTGAAATAATTTAAAAGACAGTACTTATCTTCGATTTGGCGAGTCGAAGTCGTAGCTGTAGCTTGAATGCAGCGATCTTCTTCTTGGGACATTGATGAAGTCTTTGTATTAGTTCAACCCAAAAAGATATAAGGGGATCTAATAGATTTTCAGTAAAATGAATGAAACCCTATTGCTACAGATTCGATTCTCCCTTTTCTCAAAGTTGAGTATGGATTACTCTATCAACAACAGTTTAATCTAACTTTGAGAAGGAGAATAAAATAAGCTAATAAAAAAATAAGAATTACAATACAAATAGCTTGAGGAGGCTTGAAGAATCTCTCTTTACAACATGTTATGAAACTATGAATTTCCATTGTTTAAAGTGTAAGAGAAAACCTCTATTTATAGCCAAGGATCTGTGTAGTTCGGTTGGCCCGAGAATCGGTTCGGCTGGCCGAACTTCAAATATTACGTTCTAACAGAACTCGGATATCGTGGGATAAAATCTTTCAAAACTTCGGCTGGCCCAAGCTCGAGTTCGGCTGGCCAAGGAGGAGATTCGACTGGCATAACTAGTCTAAAATCCAATTTTGTTCTATTGCTGGAAACTTGACGGAAACCTCCTTGGAATGGCTGAAAGAAAGTAGGGTTTGCCGAACCCCAGGTTGGGCTGGCCGAACCTATCGCAAAAAAATCTTTTCAAATCGTCGTAAACGGACTATGAAATTTGACAAACTAAAATATGCTTTAAGTATAAGCACGTACAATCTCTCCCTTTGTCAAATTCGTGACAAAACTCACTTATATAATAATATAACTCACCACAACATATTATAACATCTCAAACAACACAAACATTTTAAGTCGACACTTTTAATCTTGTTACTCCCCCTGAGATCATGCATCTGTATCACTCCCCCTGAGCACATAGTCATATCTGTAAAAATATAGTTCATAGAGTGCATGTAAATGTGTGTGCTCATAAACATGTGATGATCTTGATCATATCCAAATATATATTTCTCCCATTTTTGTCAGAATTTGTCAAAGGAAGAAGCAATCAATGAAGCACGATAGGATAAATGAATAAGGAGCAAATGACATAAGGATTAAGTTGCATTAAATAAGCATAGCATAGTATCCAAATATATGTCAGCATGAGTAAGAAAATGTCTAAAGTTATTACAAGCCAAGAGTTAAGTAAATCAGTCAGAACTGGAAGAGGACGGTACCGGCATGTTAGGGTCATTAATCCTCAGACTCCTGTTAAAACGATGAAAGTACTTTTTCATGTACTTCATCTGTTGTTTCTAAGTCTGGAGTAATGTTCCCTGAAAAACATGCAGGTCATCCATCTTCTTCTCTAAATTATCTCACCTCTCTGAGAACTGAGAGGGCTAGAAATCGGAGTTATTGGTATCATCAGATTCTTCTAAACCTGCAAAGATATCATCCATATTGACATCTTTAGGAACACCTTCCTGATCTCCTCGCTGCTCAGGCCTTAGGTCAAGTTGCATCATGTTGAGATTAACATTACCAAATGGGAGCTCAAATTCTGATACTTCAGTTGCAGGGATTTGAACATTATAGCGCAATACAATGCAAGTCATGAGATATGCAAAAGGAATAGAGTCATGACGAGGATGAAGACGGTATTGAATGATTTGATAGGTGATCAAAGATGGAAGACATATACGGATACTAGAAACAGCTGAATGAAGGATATGCATCATATAGGGAGTAAGGTCTGTCTTATTCCCACCACGAGGATAAACATTCGAAGTGAAAATACGATGTAGGACATGGTATTTTAAAAGAAGATTGAAGGTGGGGAGTGAGTTACGGTTACGCCATGGTGCATCAAAACCGCATAACTCCCTAGTGAGAGAATCTCTTTCCGTTAAGTACATATCTTCAAAGATTGGTGGAATAGAGATTCCATCTTCTGCCATATCAATACTAAGATTAATGATATGATGGAGAGGTTAATAGTGATAGTGTCTTCCACAAACTAAATAGAAAATGTTAATTGTTCTGAAGACATGGTATGTATGAATGCATACATCCCTCTTGCGATAGACCGATAGGATGCACCACCCCACACAAAAATATTTTCCCATCCTACCGCAGATAGGATTTCAACAAGGCCAAATCAGGTGATTTGTATTAATGGTGCGCTCAATGATAATATTACAGGTATGAAAATCTCGCACATTTTCTGGATCAATTTCTGGCAAACGGATAGAGCGCACAACCTGATTAGCGGATCGAGAGGAAGAACTAGCCTAGGGGTGTCGCACCGTATGCTTAGTGCAAGTTTCCATGATAGAAAATGACTATATATTGCAAAAGAAATATCAACCAGTAGAAGGAAAAGATCTAGATCAGATTTCTACCAAAAACCCAACAAAATAGGGTTCTAGATTCAAGAAAGATGATGAAATCTATAATAATGCATAACAAGGAACTTAAATCTAGAAGGAAACTCAAAAATATTCACTTACAAGGACACTAGATTGATGGGTTGGCTGAAGGAAACACCGACGGATCGAAGAAGATGAGTATGGAAATGAGGTTTTGAAAAAAAATTCCCAATAAATCCCAAATGCGCACAGTTCGGCAAGCCCAAGTGTGTCCTCGGCTGGCCGAATCGGGCGGCCAGCACAGGGTTGGCAAAAAAAATATTTTAATTTTATAATTTTAAAACATTGTCATGAATAAACATTATTCTATTAAAGTAAAAACTGTAAAACAAAAAATTACAACATTGAATAATTAATTAAGAAACTGAAAAGTCTGAGCTTATGTCCTAGAGGGGGGGGGGGGGTGAATAGGACTATGCCAAATTAAAATGATAACAACGGAATTTAAATAAATAAATTAGAGATAACACTTTAAATAAACCACAATACGGAAATGTAAAGCAACCTCAAAATTCTAGTATTGAGAGGTTGATATAAATGTTGTTCTAAGGACAACCTCGCACCATAAAAACTAAGGGTTTATTGTAGGACAACCTTACTAGAATGGTTGTGTATCAAAAACTCAAACTGAAGAAGAATAAAAAGGAAATAGTTAGAAAGGAAATATAAGTTATTACAACATTTCCCACAATGTTTGAAATGTAAAAGATTACAACATTCACATCCACAAATACATCCCACAAACTTGAATAATAAAAGATATAGAAAATAAACCACACATCCATAAAACACAAAGAATTATAGTGGTTCGCCTATGTGTACACCAACTGTTAAACAATAGCCACACAGCTTGCTACTCCACTCCTAATATCCTTACACAGTGGATATTAGTGTTCACTATGAAAATAGGTTTTTCCAAGTTCACCTAAAACCCTCACAATTGTGTCTTTCAAGTGGGCTTACACAATTCAAAAAACCCCACACTCTGAGTTTTCTAGATCTCCTCAAATAACCAATAGAATGAGATTTTTCTGACTTAATCTCAAAAGAACCAAAAACAGAAGATTTACACAAATGTAAAATACCTGGATATTCTCCTTTTGTTGCAGCCCGAAAGAACCAAATCAGAGTAGAAGTTCGAATAGAAGTTCAATGTCCAATACTCACTTATGATATGGTTCAAGATTCTAAATTGATTTTAGAGTTAAAGCACCTTGGGCTAGCTTGATTTGATTTTGATTCCAAGAAATAAGAATACCTTAATTCCTCTTTCAAATCAGATTGGAATGCAGAATACAAAATCAAATGCAAAGAAAGCTACTAAAAGAGAATATTAAATGAGCACGATATAGCTTAAATAAATGACTAACTTATCTCTCAGAGTGATGACTTGATTATACTTGACTTGCCTTATCAAACTCTAAAAATCGTGCTTTATTTATAGTTGAACAAATCGCATTCACGTCCGGTCGTAAGGTTTTCACGACTGGTCGTAGAACCAATAGCATTTTGAAATTTTGAGCATGATCGGATAAAACCGTTCCACGACTAGTCGTAGGGCTTGCACGACCGGTCGTGAGACCTCCATGACTGGTCGTGAAATGTCTACGACTGGTCGTGAGGAACCAGATTTAGTTGCTGGAGTTTGAGTCTTAGCTGCAGGACTGGTCGTGAACGAGTCGTGCACTGTTCACACGACCGGTCGATCAATCTCCAGGATTAGTCATAGCTCAACCAAAAAAATTCTTAAAATTTATAACAACTTAGGACTGGTCGTGGAATTTCTTAGATTGGTCGAGCCACTGATAAGACTAGTCGAACAGAGTCCATGACTAGTCGAAGAATAGACCAAACACATATAAAGTGATTTAATTTGAATTATGTATTCAAAATGACCTACCCTAAGGTCAATCTAAGGTCTTCCATACCTTGGACATGATGTATGAACATTGAACCTTCTTTTCTTCAGATGATAGACATTCTTTGAAGTTCATGAAGCTTGAGATCTCGACACATAATGAAGCTTGAATTTGAGATCTTTTGAACTTTGAATTTGTACTACTTGAGTTGTACTTCACCTTGAGTCTTGAGTATGAACAGTTGACTTGTCTTTCAATGTCGTTATAAAACATTGAACTTTTAAGCTTAAAGAATTGAGCAATATACTTGATCTTGCATTTCTTGAAGGAGATCTTTGTTCTTGACTTGAAGCATTGTCAATCTCCCCCTTTATACATCTTAGTTCTTGAAGTAGATCTTTGTTCTTATGCATGTGTTGTATTGCCTTGAACATATATATCAATGTACTACACAAGACAGATTGTGGTTTTGGCATAACAAAATTTGATAATCAAAGGAGCAAATAACCGTTGCACTTATAATCTCCCCCTTTATCAAATTTGTGACAAAACACACTCCATTGAAAATAAGAGTAGCATTAGATTTTCAATAAAGAATCATTCACCAGTTATCAAAATCAAGAAAGCATTACATGCTCAATAAAGAATCATGCACCAGTTATAATAACCAAAACATTACTTACTCCCCCCTGAATAGCACAATCCACTAAATAGCACAATCCATATCCAAACATTACTTACTCCCCTTGAATAGCACAATCCATATCCATATCCATAAATAACAAAATATTCTCCCCCTTTTTATCACAATTAGACAAAGGAACCAATTTAGATATAAGGGAGCAAAGTCGTCAAGATATGAAAGATATAAGCAAGTTTTGTTCATTTAACATAAATTATCATAAACCAAGTTCATGAAAGTAACCAACATAAACCAAGATCATCCAAAGTCAATCCTAAAAACTGAAAGAAAGCAAAGTATCATAAGAGTTATTACATGCCATATGAGAAAACACTTAATCAGATCCAGAAGAGGGAGCAGGAATAGATGGATCAATTTGGTGTAAACCCTTGTTAATGCGCCTCATATACTTGCGCATATATGCAAATTGAGAATCTTAGGTTACACGTATCTGAGCCACCTGTTCATCAAGTGAATGCAACCTCTCATCAAAACCAGAAGGCTGATAATCAGAGTCAGCCTCATAATATGATTCAATCTCATTAAAGATATCGTCCATGTTTATATCATCTTGAGGTAAATCGCATTCTTCTTCTTCATTCACTTCTTTAGCTCCACCACCACCCACTTGGCCAGGAGCCAATCCCAATTTCATCTTGTTTACATTAGAGTTGTTGAAAATAAGGTGATGAATAGGAGCCTCTCCAACAGGCATAGCTACTAACATATGAGTGGTTAACACAGTCATAAGATATGCAAAAGGAATATCACCGTGTCCAGGATGGAGACGAAATTGAATGATAGAATAACAAATTAGAGAAGGAAGACAAACTTTAGTACCAGAGATGATGGAATGCAAAATCCAAACCATGAAAGAAGTGGGTTCGGTTTTGTTACCAGAACGCGGATACAGATTTGAAATAAATATTCTGTGAAGAACCCTGTATCTGGGTAACAAGTACTTTGAAGCAAGCGCATTCCCATTTTGAGTCCATTGCGCATCTTGTTACATAATGCTCTAGTGAGCACACGTTTTTCTGATTCTGACGGTTTGTCAGCTAGAGTGTGAATAGGAATACCCTCGCCATTAACAAGTATATCCATTAAAGCAGAAATCAAATGGACTTTCTCTAGTTGCTATTGAAAATGTTAAATTCTTAATCGAAAATTCAGAAATACACGCAAACATAACTTGCGCAATAGACCGGTATACCGGCCCACCCCAATGTAGAATGTTAGCCCATCCTACAGATTGGAGAAGAGGAAGAAGTTCAAAAGGAGCAATATGTTCAAGATGAACAAGTCTTTCAACAATAACATTGCACAATCATAGATCCCGCACATAGGAGGGATCATCTTCGGGTGACCGAAGATGGCTCCTTGTTAATGGTGTTGATGTTGATGTTGAAGGACCATAAGAATTCTTCTTTCTGCCTCTAGCATCCATTTGCAACTAGGATATGCTTGGTTGACACTGTGTGTGTGTGGTCATATTGTGCCATTAGGCATTGCATGTTACCTTCTTCGAGGGACGTAGTATTCCCTCTTGAGCACGTTGGATACTTGACATTGATGCATGGTTGATTGTGTGATTCATGCATCTGGCATTGCATAGCATATGGACAATTATCGCCCTTGCTTCATCAGGGCTGTAGCCTCCACAGTTACATCGTGGATGACCAGGATTGGACGCCGAAAATGTTACTTGAGCATACTGGGTGTATAGGATGCCCATGGGTGAAATTCCCAAAACTTCCATGGTACCAAGGATTTACTCCAACGCCGTGACCTAGTGGAATATATGAGCGCACGAGGGCCTTATACCATTAGGCCGCGACTCCCACTGTCGTGTAGTCGGTTGGATAGGGGTGTGGCCTTACTCGCCTGATGTAAGGGAGCATTGCTAAGCTGAGTTTGACCAGCTCGTGAATGGGTCTGCTACCTTCAGGCCTTGCTGGTGATTGGCTATCCGCTGGCAGGGTAGTGAGGTCTCTTACGCTCGTTTGACTGTGCGGGGTCTGTAGAGCGGTAGTCATCCAACAGTGTAATGGACCCCGGTGATTTCCTTATAATAGAAATGTACTTGATATGTGGATTGGATATGAGCACTGACATTACTTCGCATTGCATTTGCATCGGCTGTGTAAGCCTCATATTACATCGCCTTGGCATGGCGCCCAGTACTCATTGCATTACAGTACTCATTGCATTATATAGCCTTGGTATGGATTCCTGCATTATCGTACTGCCTTGGTATAGTTTCTTGTATTCATGATAGCCTTGGTAAGGCTAGTGGTATTGGTATTGATCATGACTCCCTTCTGCATTCTCTATCTTCTTCTGAGCACCATTGTCACACACTTTCACCACCCTCTAAGCTATCTATAAGCTTATGCACGATTGATGCATGCAAGAGATCCTAGGCAGGCGTCGCAGTGGCAGAGCGTGGAGTAGAGCTGAGCTTGAGGACCCCAGTGTTGCAGACTTCCTTTCTTCCCTCTATTATCTTATGTATGTCCTTTTGGACCTTATGGATACTTGTAAAAGTTCAAATTCTTAGTAGATTTTGTGATGTGTGCCTTTGTTATTCTAAGATTTACTTGCTGCGATCTTAGGTATGCTCGTATTGGTAATGATTATACTATCATGAAAATCCTCCTTGTAAGATCCCAGGATCGGAACCTGCCTCAGGAGCCGAGAATGGGGTACTACGGAGGCTGTTGCTGCCAGAACCGGCCATCGGGTTCCTTGTGAGTCCGGTTACCAAGTCTAGGGCGTGACACCAGACGAAGTCAGTAATTTTCTACTCGGTGATCTTAGCCAGGGGTTTGGCCTCAACCCACTTGGTAAAGTAATCGATCGCGACAACTGCGAATTTGGTCCGTCCCATACCCCTTGGTAGGGGACTGATGATGTTTATTCCCCATTGTGCGAAGGGCTATGGTCCGATCATGTGGGTCAGCTGTTTGGGCAACTGATAAGGTATTGCTATGAACCTTTAACACTTACGCACCTCTGTACGTACTACTTGGCATCCTTTTAGATGGTCGGCCAAAAGTATCCCTGACGAATGACCTTATGGGCAAGGGCACGACTGCCGGAATGGTTGCCGCAAATTCCTTCGTATATCTCTTTGAGAACATATCCGGTCTCCAGCCTCCTTGGGTCGGAGACATCGGAGGTATGGCAGGGGGAATCCTTTTTTGTACAAAGTGTCCCCGATCATGGTGTACCGGTCTGACCTAGATTGGAGTCTTCGTGCCTCGAGTCGACTTTCGGGCAGTTTGCCTTCCTAAAGGTAGTTGATTATTGGGTCCATCCAGCTTGGCTTTGAATCTATTGGGAGGACTGTGTTTGGGTCGGATTTGTTGATGCTTGGCTCAGCTAAAAACGTGTGTGCTTTAGGGATTCCGGCTGATCGACCCCAAATCCACCTTCCTAGGTCATTTCCAAGATCTCAACGATCTATAGGTGCGTACTATTATTCTTAGGTGGCCTAGCACCAATTTTAGTATGAATCTAATGATTATGATTGCTTGGATGATAAATTTGAAGAATCTAGAGAAAACCTAAGTTAGACCTTACGTTGTAGATCCTCTCAACTAATATGGATTAATTATGGCATGTTTGTTATTGCTCAACATGTTTGCGTGGGTTTGATGAATGCATGTTCGTTATTGCTTGATTCTTGTTAGTGATCCCTTATAGCTTGTACGTTACTCTAATGCTTGTTGTATGTATGTGCTTGCTTAAGTCCCCAATGTATGTTATGCTAGTATTAGTCCTTATTGCATGTTCATGCTATAAATGATTTATAGATCTTGATCTCCTTGCTAACCCACACGACACACATGCACATTTATCTCGTAACATTGTTAGTATTTGCACTTCTGGGAAAACTTGAATTTTCATGTTTAGGAAATATGAATGCATGACGTCATTTGTGTTGGATGTTAAATTTGGAATCGTTGAAGCGTTATGAAATACCAACAAACCCTAGGTTGGTCAGACTGAGGTGAGAGAAGGTGGCCCCATTGGTAGGGTTGCCTTGAGGCTCGACCGGTGGTTTTGGACGAGTGCAAATGGGCGACAGTAGTTGGACTATATGGGTCGTTTGTACCCGATGTCGTCTGTCTTGTACACGCCTGAACTCGCAAGGCCTAGTCCATGTACTGATCAATCATGCTTGTTAACCATGTTTGGCCACACTTGTATGGAACCTGACATACCCTTCAACCATTGGAGCTCATTGACAACCATTTGAAATCGATCCATCGACTCATGAGCCGGACATAGTGGAATGGGACACTGTGGTCGAGCTGTCGGCCTACGCTGGGAAGACGCGCCTCCCCGTAGTGACCACGAGCGATCCCTTTCTTAGCACTGCCCATGTGCTTGAAATCGGGGATGGGGAACCCGACAGGATCAAGGATCGCGGGGCCTTGGTGTAACATCCCGAAAAATCGAGGGTCGAGTAGTAACTCAACTCTCAAGTTTCCAGAACATCACTTATGCAACATAGATAATGATGATTGAATGTTGTCTGTATTAGTGCATTGAACATGAGTGAGATTAAGTCAAAACAGAATATCATACTCCAGAGACAGTGAACTAGCAAGCGGAAGACTGTGATAGATATATATACAATATAAAAACAGTGGTGGGTCTCCAGAGTGTGATAATGTTACCAGGTTAAATAATTACAAGTACAGTTCTAAAATATACCCAATGTGAGGAAGTGTAATGTCTTCTATTCCAAGTACCATAGTCCCATCAATATAATACCAGGTCTTCATAGACCTGTCAGAGAGTTACATGTAGGAGAACTCCTCCTCAACATCATAGTAGTGGTCCGGCTCTGCTTCATAAGCATCGACATCACCTGAAACTCAACAAATCTAGTTGGTGTGTACAACACTGTCTCGTAACGTGGGAGTGAGTGATCAACTCAGTGGAACAATAAAGCATAGGTTAACATGTTATCAATTCAGTCAAGCAGTAATGATAAAGCAGTATAATCAAACAATTCTAACTACTCCTATTTAATGCAAGTATGAAATGACATGAGGTATGCCCTTGCCAAACCAACCTCATGCGACACCATCTTACGTTTGCGAATGCGTTCATCCCTCAATGCTCCACATCTACCAGGAACATGCAGTGCGATGATGAGCATGATTTTCGAGTAATTATTAGTCCATTTCAAACAGCAGTATTGGGAAACTAAGGTACCTCCCTTATATCATTCCCAAACATGATCCATTCTAGGGTTGTCAGTCCTAGTTAATCTCATACGATATTATGGTTTGAGAGGCGTAGCGAAGGCATCACAAAGGGCTCGTCACCCGTCAGCACGGATACAGATCTCACCGTATGCGGCTCAATTGCTGGCCGTCAGCTCGAATACAAGTCTCACCGTACTCGGCTCAATCGCTGGCCGTCAGCTCGAATACGGATCTCACCGTACTCGGCTCAACTCATGCTCTAGTTGCTGTGAAGGGCTCGTCGCCAATCACAGACCTTAGACTATACTCGAAGACACTACAGAGGGCTCATCGCCCGTCAGCACGAATACAGGTCTCACCGTATTCGGCTCTCGCCGTAGGTGTGGACAGCTCGAATATAGTGTCTCATACCGCCATAATCGGCTCACGAGTCTGGTTGCTCACTGGTCATTACGGGGAGGCACGTGGCCCCAGCGTAGGCCGACAGCTCGACCACGGTGTCCCATACCACCATGCCCGGCTCATGAGTCTTAGCGGATCGAGGTACCATGCTTAAAAGGGATTTCGCTGGTAAGTTTGGTACCCTAGGTTCAAGTAGTATCGTCCAAACATGGTGAACCTACATTAGACAGATCGGGTTACTTGACGAGCTCGGCTAGCTCGAGCGCACAACAAGTTGAACGATATGAAGCGCATAAGCACTTCGTGTGGCCAACCACTATCGCCAACCGAAGTACGACTCGGGTTCGTCGAACACATCTCATGTGGCAAATGGATCATAACCACGAATTCAATTCTGGTACCGATTGTCTGGACTATAATCATAGCCCCAAACACAAAAATTGCAGATAGTTAAAGCAGTAATGAATCAAGATTCAAATCATACAACCAAAGTCTGATATTATCCGTTTAGGGCTGCCAGGGCTGGTGCACGCACTCGTTGCTCCACTCCCCCATCACCCATGACGGATCATACAACGTAAATATGAATTTAAACATATGCATTACATAGATAAAATCATAAAAGCAGTTGAGCATGTTATAAAGCACAACACAAGCATGAGTTTGTACATATTCAATTCCTATTCACACAACTATCCAAGGAAAACATACACATAGTTAAAAGAAGTTGAGAATCATATCTCAACACCCTTATACATCACAATTTGCTAACTACTACTCATTCAGACATTTCAACAAACACTTTAAAGGACATACATCAACATACATGACATATGTTGATCACATAGGCAATAGGCCAAATCCTTTCTCTAGGGAGTTGCCCCAATCATAACACGCGTACACCCACGACGGATAGTCATGGAAAGTAGGAATCCAAGTTCCATATTCATTTGAACATTTTCACAAACACTTGGGCTACACATTTCAACATATATAGCGTATAGTAGCCGTGGCGTGATTCGGGGCAAATCCATTCGTCAAAGGGGTATCACCAATACAATATTCATATATCCATGACAATTTAGTCATGGCGAGCACGAATGAGAATCCTATACTCATTCAGTCATTTTCACAAACACTTAGAATACACTATTTTAACATACATAATGTATATTAGCAAAAACATGTATTAGGGCTATCCTTTCGCCAAGTAAGTATTTTATCCATGTATAATATATTCATACAACAAATAATCATGGCAAATACATCTCCAAAATTTATACATATACGGTACTTTCTAGAATACACACTTTCAACATACATAGTGTATATAAGCAAAACATGTATTAGGGCGAGTCCTTTTGCCAAACAAGTAATTTATCCACATGTAATATATTCATACAACAATTAATCATGTCAAACACATTTACAAAATTTGTACGTATACGGTACTTTCTACAAATACCTAGAGTATGTAGAATTCCATATTTTTTATCTTTAATCGAAACGGAAAACAGACAGCACTTTGTACATGTGGAATTGCATGCAGATCATGAATCTATCATTATCTGACATTGAAAGCGTTGAAAACCATAACCTATACACCTAAAGTCTGCACCTTTTGTCGTAGAATCGTAATGAAGTCGATAGGATTGCTAAGCTTCCGTATACGACGGTTTGGCAACCTATAGAACGAAATAGGTTAGCTATTTCATAGCTTACAACCCTTACAACTCCAAAACTGATTAGGGTTCAGATTTCTTACCTAGAAATGGAGCCGGAATCGCCGGGAAAGTGATTAGATAGGAGTGGTTGAACACGTATAGTAACAAGGAAGGGTGGCAGGGAGATTCTCCCACTGCTCCCACACTTTCTCTCTCTTTTCTCTCTTATCTCTCTAGGGTTTCTCTCAAATTCGTATGGCTGCAATGAGAGAGGGTTTAAGGTCCTTATATAGCCTAAAAATTCACCGAAATAGACTCCAGGTCAAAGTATACTTAGGTTATAACCAAAGCGGGTTAGTTTCAGCTCAACGTAGGACTTCTAGCGGGCCTCCTTGAGCCAAAGGTCGGACTTAAGCTCACCGACACCGAATCTAGATGGAGTTAAGTTTTCGTTTCGGTCAGAATTTCAGATCACAAATGGCGGACCAGTTTTAGTTCAACGGTCAGCGGATCTCGATCAGAGATTCGAGTACATGGATATGTGTATGAAATTTCTCCTGATCTGAGGGTGTAATTTGGTTTGATTCTGACGGTCTGGTTGCTTAAAACTGATCCGCAAGCGAGAGGTGCCAGATTACTATTTGAGATATTTTATTTTGAATTAATTTCACATTTCTCACACTCTTCACTCCGAGCTCAAGCGAATAGCGCTGGGACACTATCTGGATTTGATTTCCGAGATGGTTGTCAAGCCCAGCAAGGCGGTCCTAATTCCTTAACTTCGTGTTAATCGGACTTCCGACGTGCAGTCTAGATCTGATACAGAGTTTCGAGATGCTCCCGAGAGCAGCCAGGTAATGAGATTGATCCTAGATTTTAGGGTACCCTAGCGTCAATGATTCTACAAGTTTTGGGTCTTGCAGATCGTATTTAAAGTGATTAGTGCTAATTTCACAGGCACTCTAGTTTAACACTAGCTAATTCTCGCCTAATTTCTAAAGGATTTAGTCCTGGGTGATTTCGGTCTAAGGTGGTACTTAGTCCTTTATAGCAATGTTTAGTTTAAGTATTGTTCTTCATCACCTAAACTTTAAGATAGTGTCTAATGTGAAAGTACTTAGAAAATTTAAAGAACAAGGTGGTGAAGGGTGGGCTTTGTGAAAGAAATGGGTTAAGGAGCGATTTTAGACTATGGGATTCATTCTGACAAGTTAATAAGGTGTTAGGATCGACCCATCGCCTAAGGACGTCTAATCCCAGGTTGGGAAAAATCGGGTTGTTACAATCTACCCCCTTAAAACAAAATTTCGTCCCCGAAATTGACTAACGGTAATAAAGAAAGATTAATTAATTCTTTTGCCTAAGTTTTATTGATTTCGAGTTTCTACGCGTGGTAGGGCATATACTAGTCTGGTTCATTTTAGTCTACCCCCTTAAAACTTATTTCTTTATCCATTTCTCATACCCTGATGGTTCGCTACAATTTATTTCTTTACCTATTTGGAGTCTCGACGACAATCCCCAGCAATTTAGAGTAAGATAGCTGTTTTCATTGTTTGACCAACACGGAGAGACGGTTATAGTGGGCTTGATCCCGATACATTGATCATCTACCGAGCTAGGGTAGAAAGCTCATCGTATCCCTTCCAAATCTTGGTGGATCCTGGTCTTCTGCTTGTCAACAGTGAGTCCGTTGGTAGTCGCCCAGGATTGAGAATTGGGTCAAGCCGCGAATGTTTTGTAGTTGTATATTTCAGTAACTCCATAGTCCGATCACTCTAGAAACGTAAGAAATGTCCATCATTGAAAGGCTCAAATTGTCTATGTCTACGGTTGCCCTTTAGGTCTTAGTCTAAGAGAGTCCTCATTATTATCTATGTCCAAGGAAATGGTGAAGCAAATCTTACTAGATCATTCTAAAACGATTTCTCATAGTAGAACTTGCTAGGGCTTCTATAATGTTCGTATTCAACGAGCACAGTTTCGATCCTGGGCCAGTGGGGTAGGGTCCACCACGCCTCCGTTGCGCCGCCCAGATCAAAGAGGTGTACTAGGTGACCTAACTGGATTGGGCTCATAATGTTCTACCCCCCTTAAAAATTTATTTTCGCCCTCAAGGCTCAAGATTTATGTCCTGCTCCGTATATCGGAACAAGGTGTAATTTAGGACCTATCCTTGACACGAATGGGTCTCGCTCCAACCGACTTAAGCCGACTAACTAAGTCTATCATTCAATTGGCTTAGCATAATTAATTTATCTTTCCTTAGCCTAACCAGTAGTCTAGTCTTAATTTAGGAGTAGCGGTATCCTCTAGGTGTAATCCAAAGTCTATGCTTATACATTAGATGATTTTATACCCTTTCTAGTATAAGAAATTGTTTTATCGCCTAAGGTCACAAGTTGTCTGTTTGGAATTGAGTTGTCCGAACTTAAATTTAATTACACTCGAGCACTATACACATGCTCATACTAGCTAAGACAGTCTTAGGGTTCATGTTATTAATTTGTTGGATTTCCTACATGGTCATGTCTATCGAAATCTAGGAGTACCGCTCTAAGTTCATAACTCTAAGGGCCTATTTGTCAAACAACCATTTACTCTAAAAGCTTAAGTTATCAGGGTGTAGTGGGTTAATGTATATCAAGGGACTTTATCACTTTAACACTATTTAGCCAGTGGTCTTAAGTTGTATTAAATGGGACTGTAACGCTAATCCTTCCTCGCGATTGGGAGTGACAGGTTTGGTAGGAGGGTGGGTGGGGTAAAAATTAATTTTATAGGCTTTGGAAAATGAGCCTTGTGTTGGAAAAGTGTGAGATGGGATTTCCAAATCCCAGGATAATGAATTTCTAAGTGTAATTTGAAGGGAAAACTCCGGGATTTACTTTTAATTGCGTACATTCTAAACATGGTGTTGGAAAACATGGGATACACCCAATCCAAGGACCATACCTTACACATACAGTTATTGTTACTTTTACAATTCTATCCACCTTACTCACCTAATGCAGTTGGCCGAACGGGCTCTAAAGGGAGAAAAAGGGCTGGAGTTTTGGTTCTCCACGGACTTGGGTTCCAACAGACGTTGTAGGGGCCCAAATGATAGGGATTTAAGAAAGAAAATGGAGAGATCAGGTGGGTGAGGAAGCTCACATGATTTTTGAGCTCCAAATGGGCGTGGGGGGTTCCAAATGAGAGAAACGAAGAGGGAAGGGAGAGAAGGACTGCTATGGACGATGGGAATGGGTAGGTTGTGGTCGAAATCAGCAGGGAGGACGATTGGAATGACAGTTTTGAAGAGAAACAACAAGGTTGGAGAGAGAAAATGGCTTGGAGGGGAGGTTTGTGAAGGAGGTAGGGTTTTGGGAGAATGAAATGGGATGGGAGGGGTATCAAGGGGTGTATAAGACCCCCAAAAGTGATCGGCCCGAGCCGCGGGCCCGGCCCAGCCCAGAAAGTGGTGAGGCCTTGCCGACCGGGCGAGGGCCTCGCCGACAAAAGTTTTGGTTTTCAAAGGGGGGCCCTATGGACGTGTTCCTCCAGTCCCCTAGGCCCCAAAAAACATTGGGTCCCACCCTGGGTCCCTCTGGAAGTGCTCCGTTTGGCCCCTCAACCCCGATTCGCTCCATTTCGGGTAGTTTCGGGCAAATCGGACATATCTTGCAATCCAGAATAAGTTATCTGACGTAAAATATATAAATTTGGGGTAGAACAAGCTAATGAAGCGAACCAACCCTACTATGCTGGGTTGTGCAGCCCAGAATTATAAAAAAACTCCCCGATTGATGGTCATTTGCCTGTTTCAATTTAGTTTTACTAAAAATAGTAGTTTTAGTTTGATTTCTCTTCATCCGTTGGGCTTTAGGAGTTGTGCCCACTGTGAGAAGGGCTTGGAATAATTAGGAGAACGGTTCGGTGAAGCCAAATAGGACACTTACTATTTTTTTTGGCCGAAAACCTTGCGCACTAATAGACATCATGACCTTATAGTAAGTCACAAATTCTAAGAGTTTTAGTTGTAGTTTGTTTCTGATTTCTTTCCCATTACTTGGTATCCCTATTTAAGGGGTTATGAACTCATTTTTAGTCATTCATTAATCAATTTCGAATTTATTAGAATTTATTTCTATTTTCTACTTTCTTTCCTCATGGATTCGAGAAGTCTCTGTGAGGAGTCTAGAGAAGCTCCGAGGATTCGGAGTAGTTATTCTCATCACGTTTATCCCATATTCTACCGGTTTTCAACGGTTGGGATGAGATGGATTGTGATCTAGACACGTTGTTTGACGGTCTAGAAGTGTTCCGGGATCATTTAATGCAATCATCGAGGCCTACGGGTCCAATCTCTACGGTTGATCTCATCTAAATGCGCTATTTGGCGAAATAGGAGAACCTAAGTCTGTTTCTATATCCCGTCGCTCCCTCCTAAGTCAGAGTGCGTCAGTGTGCGTCGTGTGACCATAACCCAGGTCTGGTTTAATCCAAATCATGCTCTGATACCAACTGTAACATCCCGAAAAATCGAGGGTCGAGTAGCAACTCAACTTTCGAGTTTCCAGAACATCACTTATGCAACATAGATAATGATGATTGAATGTTGTCTGTATTAGTGCATTGAACATGAGTGAGATTAAGTCAAAATAGAATATCATACTCCAGAGACAGTGAACTAGCAAGCGGAAGACTGTGATCGATATATATACAATATAAAAATAGTGGTGGGTCTCCAGAGTGTGATAATGTTACCAGGTTAAATAATTACAAGTACAGTTCTAAAATATACCCAATGTGAGGAAGTGTAATGTCTTCTATTCCAACTACCATAGCCCCGTCAATACAATACCAGGTCTTCATAGACCTGTCAGAGAGTTACATGTAGGAGAACTCCTCCTCAACATCATAGTAGTGGTCCGGCTCTGCTTCATAAGCATCGCCATCACCTGAAACTCAACAAATCTAGTTGGTGTGTACAACACCGTCCCGTAACGTGGGAGTGAGTGATCAACTCAGTGGAACAATAAAGCATAGGTTAACATGTTATCAATTCAGTCAAGCAGTAATGATAAAGCAGTACAATCAAACAATTCTAACTACTCTTATTTAATGCAAGTATGAAATGACATGATATATGCCCTTGCCAAACCAACCTCATGCGACACCATCTTACGTTTGCGAATGCGTTCATCCCTCAGTGCTCCACATCTACCAGGCACATGCAGTGCGATGATGAGCATGATTTTCAAGTAATTATTAGTCCATTTCAAACAACAGTATTGGAAAACTAAGGTACCTCCCTTATATCATTCCCAAACATGATCCATTCTAGGGTTGTCAGGCCTAGTTAATCTCATACGATATTATGGTTTGAGAGGCGTAGCGAAGGCATCACAAAGGGCTCGTCACCCATCAGCACGGATACAGATCTCACCGTATGCGGCTCAATTGCTGGCCGTCAGCTCGAATAGAAGTCTCACCGTACTCAGCTCAATCGCTGGCCGTCAGCTCGAATACAGATCTCACCGTACTCGGCTCAACTCATGCTCTAGTTGTTATGAAGGGCTCGTCGTCAATCACAGACCTTAGAGTATACTCGAAGACACTACGGAGGGCTCGTCACCCGTTAGCACGAATACAGGTCTCACCGTATTCGGCTCTCGCCGTAGGTGTCGACAGCTCGAATACAGTGTCTCATACCACCATAATCGGCTCACGAGTCTGGTTGCTCACTGGTCACTACGGGGAGGTACGTGGCCCCAGCGTAGGCCGACAGCTCGACCACGGTGTCCCATACCACCATGCCCGGCTCATGAGTCTTAGCGGATCGAGGTACCATGGTTAAAAGGGATTTCACTGGTAAGTTTGGTACCCTGGGTTCAAGCAGTAGCGTCCAAGCATGGTGAACATACATTAGACAGATCGGGTTACTTGACGAGCTCGGCTAGCTCGAGCGCACAACAAGTTGAACAATATGAAGCGCATAAGCACTTCGTGTGGCCAACCACTATCGCCAACCGAAGTACGACTCGGGTTCGTCGAATACATCTCACGTGGCAAATGGATCATAGCCACGAATTCAATTCTGGTACCGATTGTCTGAACTATAATCATAGCCCCAAACACAATCAATTGCAGATTGTTAAAGCAGTATTGAATCAAGATTCAAATCATACAACCAAAGTCTGATATTATCCGTTTAGGGCTGCCAGGGCTGTTGTACGCACTCGTTGCTCCACTCCCCCATCACCCATGACGGATCATACAACGTAAATATGAATTTAAACATATGCATTACATAGATAAAATCATAAAAGCAGTTGAGCATGTTATAAAGCACAACACAAGCATGAGTTTGTACATATTCAATTCCTATTCACACAACTATCCAAGGAAAACATACACATAGTTAAAAGAAGTTGAGAATCTTATCTCAACACCCCTATACATTACAATTTGCTAACTACTACTCATTTAGACATTTCAACAAATACTTTAAAGGACATACATCAACATACATGACATATGTTGATCACATAGGCATTAGGCCAAATCCTTTCTCTAGGGAGTTGCCCCAATTATAACACGCGTACACCCATGACGGATAGTCATGGAAAGTAGGAATCCAAGTTCCATATTCATTTGAACATTTTCACAAACACTTGGGCTACCCATTTCAACATATATAGCGTATAGTAGCCGTGGCGTGATTCGGGGCAAATCCATTCGTCAAAGGGGTATTGCCAATACAACATTCATATATGCATGACAATTTAGTCATGGCGAGCATGAATGAGAATCCTATACTCATTCAGTCATTTTCACAAACACTTAGAATACACTATTTTAACATACATAATGTATATTAGCAAAAACATGTATTAGGGCTATCATTTTGCCAAGTAAGTATTTTATCCATGTATAATATATTCATACAACAAATAACCATGGCAAATACATCTCCAAAATTTATACATATACGGTACTTTCTAGAATACACACTTTCAACATACATAGTGTATATAAGCAAAACATGTATGTATATAAGCAAAACATGTATTAGGGCGAGTCCTTTTGCCAAACAAGTAATTTATCCACATGTAATATATTCATACAACAATTAATCATGTCAAACACATTTACAAAATTTGTACGTATACGGTACTTTCTACAAATACCTAGAGTATGTAGAATTCCATATTTTTTATCTTTAATCGAAACGGAAAACAGACAGCACTTTGTACATGTGCAATTGCATGCAGATCATGAATCTATCATTATCTGACATTGAAAGCATTGAAAACCATAACCTATACACCTAAAGTCCGCACCTTTTGTCGTAGAATCGTAATGAAGTCGATAGGATTGCTAAGCTTCTGTATACGACAGTTTGGCAACCTATAGAACGAAATAGGTTAGCTATTTCATAGCTTACAATCCTTACAACTCCAAAACTGATTAGGGTTAGGATTTCTTACCTAGAAACGGAGCCGGAATCGCCGGGAAAGTGATTAGATAGAGTGGTTGAACACGTATAGCAGCAGTGAAGGGTGGCAGGGAGATTCTCCCACTGCTCCCACACTTTCTCTCTCTTTTCTCTCTTCTCTCTCTAGGGTTTCTCTCAAATTTGTATAGCTGCAATGAGAGAGGGTTTAAGGTCCTTATATAGCCTAAAAATTCACCGAAATAGACTCCAGGTCAAAGTATACTTAGGTTATAACCAAAGCAGGTCAGTTTCAGCTCAACGGAGGACTTTTGGCAGGCCTCCTTGAGCCAAAGGTCGGACTTAAGCTCACGGACACTGGATCTAGGTGGAGTTAAGTTTTCGTTTCGGTCGGGATTTCAGATCGCAAATGGCGGACCAGTTTCAGTTCAATTGTCAGCGGATCTTGATCGGAGATTTCGAGTACATGGATATGTGTATGAAATTTCTCCTGATCCGAGGGTGTAATTTGGTCTGATTCTGACGGTCTGGTTGCTTAAAACTGATCCGCAAGCGAGAGGTGCCAGATTACTATTTGAGATATTTTATTTTGAATTAATTTCACATTTCTCACACTCTTCACTCCGAGCTCAAGCGAATAGCGCTGGGACACTATCTGGATTTGATTTCCGAGATGGTTGTCAAGCCCAGCAAGGCGGTCCTAATTCCTTAACTTCGTGTTAATCGGACTTCCGACGTGTAGTCTAGATCTGATACGGAGTTTCGAGATGCTCCCGAGAGCAGCCGGGTAATGAGATTGATCCTAGATTTTAGGGTACCCTGGCGTAAATGATTTACAAGTTTTGGGTCTTGCAGATCGTATTTAAAGTGATTGGTGCTAATTTCGCAGGCACTCTAGTTTAACACTAGCTAATTCTCGCCTAATTTCTAAAGGATTTAGTCCTGGGTGATTTCAGTCTGAGGTGGTACTTAGTCCTTTATAACAATGTTTAGTTTAAGTATTGTTCTTCATCACCTAAACTTTAAGATAGTGTCTAATGTGAAAGTACTTAGAAAATTTAAAGAACAAGGTGGTGAAGGGTGGGATTTGTGAAGGAAATGGGTTAAGGAGCGATTTTAGACTATGGGATTCAGTTCTGACAAGTTAATAAGGTGTTAGGATCGACCCATCGCCTAAGGACGTCTAATCCCAGGTTGGGAAAAATCCGGGCTGTTACGACGACCCTCGATTTCCAGGACATTACAAGATGGTATCAGAGCAATAGTTTGAAATCTCTTGGGCCATGGGTCATGAACTCACTAACGCGTCCGCTGACTTGAGAGGATATGTATTAGAAAACACAATAAGGAATTAGAACGCTAGGAACTATCCCAGACCCTGAACCAACAATTATAGACGGAGGGTAGGACTTCCAAGGAGTTAGGAATGGGTAGCGAGAGAGGGAATAGTAACGCTAGAGAGGGGGATCCGAGAGTCTTACAATGCCATGGCCCATTCTCGGGCAAGAAATTGGGAACTTGATGGCAAGACTCGATTCAATTGACTAGAAGATTTAGCTAGTTAGTCCACCAAATTCCTAGGGCCCGTTGTGCCAACTGAAATAGTTGGGATTAAAGTGAAATGAATTTTAGAGTAACGATAAATACAGGTGTAAGGTATTGTCCCTAGGATGAGTGTATCCCATGTTCTATAATGCCCTGTTGGAATGTATTCAATTACGGGTAAACCCCGGGTTTTTCTTCCCAATTATACTTAGAAATTCATTATCATGGGATTTGGAAATCCCATATTACATCTTCCAACACAAGGCTCACTTTGCAAAACCTATGAAATTAATTTTAAATCCTATCCCACACTCATTCTAGACGTGTCATTCCCAATCTTGAGTTGAGATTAGCATTGTAATCCCATCTAGTATAGCTTAATATCACTGGCCAAACAGGCCTAAGTCCAAATTCCTCTCCCCAACCTATCCACTTAAAATCTTCACCTACCATCACTCTGTCCTTTAATTTTTTCGAGACATTGATAGAAACGAGTCGGAGACTGAACGATTTGACGGTCAAAGCCATCGTCTTACACCAAATGAGTGAATATCGGGCCAAATTTGATAGTTTCGACCCATTTGGGGGTAAAGAGTTAGGGGTGAATGAAAATTGACCGAAAATATTGAAACTGAAGAAAAATAGGATTTTGGCCCCTAACCGGGAGGAATTTCATGAAATAAATAGGCTCATTGCGTAGATTAGATCCTCCAACCCCAAATTCATATATGTCATGTCACGTAACTCATTCTAGTTTGTGAGATATGCCCATCGCAAAGTACCCCAGCCGCAGCCCCCGCCGACCGCGTGGCCCCCGCCGCTACCCGTGTGGCCCCCGCCGACAGTCCAGGGGACCGCGTGGCCCTCGCCGAATCTACGTTGCCCCGCCAAAATTTTCTGCAACTTTCTTCCAACTTCAAAAATTCATATATCCTTCGTTACAACTCCAATATAGGTGATTCAAAAGCCAGATTGAAGCTTAACATGTCTATTTTCATATAAAAATAAAATAAAAAAATAAAAATTATAATATAGATATATTTGGAATAAATTGACAACTGTCCAAAAATCATTAGTTTTAGACGGGGGTTACTTCTAGAATTTTTATAATTTATTTACAACTCAAAATGATATGAATTTTGTGCGATGACCTAAAACTTGATGTTAAATCATTATAAAAATTTTAAAAATAATCCAGTCACTAAAAAGTATAAGAAACATTACAAGATGGGTCCCCTCCTCCCTTTCAATGTACACACGAGTGGGGCCCATTTCCCTTGCTATTTAGGACTATCTAGAGTCCATAAAACCTATCTCTACTACTCCCATTAACCTCCACCATCCCTTCTAAACTCTAGAGAGAACTCTCCCATTCTAGATCTACTTCAAACCCATCTTCTTCTTCTTCACCACTCCCAAATCCATCCTTCAAATCTCACTTCAACCCTCTCATTCTCTTATCCACAAAAACCACTTTAAACCCATCTTCTTCTCCTTTACAAGACCCATCCCATCTCAACACCCATTCTCAATCCCACTCCATTCGCCCATTTACTCTCAAAACCCAACATCAAACCTCTTCACTCTAACCCATCTTAAATTTCATTTTCTCAAAACCCATTCCAACCCTTCTCAAATCTCATTTCCCCAACTTATTTCCTAAACATTTCTCAACTCCCATTCCTCAAATCCGTTTTCCTTAAACCCATCCACTCTTTCACTCTCACTTCACCATCCTCCATTCTCCCAAATCTTTAGAGAAAAGCCCATCTCCTTCTCTAAACCTCAACACATCATCCTCTTCAAACCCATCTTCTTTCCCTTCACATCTCTTATCTCCCTAACCCATCCCACTCCATCACTTTCACTCTTTTACTCTTAAAACCCATCTCAAATCCCATTCACAAATCCAACACTAAACCCATTTCATTCCAAAACATTCTCATCAACAATCCATTTTCTTGTCGAGGGAAATGGCATTCCTAGCAACCGTTGCCTCCTTCTTCTCCATTCCGGTGATTCTTTCCCTCATGGGGAAGAAGCACCCCCATCTTCGCCCAATCCAGGAGAGTAGTAGCATAACCTTACTGATAATTTGTAGTTTGCTCTAAGTCGGTTAGGTCTACCTACATGTATTGAAGGATAATTAGAACTTTTGTTTGACTAGGTTGTATTTCCCTTACGTTTGGAATGTCTATGCTGTAATCCATACTGTAGGATGTAACCGGCCATACTAATGGCACTTTGAATCCAAAATGAATGTATGGATTGTTTTGGAATTTTCTTATCGCCTTATGAATGCTTGTATGTATGATTGCCTTACTGCGTTCTTATTAGCGTTATTAGCACTTCAAACCATCAGAATACCTTAAAACTTTCGACTATTCCTTTATTCTTGAAATTTATGAAACCAAAGTGTAGTCTGCGATTAACCCACTAGCCATAGGATTGAAATGGTAATTCATATAAAAATTTGTGTCTTTAAAAACTTTTTAGGATGATCGTTGCCCATAGGCATGTTGAGAGAATTATTAAACTCCCAATTGGATATAGATTAAAACAAGGACTCCCGTAGACCACGACCTAAAGGACAACCTTGTAAATAGGAGATTTAAACTTTCCAACGATGGTCGTTCCCTAAACATTTAGATTGATTGGACTACGGAATTACGAAAGTTTACACCTGCAAAGCATTCGCGGCTTGACCCAATTCTCAATCATGGGCGACTACCAATGGACTCACTGCTTTGACCGAGCAGAAGACCGGGATCCTCCACGACGAAGAAGGGATACGATGAGCCTTTTACCCTGGTCAGGTAGATGATTAACGTATCGGGTTCAAGCCCACTACAACCGTCTCTCTGTATTGGTCTAACATTGAAAACAATTTTTTTTTTTACTCTAGATAGAGGGAAGTCGTCGTCATGAATCCAAATCTTCAAAAATAAATAGATAATTAAATAAATTATAGTAAACCATCAGAGTGAAAACTTTTAAGGGGGGTAGATCACGATGAGCTAGGTTAGCGTATTTATTATGTACCCCAAAGCGTATATAAACCCGAACCCAACAAAACTTAAGCAAATAAAATGATAATATCTTTACTTATTACCCTTAGGCAATTTCGGGGACGAAATTGTTTTTAAGGGGGGTAGATTGTAATATCCTGGATTTTCACTGTTTTGAATTTCCAAATATCCTTGAAAATTTTATTTATTTATTAATTAACTTATAATATTACTTAATGACCATTAACACTCAATGTTAGTTTATACAGGGGTGGTACCAGTAAAGAACCGCACAAGTTCGATTAATCAACCGTAGGAAGCCAACAAATCCGCCCGATCACTTGAACATCAGGTGTAGCCCCATGATTTACTCACATAGGACCCAAATCTAACCGATCCATTGCTAACTAATCAAGATAATCATGACTAAATTGAAGATCTAATGGAAGCTGAGTTAGATAGGCCCGGATCTTAAATAATAGACTAAATCAACCCTGTTACTCTTTTAGCTTAAAACCGATGGTTTAGAGTAATCATGACCAAATCTCCACTTTCACTAGTTATAAATAGGCCACACTATGAACATAGTTAATTCAAATCCTAATCAGTGCCCATGAGAAATCTCACTACCAAATTCATTCCAGAAATGCCCCAATTTTTCAAACAAGCTCTAGACCGCTCATTGGTGGGCCACTAGTTCCAAAACTATAGAATAATGTCCGTCTTGCCGGGCTTGACGTCCATCGCGGGAGTCAGACCTGGGTACTGTCCAGAACCGCTCAACTTGAGCCAAAGGACGAGTGCATGAGAAGTGCAATACCCTAAAGGAAAAAGCTGAAACTTAAGTGAATTGGGTTGTCCACTCTTATGTAAAGTTAAGGATTTCAGACCGTCGGTTTATGACCAAACTTCACACATGGAGTGAGGATATTTTTCTGATCATATCCGTATAGCCGTAGTCCCGATCGACTATCGATGACCGTTGAACAGACTTCTAATCATATCTATCGATCGGCGCATCCAAATGGCGGGCTGATTGTATCCATACGTAGATCATCATTAGGGCTAACTATCCTACGGTGTATATCAATATGTACACCCCATAGTGGGCCCTAAAGCTTAGAAAGACCCTCCCATAGGTCTAGGATAGTAAAAACCTAGCCCTTGGGGCCATTTACACCAAATCTGACATTATAAAAGGCACTCATTTGGGCACCCCCTCTCCCTATACGATTTTGCCCTATAGAAGGAAAGAGAGAAGAGAAAAAAGGGAGAAGAGAAAGAGGAGAAAGGAGAAGAACGAGAGAGGGAAGAAGAGCAAGGTGGACCTTAGATCGAGGTGGGGCCCAAGGAAATCAAATCTTGTGACTCCCTACCTCTCCTCCAAGAAGAAACCCTCCTCCACGACCACCCATTCGTTCCATTGATCGCGTAGGTAAATCCCTCATCCATTTTTCTTGAAACCCTTGTGTTGAGAAGGGATTTGCATAGATTTCTAACATGCAAATGTGTGCTTTAGGGATTTTGGCAGATCGACCCCAAATCCACCCTCCTAGGTCATTTCTAAGATCTCAATGATCCATAGGTGCGGACTATTATTCTTAGGTGGCCTAGCACCAATTTTAGTATGAATTTAATGATTATGATTGCTTGGATGATGAATTTGAAGAATCTATAGAAAACCTAAGCTAGACCTTACGTTGTAGATCCTCTTAACTAATATGGATTGATTATGGCATGTTTGTTATTCCTCAACATGTTTGGCATGGGTTTGATGAATGCATATTCGTTATTGCTTGATTCTTGTTAGTGATCCCTTATAGCTTGTATGTTACTCTAATCCTTGTTGTATGTATGTGCTTGCTTAAGTCCCCAATGTATGTTATACTAGTATTAGTCCTTATTGCATGTTCATGCTATGAATCATTTATAGATCTTGATCTCCTTGCTAACCCACACGACACACATGCACGTTTATCTTGTAATATTGTTAGTATTTGCACTTATAGGAAAACTTGAATATTCATGTATAGGAAATATGAATGCATGACGTCATTTGTGTTGGATGTTAAATTTGGAATCATTGAAGCGTTATGGAATACCATCAAACCCTAGGTTGGTCAGACTGAGGTGAGAGAAGGTGGCTCCATGGATAGGGTTGCCTTGAGGCTAGGCCGGTGGTTCTGGGCGAGTGCAGATGGGCGACAGTAGTTGGACTACATGAGTCGTTTGTACCCGATGTCGTCCGTCTTGTACACACCTGGACTCGCAAGGCCTAGTCCATGTATTGACCAATCATGCTTATTAACCATGTTTGCCCATACCTGTATGGAACCTGGCACACCCTTCAACCATTGAAGCCCATTGACAACCATTTGAAATCGATCCACCGACTCGTGAGCTGGACATGGTGGAATAGGACACTGTGGTTGAGCTGTCAGCCTACGCTGGGGTGACGCGCCTCCCCGTAGTGACCGCGAGCGATCCCTTTCTTAGCACTCCCCATGTGCTTGAGGTCGGGGATGGGGAACCAGACGGGATTAAGGATCGCGGGGCCTTGGCCTCACACGTTGGGGGCCTTGGCCTCGCAACCAGTTTAGGGCATTGATACGTGGGGTGTATCAGTTTTCCCAATCTGCTGGATGAATGAAATTAACTAAGAACTTGGCTAACATTATCATCGCATCGCATTAGCTAGGTTGGCGACTCGACAGTCGAGGTCGCTCTGAGGGAGTGTTAGTCATACGCGATCGTTAGATGGAGTCACTTGAGGGAGTGTTGTGGCGAGGGCATGCATCATATCATCCATCATGCACACACATTAATAAGATTTGTTAGGAGCTTATGAATGTATTGCCTTTCATTAAATCCATAATTTAATTGATGCTTGTTATAACTTAAGACTAATAGCACCCACTGTGTTGATCACTCACTCCCACTCTGGGACGGTGTTTTAAAATACCAACCAGACTCTCCCGTAGATGCAGGTGACACAGAGTACGAGGAGCCTGATGGCGCGAGTCTTGACAAGGAGGATGAGCTGTCTTACTTCCAACTAATGGGCGACTTTCCATCGGCTTGATAGGAGGGATTTGGATCGCTGAGTTGTGGACTCAGCCCTATTCTTTTGGACATGATACTCCTTTTGTAATTTTGTTGGGCAACGCCTGGTGTAACCCATTAACATTCTTTTGGACTTGTATATATATATATATATATATATTTGACTTCTTTCATTTCAATAGATCAGTTGTGATTATGTTTCATGTTCCAAGAAATTCCATGCTGCGCATTTAAACCTGATTAAATGTGTATTAATGAAAATCGGTTATAAGTGACCTCAGGAACTCGGGAGTCGAGTATGTGCACGACCCCCCAATTTCCAGGGCGTTACACTGAACCTTTGAGTACCTGCATAAGGAACGAATAAAGGAGACCCTTGTTGCAGTGGGGGACCTTTCGATGCCTAAGTCAGGCAGGAAATCTGGGTCTATTCATGAGTATGGTTTTAGGCTTATGATTGTGCGTAATTTTCACCATTGGGGATGCTCCTATTTATAGGTAAGAGAAGGCGGTGGCATAAGAGGTAGTCTCCTTGTTTAGTAGGGACATATTATATAGGGATTCAGATCCCGTTCATGTCATGAGGATCTTTCAAGATCCTCGGCCAAGATCTCGGGCAAATCTGTTGCGATCGCCTTCCTAGATCCTTGGCTGGGATTTTCGGTAAACACCGTTAAGACCTGGTTAGAACTAGTAGGAGAAGGGTTATGGCAACCTGGGTATATGCTGACCTAATTTCTTTAATGAGTAGTAGTCGAGTTCTTTTTGGTATCGGGCGGATCAATGGGTTTTCCAACCTGTTATCAAGGACTGACGAAAGGTCGGGGCTGATCTCATTTCCTACTCGGATTGAGGCTAGAAGTCATGCCTTTAGTCGTATCGGTTGTTGATCGACCTGGCGAAGTACACGGAGTTCTGACCTGAGCGTATCTCATTGGTCGACCTATTTTTCCCATAACATGTATATCTTACATGACTTGTCATTTTAATAATGAGAAACATCAATTGGTGATGTAACCTAGTAGATAAATAGTATGAATGACCATTTTTATGATATACAATAAAATCAAAATAAAAAGAAAATTGGAGATTTATAAATACCTTTCAAGAGTTAAGAGTACCATATAGCTTCAAGTATTGCAAATAAGGTAAAAGTACGGTGGGTTCATAAAGAAGGAGAATAATGTGGTTTGAAAATTAAAAAATTATTTAAAAATAAAAAATATTTGAACTAATTAAAGATACTAATTGATATGAAATTGTTATTAGAAAGTAATTTTAAAAATATTACTAATAAAATTAAAGATTATCCGTTCACTAATAAGAAAGACTACCATTAATTGCTTGATTGTAGTAACTTTTACAAGAGATTAGCTTGGTTGAGTTTTCATTACTTAATAAATCATTGGAACCATTGCAAACCTCGAACAAATTACCTAGAACTTGGATTAGTTTTGTATAAAAATTATTCATGACCGGATAGGTTTTTGTGATTTGAATTAACTCGGGTGAGTCCCTAACTAACTTGCTAAGTTTTCAAACAATGTTTAATGAGAGGATCTTTTTATTTGAGAAATTGTCATGCTCTCGGTATTCTATAAGTTATAGTGGTCCTAGTTGCATTAGTTCACTTGAATGGTCTAATCACCCAATCTGTATTGCCAATAAAATTGAGAACACATTTTTGTACGCTGCTAGCGTATAGTGGTCGTGGCGTGATTCAGGGCAAATCCTTTCATCAAAGGGGTATCGCCAATACAACAATCATATATCCATGACAATTAGTCATGGCGAGCACGAATGAGAATTCTATACTCATTCAGTCATTTTCATAAGCACTTAGAATACACTATTTCAACATACATAGTGTATATTAGCAAAACATGTATTAGGGCGATCCCTTTCGCCAAACAAGTATTTTATCCATGTATAATATATTCATACAGCAAATAATCATGGCAAACACATTCCTAAAATTTATACGTATACAGTACTTTCTAAAATACACTATTTCTACATACATAGTGTATATTAGCAAAACATGTATTAGGGCGAGTCCTTTCGCTAAACAAGTATTTTATCCATGTATAATATATTCATACAACAAATAATCATGTCAAACATATTTCCAAAATTTATATGTATACGGTACTTTCTACAAATACCTAGAGTATGTAAAATTTCATATTCTTCACCTTTAATCGAAACGAAAAACAGACAACACTTTGTACATGTGCAATTGCATGCAGATCATGAATCTATCATTATCTGACATTGAAAGCATTGAAAACCATAACCTATACACCTAAAGTCTGCACCTTTTATCATAGAATCGTAACGAATCCAATAGGTTTGCTAAGCTTTCGTATACGGCAGTTTGGTAACCTATAGAACGAAATAGGTTAGTTATTTCATAACCTACAACCTATACAACCCCAAAACAAATTAGGGTTAGGGTTTTTTTACCTAGAAACGAAGTCGGAATCACCGGGAAAGCGATGAGAATGGGGTGGTGCAGCTTGTGTAGTGGCAGGGAATAGCAGTTGGGAGATTCTCCCACTTCTCTCACTCTTTCTCTCTCTTTTCTCTCTTCTCTCTCTAGGGTTTCTTTCAAATTCGTATGGCTGTGAGAGAGAGGGTTTTAAGGTCCTTATATAGCCTAAAAACTCATCGAAATAGACTCCAGGTCGACGTATACTTAGGTTATAACCAAAGCGGGTCAGTTTTGGCTCAACGGAGGACTTCTGGCGGGCCTCCTTGAGCCAAAGGTCGGACTTAAGCTCACAGACATTGGATCTAGGTTTGGCTAAGTTTTCATTTCAGTCGGATTCTCAGATCATGCGTGGCGGACCAGTTTCAGTTCAACGGTCAGCGGATCTCGATCGGAGATTCCGAGTACATGGACATGTGTATGAAATTTCTCTTGATTCGAGGGTGTAATTTGGTCTGATTCTGACGGTCTGGTTGCTTAAAACTGATCTGCAAGCGAGAGGTGCCAAATTACTATTTGAGATATTTATTTGTAAGGAAATTCAAGTGTTTTCACACTCCTCGTTCTGGACTCAAGCGAATTATACTGGGACACTATCTGGATTTGATTTCCAAGATGGTTGTCAAGCCCAGCAAGGCGGTCCTAATTCCTTAACTTCGTGTTAATCAGAGTTCTGACGTGCGGTCCAGATCTGATACGGAGTTTTGAGATGCTCCCGAGAGCAGCCGGGTAATGAGATTGATCCTAGATTTTAGGGTAACCTAGCGTCAATGATTCTACAAGTTTTGGGTCTTGCAGATCGTATTTAAAGTGATTGGTGTTAATTTCACAGGTACTCTAGTTTAACACTGGCTAATTCTCGCCTAATTTCTAAAGGATTTAGTCCTGGGTGTTTTCAGTCTGAGATGGTACTTAGTCCTTTGTAGTAATGTTTAGTTTAAGTATTGTTCTTCATTACCTAAACTTTAAGATAGTGTCTAATGTGAAAGTACTTAGAAAATTTAAAGAACAAGGTGGTGAAAGGTGAGATTTGTGAAGGAAATGGGTTCAAACGTGGTTTTAGACTTTGGGATTGAGTTCTGACAGGTTAATAAGGTCCTAGGTGCGACCCATTGCCTAAGGACGTCTAATCCCAGGTTGGCAAAAATCCGGGATGTTACATATAGGGTGCTTAAATTTGATCTAATACATAATATGGTAGGTTGAGAATTTTCTACAATGCCTAAGTTTGTTTCATTCACGACGTGTGGTGAAAATTTTAGTTCAACTAAGGAAAATTATGGAAAATTTTTATATCTTATATTTATAAAATGTTCTTTGGGAATCAGGTTCAAGGAGTGTTCTTATTTGATCTCATATACATCATGACAACTATTTTGTTCTTTTATGATATCTAAGTTTAGTCTCTAAGTTCCAAAATTTTTACAGGGCCTAAGTTCGTTTGTAGGTTCTAATGACTAAACTTAGAATTTCATGGAAGTCTAAAACTTTGAGTTTCTATGTTCTCAATCTTTCCTAATTATAAGGGAATTTCTCATTAGTTCGAAAGGTATTCTTAAAAATTTTCTAAGGGGGCCTAGGTTTGGATTTTAAGTCCAAACAATTATCCTGATACTTCATAATAGGGACCTAAGTCTGAGTCCCTACATTCTCAAAATTTTCTCTAAGCCTAGGGGAGATTTACTTAGGTTTAAATTTCTAATTCCAACATCCTAACTTAAGACATTAAAAGTTTGTATAAGTTTGTTTCCTAAAGGCAAGGTTAGTCTAGACTCGTTCTGATACTATCTTGTAACACCTCAGTTCTCGAAACTCGAGTACACTACTCGTTTTCCAAAAATCCAAGTGTTAATCTTTAATAGTGGCTCAAATATTACATACATTTTTTTTTAATATCAGAGTTAGTAAGTTTAGCGGAATATAAGCACATCAAGTACAAGAGGGAATCCAAATCTACAAAATGAAATATTCGAGTGGTTGCCCGTAAACTTATACAACACAGTGTCTCAAATCTTAATATGCATGAAAGTAGAAACTAAACATAAAGGAAATCTAAAATGGAGAGCCGCAAGATCATCTAGGTTCCCATACTCTCCATAAGCACCCGCATACGCATCATTTGTGTCTCTTGCACATTGGATACAGTTTGATAGCATCAATGGCTATCCAGTGAGGTATAACCCCCAAGATTTATCGTATCATCAAGTTAATTAAGCATAGTTACAGGGACAGTGTATAACAAATATTACACAATGATTATCATGAAAATTAGATAAGGTTCATTAAATACGCATTCATCAAATAAATCACACTAGATAATCTTGTTTAAATGCATGGATGCATGCACATGCTCACAGACCTGGGGATGCACATCCAGTTGGTAAAAAGTCACCCAAGAAGAACTAGTCACCTAGAAAAGTACTCAAAGGTACGCCTAAGGAGAACTAGCCACCCGGAAAAGACTATGCAACGAAGTCACCCAAGGAGAAGTAGCCACCTGAAAAAGTACTCAAAGGTACGCGCAAGGAGAACTAGCCACCCAGAAAAGACTATGTAACGAAGTCACCCAAGGAGAACTAGCCACCCGAAAAAGTACTCAAAGGTACGCCTAAGGAGAACTAGCCACTCGGAAAAGACTATGCATCGAAGTCGCCTAAGGAGAACTAGTCACCCGAAAAAGTACTCAAAGGTATGCCCAAGGAGAACTAGCCACTGAAAAAAGACTATGCAATGAGGACGTCCAAGGTGGACTAGCCACCCGAAAAAGTACTTAAAGGTACGCCCAAGGAGAACTAGGCACCCGAAAAAGTCCGCATGCCATGAAAATGCATGGTTAGGCCAACCATTATTATTCCAATTTCAAACAATCGTTTTAAGAAAGCTCAAAGGTCACTATGGGGGGTTTGTCACCCAGCATAGGCGGACAGCTCAGGCATAGTGTCCCATTCCACCATCCCTGGCTCATGAGATTAACAAATAGGATGTTTAAAGGTAACCTACACAACTAGTGGCCAATTATAGTTCTACAAGTGGAACTTATCATCACAAGGTTATATGAAGACGATTCCTTAAAGCCACATAAGGCAAATATTAAATTAGGCCGCATAGGGCAAACAACTCATCCCAAGGATGTAATAAAAATGGATTATCCCAAAGGTCACTTAGGCAACATATGTTCCATAAGATGATAAGTCCACATCAAATGTTTCATTTAATTTATTTAGACAAAGTGGCCACTAGTTCTAGGACCTCCCATCATTCCATCAAGTGATCATGAATGACAAATTAAATCATGTATAATATCGATGTAGCACATGCATATCCAATGCATTCATTTCAAATCAAAATCGAGGTATCTAGATCTTACTGCATATTCAAATATTGAATTTAAATCTAATTTATCAATCATCATAAGAAATCAAAATCAATAGAAGAAATTAATCACATTAGTACTTAATAAAGTAAATAAACAATGGTGAATGAGCAAGATAATTATCAAGATGTAGAAAAGCTTGAAGGGTGATCCTCACCTCTCAAATCAGGTCCACTTTTCAATGTTTGTTGGAATTTGCGTGCACACCTTAGGATGAGATCCTATCATGAATTGCCAAATGGTACGATTAGATCCACGTTTACACTCTATATATGGTTAAGAACATAACCTAGATTTTAGATTACTTAAGTTTAGGATTTTATTCCAGGGTTTTAGTTTATGCCTAGATTTTAGGATTTGTACTATAATTGATGCATAATTAAGGAAAATGTTAATAATGTGAGTATTTACAAAATAATTATTATCATAACAATATAATTAATATTAATTAACATGTTAATAATAATCATTGCAATGATAATATTTTAGAATGATGAATAAAATACTAATACTTAGTAAATAAAATTTTATTTAGCATAATTAATATTATCATGAATAGTCCATTAATGGCTAATCTTTTAATAATCATTATAATAATGAAAATTAATGGTAAATCAAAAATCAAACTGAGGGAAGGCAAGGTGACTCGCATTAATTGACTCAGTGACTTGACTCAGGCGAGTCACACGATCTTTACTCGCTCTCTTCTCCCTCCATTCTTCTCCCTTCCCTTCCTTGTTCTTTTCTTCTCTGCTGAGAACTTCCAGGAGGGTTTGGACCCAAACAAATAGTGAGTTAGAGCCCTGACTCGGTTTTGAATCGAGTTGAATCAGTGATTTGCTTCTCTTCTTCCTCTTCTCCATTATCTTCCTTCTCTTTCTCCTTCTTTCTTCATCTTCTTCTTCTTCTCACTAAATGGCTAGAAATTAGTCTAGACTTAGTCTAGACTCAGACCAACTAGTAACTTGACTTGGTGAAGGAGATGACAACTTGGTGTGGCCCAAGGAGCTTCTCTCTCGATCTCCTTCTTCCTTCCCGTTTATTTGGCCCTTATATAGGGCTTGAACTCAAGCTAGAACCGGACCCAACTAGTTTGAGCCCTGATCTAGTGACTGAACTCAGTTCAGACACGATAACGGGTCGGGTTTCAATCAGCCGACTCGATTCAGCTTTCGGATTCAGTGGGCAACAACTGTTTGGCCTCCCATTCCCTCCCTCCTCTCAATCTCCACCCTCTTTTTCAGTTCCTCTGCTTCTCCTTCCTCTTGCTGGAAGACGTCCAATAATAGCCTCCAAACTTGACTCATACTCGGCGAGTTGACTCGATGTTGAACCGAGCAACCAGCCGCCATCATCTATTCTTTCCTTTCCTCTTCTTTCTCCTTCTGCTTCCCTCCTCCTTTTTCACTCTCTGCACGACTAGAGGAGTCTGGACTCAGACTTCACTGTGCAGCTCGAAATGCTTGCACTCGTGAATGAAGAAGATTGACGAGGAAGAAGGGGGCCATTAATGACATCTTCACCATCACTATCTCATCTGCCAATTTGCCTCTTTCAGTCGGTCCGTAGGGACCTCAGAAGCTTAGAGGACAGAAGGAACGAAGCTCGGACGTCGTTTGAACGGTGGGTTCGAGCTTGGAAGAAAACGACTCAATTTTTGAAAAACTGGGAAGAACTGTCGCAGCCGCAGTTTCTCTCTTAGGAACTAGGGTTTTTTTTTTTTTTTTTTTGGATTCCCACAGATAAAGCATCTCGTTTCAGACAATCTGTATTGATTTGGATGGGCTTTTAAAAGCAAACCGAGGGCTGAGGTTGTGCCAACTGTCTAACAGAAACCATTCCATTCAAGCTCTTTTTTTTTTTAGCAACTTTGAAAACCCTGAAACAAATGAAGGGCTGGGATTTTTTTGGGACGCATGGTCAGGATTTGAGTACGGGTTCTCGGATTTGCCAGCTCATAGAGCTAGAAACGAAAAAAAATCCCGTTTAAGAAAACAGTCGCCCGCAACGCTGCTTACGGACGAGATTGTTCACACGGTTAGATGTGTTCACACGTAGGAACTTCAAGGTTTTTCTCAGAATCCCCAACCGGACTTGATGGACGGTTCTGATTATCTAGATATGGTCGGATGGTGGGCCACAGTTGATGCAAATGGATGCTTTCTGTTTAAACATTAGCCAGGCGGGAAAACGGATGTAAAAAGAGAGAAATTCTCTCTTTTTCTTGCTATAGTCGGGTCAACACAGTCAAACCATGTTGACAGGTTCGGTGCGTTGCGAGAATATGCACGCTTGTACACACACAGTAGCGGTGGGACCCACTCTGACGTATAGGAATGAGATCTAATCCATTCATCAGTTTTGTGTGGTCCTATTAGGGTAATGGATGAAGGGTGGGGCAAATCAGGTGGGCCATACTACTTTCCTTTGTGAATCTTATTAATGTTTACCGACATTTTAACGGTCAGATCGAACTGAAGATGAACATCAACGGTCCAAAGTGTTTTAGGCTCCTTTTTTTATTAATAATTTGTAGTAAATTCTGGGGCCATATGACCCAATGGTGAGGATCAAGTTTAAGAATTGTTAAATTGATCTTGATCTGACGGTTAGGAATGTTTAAACTTACTTCCGCTTTTACTGATTTGAGGTGGATATTTATAATAGTTTAATTGGCCAATCGGACCTCCTATAGATGTGGATCAAGTCACTCCTGAGTTCTTTGGTCGTTATGATATAGAAGCATGGTCCATTCTTCTGATTCATGGTCACTTTCACTTAAAATTTTCTTGACGTGGCTAATCACTATTTGATCATTTAGATTCTCTCTTATTCAAGGACAACGATTTGATGACCTTAAATTTTGTTACTTAAGTAACACGCAAGACTTTGTAGCTATTGAGACAAAGATCTATAATGGATCTCTCTAATCAATGATCAAATGGCCAATCTCTGGATGAAGATTACTCTTAGTGGTCAAATTTAGGCTAGAATGAAGGTAAATGTTTAAATAACATATGTTCATATAAGTTAGGTTTTACAGTAACGCCCGAGTGCTGAAAGTACAGGGTGTTACATTTATCGTGGTGTTTTGCAGTGATTATAGGCTCATCTACAGGATTTATATCTACGTGATCTGGAATGACTGTGACTGGAGTTACAATCATTTCTTCCTCGAATACAAAAATCCTAATGTTCGTACTCCCATTATTTTCAGTGTCCTCACTAAATCTGGCATTTTTAGTCTCGATAATCCTGATAAAGTGGAAGGACAGTAGAATCGATAACCTTTTGGCCTTTTTGGATATCCTATAAAGAAACAACTTATAGTTCTGGGATCGAGCTTTCTTTCATGCAGGTTATAAACTTTCGCCTTAACGGGACATCGCCAAATATATAGATATTGGAGACTTGGCTTTCTCCCATTCCACAACTCAAAAGGGGTTTTACTTACAACCTTACTAGGGACTCTGTTAAGGATATGAGCTGCAGTTTTGATCGCGTCACCCCAGAGAGATGATGGCATTGTCGAATTACTTATCATGCTACATACCATATCCATAAGGGTGCGATTGCGTCTTTCACCCACACCATTCTGCTCTACAGTCCTAGGCATGGTGTATTGGGTGACAATGCCACAATCTTGTAGGTATCAAGCGAAAGGTCCTGGATTGTTACCTGATTTGTCATATCTGTCACAATATTTACCACCATGGTCATACCTGAAGACCTTAATCTTCTTGTCGAGCTGATTTTCAACTTCAGCTTTATAGATTTTAAAAGCATCCAAGGCATTTGATTTTTTATTGATAAGATAAATGTACCCAAAACGAGAGTAGTCATCTATAAATGTAATAAAATATTTATGTCCACTCTAGGATGCTGTAGGGAATTACCCACAAATATCTATGTGTATCACCTTCAAGAGTCCCACGCTCCTTGTTGCACCTTTGTTTCTAGTTCTGGTCTGCTTTCCCTTAATACAATCAATACATACTTTATAATTAGAGAAGTCTAGAGAATGAAGAATCCCTTCTCGCACATGCCTATCAAATCTCTCACGAGAGATATGGCATAATCGTTTATGCCATAACATGGAGGAATCTTATAGTCTAGTCTTCACTTAGATCTTACTTTATTTCCATGTAGGGCATTTACATTATAAACGTGTAAGGCATTCAAGTCTGCTTGGTATAGGTTATTCACCATAGAGCCGATGCCAACTTTAATTGAATTAAAGTAAATACTTAATCTTTTATTTTCAAATTTGAATGAATAACCTGATTTATCCAAATGAGAAATAGAGATCAAATTACGCCTTATAAAAGGCACAAAAAATGTATCTACTAGATCTAATATATGACCTGACCCTAACCTAAGCCTTCGGACTCTGAATGCCTCCACGTCAACTTTAATGCCATTGCCTATGTATACTGAGCATTCCACATCAGTTGGTGGCTTAATCTGTAGCAAGTCTTGCACAAAAGTACATATGTGAATAGCTGTTCCTGAATCTATCCACCAAGAATCTACTGACACATCAATTAGATTGGATTCAAAATAGACCAGAATTATATTATTACTTTTCCTTATGAGCCACTACTTGTACTTTATGCAGTCTTTCTTTAGATGACCCAGCTTCATGCAAAAGAAGCAATTATCCTTTTCAGCACACTTATCTTTTGATCCGTTCCTAGGCTGATTGCCAATCGGAGAACCTGGAGGAATTGGAAGATCTAAGGATACTTGATTAAAACCATATTTCCTTTTTTTTTTTTTTTTCAATTATGTCCATGTTCAGGTCCTGAGGTCACAAGATTTATAATCTGACTATTTTCAAAGGATTTTGGAGGTTCGTATTTTTTTTGGAGTAAGGTCTAAATGTGAGCATCCCAGGACTGTCTTTATGAACTCTTTCTATTGAACATAATCGGATCCGGTTATGATAGGAACTTGATGTGTTTGAGTTGAAATTGTAACTGATTTACAAAATATACTCACATTAGCAGATTGTTTACATAAAACAATTCATGAATAAAACTGAATATCGGGCAATTTTATTTATTAACTCAATTAATTGGGGCCTTCAATTGAGCTACCCAGGATGAAGATGGGCCCAACTAATCAATCCTGGTGAGAATCGGTCACATCGTCATTGCTCCTCATGTGGGAGGTAGTTATGAAATGCAAGTGATTCTTCTAGACATGAAATTAAGTGATGCCAATTATGTAAATCCAAGACACTCAACACTTGTGGGTAAGATGAGTCTTTCAATTTTACATCACTAGCATTATTTACTACACCCCGTCTACACTCCTGCCAACGATGATCGTTTATGTTTTCATCACTATTTGTATTGAGCATAAACGCAACAACATGCAACCCTACCACCGTATCCCAATATTAAGAGTCAAAATCCATAAATCTTCACCAATTGAGGTCACTATGGTGGCTAACACAACCAGATCCAATCTCATGAATATGGACTTAGGATTGCAATTTTAATCATGCCCTCAACAGATCAATTATTAGTTAGTCTGATTTGGCCCACAAGGCGGTTGGTATTGATCGTTTGGAAAATAAGGAACTTTAAAAGAGAAATAGACAGTTCGGTTTCATCTTCCTCACTCCAACGGTCCGTATAACTCCTAAAAGATGGGTAATGGGCCTATAAGCGAGCCGAATCAAGACTCTGTATGATCTGGACATCATCACTGAGCATTACTAATCTAGCCCTTAACATTTGCAGGATGGATGGTCCAGATAGAACGCTTAACTAGATTAATATGGACGATTAGATCCTTATATTAGGGTCCATAATATGGACGGTTCAGATCCAATGCTCAAGGTCCACGTGATGTAAGGTCTTGACACTTTATTGTCCATCTAGTGAATAATCAAGATTGTATGCTCATTGTGACCTGAATAGATGGTCTGGATTTAGAATAAAAGTACACAAACATGCTTAAAAGAGAAGACCCATACACAATTAGTAAATGGGCAACCAACTGGCCCTAAATTGGAGCTATCATATGGTTACTTATGTGGTGTAATTGGGCTTAACTGAAGTTGCCCCATGAGGTGGCTCTTTAGGTGAATGGCCATATAGGCCCCGGTTTGGCCTATGAACTGACATGGTAGATAGACCTAATTTAAGCCTAAATTAAAATAAAAATCAGCCTATGCTAAAAGTCTGAGATAATCCTCGCATACATGGCCCACTAGACAATCTCATAGGAAAAGATCCACATCATGAGACTTAGAATGAGCATTGGGCCATATGTTTGTGAATAGGGCCCACAAATCTGATTGCAAAATGAGCCCAAATGACCTACTGGATGACTAATATGGGTTGTAGGCTCAAAAGCGTTTAATGAGAAACAAAGGCTGGTTGGTCTATTCAAACTAGAAAAGAGGGTTTTTTTTTTTTTTTTTTTTTTTTTTTTTTTTTTTTTTTTTTTTTTTTGTAAGGAGGAAAAAAAAACCCTAACCTAACAATAAACCAGCAGTCATCCCTGCCCTCTCTCCATCTCTGTCTTTAACTCTAGAGATCCTCTGACCTCACGATATGACACTGGACTCCAACAGTCGCATGCAACTCTTACGACTCTGTCGATGTTAGAGCATCTACTCCATCAACCAAAACCCGATAATAGATTGTCGAAATCAAGGGCAACTAGGGGTTTGATGAGAAACCCTAACCAACGGTGACTTTTTAAAGTTTTTATCTTTTATTTAAAAATCCTACTTCACTAATCCTGTGATCAAGAAAATATCAGGATTACTCAAATGTAACTCTACTAGCTTCCAAACCTGGTAGAGGATCCAATCACAAACTGCTTAAGAAGTAAACAATATGCAATCTAGTTCATGATGGATATGACTGTGTAGGTGTGTGAGGAGTGATCAGATATTCAGATATGGAAGTATTAAAGAAAATCTCTCAATCGAAATAACAATCTCAAACACAGTCATTTTATAGTGGTTCAACGATAAGTCTAATCCACTCCCGGTAACCACACTCATTCCTTGAGTGTACCCGATTTCACTAAGGAGGTTTCACAATGGTTCACCTCAAACCTAAGGTTTTAAATCAGTTCACTTTCAACCTTTACAACCTACACTGAAGCTGACTGTTTATGCTCTCACGAGCAAGGGTCAACACAACGCACCCACTTTTAGGCACATTGGCCAAGGATCTTCCATAAGACCCTACTGGAGGTTTCTACACTGTTGATCTCAAACCCTAAGGTTTTACCCGGTTCACCTAAAACCTAGAGTTTTATTGGTTCACTCCAAACCAGATGTTTATGCTCTCCACAGAGCAAGGGTCCACACAACACACCCATCACATACACTCTCGCTGGAGGCCTCCTTGAGGACTTCAAAGGTGAGAACCACTTAAGACCCAATCCTAGAAAGGAATGATATTATCAAAAGCAAGGACATATCAATCTCAGTCAAAGAGGCAGTCTAGCCAAGCCAAATCCTAAAAGAGCCAAATAAAAATGATCAAACTCTAAGAAAGAGCTAAAGCTCTAAAAGGATCAAGCTCTAAAAGGGCCGGCCAACTACACATAAGACCTATCAAGATTGCCATTCAGGTAGCGGCGAGGAGTCAGTGGCCCTAAAAAGCTCGTGAAGACCATCGTGTGCACCCATGAGGGCAGCTGACGAAGTCAAGGATTCAGAGCCTAAAAGGCCAAAAATCCGCAAAGATTAGTCACCGTAACTCCCATGCCGTCTGTATAACTTTTCGGCAGCGCCACGGGGAACGGATGAAAGTGCCCTCCCGTGAATGGGCTCGACCTTATAGATGAAGAAAACAAGGGCCGCAGTGTGAGATTTTAGGCCAACCATGCGTAAGACCCTCCAGATATACGGTTTGATTTCAGTAGTAACTTGTGAGGAAGGGCTTAAACCTACTCATTGATGGACTGACAACCCTAGATTTGGTTCCTAAAGGTAGCCTTGCGAGCCCTGCGAACTCTAGAGAGTTACCGTGGCCAACCCTGTGCGTAAAACCAACAGTTCACCGCCCGGTAGCGTCACTGGGCCCCTCTGATGGACCATGACCTGTGAACTCAAGATAGTGAAAAGTCCAAGAGAACTCTAGAGAGTTACAGAGACCATCACATAAGACCAACAAGTGCTCCACTAGTCAAGAGCTTAAACTGTGTGTGCGCGCGCTCCACTACTCATGAGCTTAAACTGTGTGTGGCTAATTAAATTGAAACTTAGCACCGCCAATTTAATACTCACATAGAGAATCCCGCACTAACAAAGCATAAAAGGCTTGAAAATTATAATTAATGATATGATGAAATTACTGTATGAAAATAGGGTTGCCATAATATGATGTGATAAATGCCATCATAAATGTCATCAATATACGATGTGGTAAATGCCATCATAAATATCTCAAAATGCTATCATAAAAGCATATGTTAAGTCGAATAAATTACCCGTTCAAAAGCATGTAAACAAAGATTACGTGTTCAAAAATCACATGTTTAAAGTTCTTCTGTAACCCCTACTGCCTCTATATATTTGCGCAAATCCTCTTTTAATTGTGCCTGAGCTGCATCATGCTTGGATTTTTCTTCAAGAATAAGTTTCATCTGATCAGGAACACCAGCTAGCTTGCTCTCCAAAGATGCGATCATTTCTCTACCTTGGAGTAGTGCAGATTTTTCTATATCAACGGATTGAACATTCGCCCGCATCCTTTCTTCAACATCCTGAATGGCTAATTCTTGCTCATGATTCCTCTTCTCCAATTGAGAGATTTCTTCTTTCAGGGCTACGATACGATCTTGGATAGTCACTCTCTCATCAGTATGAATCTTTAATTGATCTTGAAAAATCAGATATTCTTTCTCAAGTTTGGAGATAAATGAAGCCGTCAGAGAAGCTTGTTCTTGAGATACAGCCAGTTGTTTCCCATATTCTAAAATATCAGGGGCTATTATAGCATTTTCTACCGACGCCAATGAGATTACTGAATCGCAGAATTTAAGGAGCGAATCGCGCAAAGGAGATATGTTAATTCTAGCCATCCTGGCAGAACTCTCCAAAATTTCCATAGCAACGTCCAAGTCCAACCATTGATCAGGGTTTCTGAAGATATGGGCTATCATCAACAAAGAGTGTTTCACCATAAGCATCTTGTGGACAGGGACTTTTGCAAAAGACGATAATTCAGATGTAGTGGCCACAGAGTCGGAACTGGCCGCACCACTGCAAGAAGGGGTTCCTATAGCAAAAGAAGAAAGGCATTCAGATATATTATGAGATATGCGGTTCTAAGTAAAATAACTAGTGCATATATATACCTGTAGCTAGAATGCGATTAACAGAAGGAGAAGCTCCCTGAGTCACGGAAGGGCCGATTCCCACCATATCAGCAAAAGATGGTGCTCTAGCCTTCGTACTTGAATCTCTAGTAGTTGGAGTTGGCAAGTCAGTGGTCTTTGTTGGAATATAATTTCACGAGCTACAACTTTCTGTACCACCAACGGAACTACAGGAGCTCTTGGTGAAGTTACTGTAGGAGGATTCACTGAAGAAATCGTGCCTATCTCAGTGACCTGAGCACCTAAAAAAGGGAGACACGATAATTCTAAATAAATAATTATTGTTAAATATGTAGATAAATATACGCATATGAAAGTTAAATCTCCTTTACCTAGTGAATATCCATATTCGCCATAATCTAAATGCTCCTCCTCATCTTCCTCAGTTGCAAGAGATTTAGCAGGAATATTAATGCCAGGAAGAGCTTTAGAGGTTGCAGGAAGAGGTTCCATTTCAACGCCTTCTGTAATTGCTTCCTCTTCTCCGCCAATATCGACTTCGCCTTCTTCAAAATCGTCATCTTTATCCTCACGACTTACACTGTCCTCGTCGTCTTCATACTGCGAAGAGGCAGTAGTCTCTGATGATGAGGCTGAACTCTCATCTCCCAAAATCTCTTCGTCGACTTCTTCAATGACAGCTTACTTTCCTTTACAAGAAGCAGCCTGGCTGCTCTCTGGTGCAGACTCTTTGATTATAGGGGAGGCGGATGCTTGTCTGGTCTCCTCTGAAAGAATAGGAGATGATGCCTGTAAACGTGTTCTCGATCTAGTCATCGGGGAAGATGAACTAGGACAAAGGGGTTGTGAAGGAGGTATAGGAGCATCATAAGCTGGTTCTTCTTGAACCGCTGCAGTCTCTGCAGGAACTGGGGAAGATGCACCTTCAACGTCGTCTGCAGCCTGATCTGTAAAATCCCGACGAGATTGCTCAAATTCTCTTACAACTCCATAAGCAAACCAGCCATCCAAAGTGTTAATAGGCTTTATTTCACGGATGGGATCTTCTAATGATATCTTGCTGCAAATTTCTCCACGATGAGACGCATGGCTCTTTCCTAGGACATAGCCAACTCCGCTTTCTAGCTATCTGCCTTTCAGCTTAGGCGGGTGGAGAAAGATAGAAGAATCCACAGGCAAGCACTTAGTGACCAAATATGATTGATGGTCCCACCATCGCATCCAGCCGTATGATGTGAGGACTACGCGATTACAACCTGAAATTATGAAGGAAGATCCAACACAGCCGTTCAGTAGCTGCTTCCATGTCATGGCCCAGTTGAGAGGACCTGTTCCATAACAACGCATTTTCCAAGTAACTAGCCCGCAGTCTTTTGGTACAGTTTGGTCGTAACCGAATTGACGAGCGAAACGACTGGGGTAATAAGGTTCCCTCCAGAACTCTGTCCCTTCCCGGAGGGGTAGACTGCAAGAACGAATGGAAAAGCTCTTTCTGCTGCAGTAAGTGTTTCTTGGTCCACCATGTCCGTATCCTCGGTGTGACGATGAAGGCGGAATTGAAAGAAGTTTATTTGGTCATCATCTCGAATTTTATTTGCAACCCAATCATATGCTCTTTTGGCCATCACTCTTTGTTGGAAGAACCAGAGTGGAAGATGAGAAGGATGAACGTATGCTTGTTCTGGGGCTTTGAAAGTCCAAGGAAAGTAGACCCCTAGCCACCCTGTGATATAATGCCAAGAGGTATGTGCAGACGAGGCTCCGAGAGTAGGATCTTTCACGTGGGTGGCTACCTCTCCGAGGGATCTATAAATAGAGCATAACACTGGGGGAGCAAGGGAGTATCTGTGACCTTCCGCCAAAGCATCAACTACAGCGAAGACGGTGGGACGAACAGCATCTGCCCATTTAGAGTTGGGCGGTACGACTAAGCTCAGCCAATAGGCCAAGAAAGCTGCAAGCTCTCCGAAGGAGCTATACTCCGGTCTCTCCTTCATTGCGTTTCAGAGCTTTGTTAGCTCCTTGGAGTGACAATCACGAAATCTTCAAAGGAAAAAAGGGTAAGTGTGCAGAAATCTCTACACAGCAAGGATATAAGGAGAAAAGTCAATTTTCGGACTGATAAATACCTGAGGCCTCTGGAGAAATGTGCCAGCCATTGCAAAGGGGGGACCTTGTGAAAATTGGGAAATTTACTCATCTCCTTGAACAGTTCGATGGTGGTTTCAAAAATAGAAGGTCTGCGATCGAGAGAGGATACAAAGGCCAGCTCCCTATTGGTTGGAATAAATTCATCGTAGAATTTACCTGTTATTGGGAGACCAGTTATGTGGTGAAGATCCTAAAGTGTTATACTCATCTCACCGTAGGGTAAGTGGAAGGAGTTGGTTGTGGGCAACCAATACTCGAGGAGGCCTTTCAGTACAGTAGGTTCCTTATAGAAGTACTTGGAAGTCACTTCTATAGCATCGTAAAGGCCAATTTTCGCAAGTGTGCTTGTGTGCTTCAGTAAAATAGCTTCCGCCCAATCAGAATAATAACGTCGAGCAGTTAATAGGCCTCTGATGCAAAACTCTTCTTGTCCCTAGAGTTGTCCCCGATCTCAGAAACGCTGCCGGACTGTCTTATAAAAATGTGAAGGAAAGAGGTCGTGAGGGCTGTGGAAAGGAACTAAGAAGATCATGGGATGAATTTCTCCTATCTTTTGTCGTGGCTTCTGCATTTGTATTACTCCCTCAAGGATCCGGAGTTCTCTTGTGGCCCAGGATTCAGTATACATCAATCTTTCACCGTGAACGTAATCCTTGGGTTCAAGTCGAGCATAGACTGATGGCGATAGACATTAATGGAAATTATTGTCATGCCTTCGGCATGAGGGTTGTCGAACTTCATAACGCCTTCAATAACTCGTACTGAATCCCATGAGTTCTGAAGTCTCTTCTTCTTATGTTCATTGATCTTCTTTGCAAACTCTTTCGCCTTATTCCGGCGAATCTTCTTCGAACGGGAGACCGGAGGAGTGTCTTCACGAAAAGGTGGTCTTTCACTTTCAATACGAATGTGAGCAGTAGTTTTCAACCATTCGTCCCAGTCGTACTCTCTATCGTGCTTCGGAGGACACTTGATATCTCCTAATGATATGGATCTATGAATTTGATGTGGTCAGAGAAGTCAAAGGTGGGAAGAACAGGCTCTTTAAAATAAGCAGGAGTGCTGGAGGTAGTCTTTGTTCGTGTAAGTGCTATAGTTTATATCCCTGTATGTTGTCAAATTAGTGGTGACAAAAACACTGTTATATAACTTGCATTAGTGAAGCTCTTTCTAAAGATCAACATTCATAAACAAGCAAAGCTCACAACAAGCAAAGATTACAAGTACAAAGATCAACCTTGACTTCAAGTATTGCTCTCAAGACAAGACTCAAGAATACAAGACTTCAAGAAGAGTACAAAGTAGTTCGTATAGAACTCAAGTCACTTTCGAGGTTGAGATACATCAACACTTCAAGACTTAAACTTCTAGGTCACTTGTTCCTAATGTTTTCAATGTCCTTACTTCTTGATTGGGGTTTGAATGACCATAGGTTGACCTTATAAGTAGGTCATTTTGGATACATAAGTCATATGTATATGACACTTGTGTTTGGGCAGTTCGGGGACTTGTCCTAGGCTTTCTTCGACTAGTCCTAGCTTTGCTTCGACCAGTCCAAGAAATTCCACGATCAGTCGTAAGTTTGTTACAAAATTCGGATAAATTCTGTTAGGCTTCGACCAGTCGAAGGAGGTCTTCGACCAGTCGAAGGAACAGTGTTGACTGCTTCTACGACCAGTTGTAAATCTTCGATTCAAAGTCCAGCGATAATTTACAAGGTCTTCGACCAGTCGAAGGAGACCTTCGACTAGTCGAAGGTGACCTACGACCAGTCGAAGGAGGCCTTCGACCAGTCATAGAACGGTCAAAGCTTATCGCGCCCGATTTTTTTCAAATCTGTTATTTCTTCGACTAGTCGAAGAGCTCCTTAGACCAGTCGAAGATGCGATCTGCTCACCTATAAATAGAGCACGAAACTCAGAAGAATAAAAGCAATCAATTAATCCATTCAAGCCAATCTTTGTCAAACTTCTGAGAAGTAATTTTGTGCTCCATCTAAGCTAAGTGTGCTTATTTTATACTCTCTTTCTTTAGCTTTATTTAATTGATTTTGTTTCTGCTATTCCAATCTAATTTGATAAGAGGAATTGTTATTCCCTTTCTTTGGAATCAAAATCAATTAAGACAAGCCCTATTTGGTCTAATTTAAAATCTATTAGAACTAGAACCATTGTAATTGAGTACTGGACATTGAACTTGAACATTCAATCATTTACTCTGATTTGGTTCTACCGGGCTGCTACAACGAAGGAGTTAATCAGGTATTTTACGTTTAATTGTAAAATTCTTTCTGTTTTGGTTTCTTTCAAGATTTGCCAGAAAAATCTTGTTGTATTGGTTATCTGAGGAGAGCCAGGAAAACTCAGAAGTGGGGTTTTTTTTTATTATGTAAGCCCACAGACAAAGACACAATTGTAAAGGTTTTGGGTGAACCTGTGAAAACCTATTTTGTGAGTGAACGCTAATATCCCCTGTGTGAGGATATTAGGAGTGGAGTAGCATTCTGTGTGGCTGTTGTTTAACAGTTGGTGAACACACAGGCGAACCACTATAATCCCTTGTGTTGTGGTTGAATGATTTACATTTCTAATCTTTAATATTCATTTGTGGGATGTATGTGTGGTGGTAAATGTTGTAATCATTTAATTCAAGCATTGTGGAAATTTTGTAATAATTTAGAATTTACTTTCTGCTATTCCTTTATCTACTTGAATTTAAATTTCCTTTAAAGTTGTTCCAGCAAGGTTGCCCTGCCATTTTTATGGTGTATGGCTGTCCCTAGAACAATACATTTGTGATTACACTTTATTTCAATTTGTGCTTAATTCTGTATTCCTCTTTGGTTTGAGATTTGATACAAAGATCTTTCTAGAAATAAGGTTGTCCTACCATAAACTCTGGTTTTTGGTGAAAGGTTGTCCTTAGAATAACATTTGTATCAATCCCTCAAGATCAGATTTTTGAGGTTGTTTTACTTTCCTGCATTGTGATTTATTTTGGCTATCATATTATTTTTTTAATTCCGCTGTTATAACATTTATTTGGCATAGTCCTATTCACCCCCCCTCTAGGACATATAGCTAGGCCTTTTCAAGTGGTATCAAAGCCTAATAGCTCGTTCTTATTGCTATTTATTTGGATTTATTTCCTGAGCTAACGATCTAAGCTATTTAAAAAGATGTCAAATTTTGATAGCCTTTCAGTCACGAGGCCTCCACCATTTGATGGCTCCAACTATGCCTATTGGAAAGCCAGAATGAGAATCTTCCTAAAATCAATGGATGAGAGTGTGTGGCGAGCCACAGTAACTGAATGGAAAACTCCTACCATTGAAGTAACTGAATCCGACGGTTCAAAAACTATGTCTGTACCTGCTTATTATTTATGGACCACTCTTCAGAAAAGTGAGTATAGTGCCAATGCTAAAGCACTAAATGCAATCACTTGCGCACTATCACCGGATGAGTTCAAAAGAATCATATCCTGTGATACTGCGAAACAAGCCTGGGATATACTAGAAATGACACACGAGGGTACATCAATTGTCAAAAAGTCTAAAGTCCAACTCCTTACAACCAAATTTGAAGAAATTCATATGGAGGAAAATGAAATGTTTATGGACTTTTACACTAGACTAAATGACATTGTAAACTCAATGTGGGGTCTTGGCGATAAAATCCCAGAAAGTAAAGTGTGTGCAAAGATATTACGCTCACTTCCTGAACGGTTCAATTCTAAAGTAACCGCGATCCAGGAACTTCGTGATACAGATAATATGAGGGTAGAGGAATTAGTTGGTTCTTTACAAACCTACGAGTTAAACTTTAAAGCTCCTAAAGGTAAATCGATTGCTCTAAAATCCTCTAAATGTAATTCAGATTCAGAAGATGATATGGCTCTTTTGGCTAAGAAATTCTACAAGATTTTTAAAAGCAAGAAAAGGGTTGATTTCCAAAAATCAAATGATAAAAAGAAGTTTAGACCCAAATCTCGAAAATCTTTGAAAGATAGTCAATGTTACAACTGTCAAGAATATGGGCATTTGGCAAATAGATGTCCCAAAAAGGACAAACCCAAGAAGAAGAGTATGTTGGCTACGTGGGATGAATCATCTGATTCTGAAACTTCTTCTGAATCAGAAGATTCTGAAACTGAGTTAGGGAATGAAGTTAAAGCACTTATGACTCTAGCCAAATTCACATTTTCAGATAATGACTCAACAAGTGAAGAAAATCTGAGTAGTGAATATGAAAATGAAGATGATCTTCAAGATGCTTACAATGCCCTATACAAAGAAAGTTGTAAAATTGCTGTCAAACTTAAACTTCAAAAAGAAAAGTTTTCTAAACTCAAAGAATGTTTTGAATCACTTGTCTTAGAAAAATCACAAATTTCAGATTGTTTTGAAAAAACAAAATGCGATTTGGAATTCAAAAATTCTTTAATTGTTGATTTGAAATCTGAGATTGAAAATCTCAAAAAGGAAGTATCTTCTCTTCTGAGTCAAAAGGACACATGGAAATATGCCCAAGGTGATCCAAAGTTAGAAAAACTCTTATCCGGATCAAGAAAATGTCGCGATCTATCCGGGCTGGGCTATGATAAAAATTTATCTCCTAAACAAAAGTATACTTCTCCTATGTTTGTGAAAGGAGAGTCCTCAAACTCAAAAGGGAAAAATACTTATCAAGGTTTTTCTAAAAATCCAAAAACTCTTCAAAAATCTGGAAGCAGTCATGTCAATTTTAATCAGAAACGAAATCTACTAGCTGAAAAGATAGTAGATTTACTTAAGGAGCTCCTAAAATCTAACTCTATAAGTTATTCTTATAACTATAAACAAAAGAAGACCAACTATGTTCCTAAACCCAAAACAGTTATGAAATGGGTTCCAAAAGTCACCTGCTTGGTTGCTCACATTGCTTTCAAAGCAACAAGTCATTCAAAGTGGTACCTAGACAGTGGATGCTCTAGGCATATGACAGGTGACAAAGCTTTATTCACGGATCTAAAAGATATGACTGATGGTTCAGTCACATTTGGTGATGGTAGCAACTGCAAGATTATAGGCCAAGGTACGGTTCAACTTTTTAATCTTCCTGTATTTAAAAATGTTTTATATGTTGAAGGCCTAAAACATAACTTACTTAGCATATCTCAGATATGTGATAATAACCATAGTGTTCGGTTCTCTAATCAAAGCTGTGAGATACTAAATAATAAGGGTTCTGTAATATTAACTGGACGTAGAACGTCTGAAAATTGCTATATTATTAGCGAATCCAGCTCATCTAATCAAACATGTTACATGGTTCATACAGACGAGACTGATTTATGGCACAAGCGTCTTGGACATGTTCATTATCGAAATTTATATAGATTGAGCAATCAAGAACTTATAAGAGGTTTACCCAAACTTCAGAAATTAGATAAAATATGTGGTGAATGCCAGATAGGCAAACAAACAAGGAACTCACACAAAAAGGTGAATTCAAATACCACATCAAAACCACTCGAACTTCTTCACATGGATCTAATTGGACCTACTAGAACGGAAAGTCGTGGTGGTAAAAAGTATATTCTGGTAATAGTTGATGACTTTACCAGATACACTTGGGTAGTCTTCTTAAGGGATAAATCTGAAACCCTTGAAGAAGTAAGAAAAGTTCTCAAAAGGATTCAAACTGAAAAATCTTCTCAAATCAGTAAGATTCGTAGTGATCATGGATCTGAATTTGAGAATAGCAATTTTGAGAAGTTCTGTACCGACCAAGGAATATTACATGAATTCTCAGCTCCCAAAACTCCACAACAAAATGGAATTGTGGAAAGAAAGAATAGGGTGCTTCAAGAAATGGCTAATGTCATGTTGAATAGCATGAAGCTCTCTAAAAATCTTTGGCTGAAGCTGTAAATACAGCTTGCTATATTATTAACCGAGTTTATACTAGCAAAGATAATAATAAAACGGCTTACGAATTATGGTTCAACAAAAAGCCTACTGTCAAATACTTTCGAGTTTTTGGCAGCAAATGCTATATTTTACGTGATCGTGAAAATTTGGGAAAATTCGATACAAAGAGTGATGAAGGGATTTTTCTAGGATATTCCTTAAACAGTCGTGCTTATAGGGTTCTGAACAAAAGGACTGGTGTGATTCAAGAATCCATCAATGTTGTCATTGATGATCACTTAAATAAGCCAATCTCGAATTCAGATAATGATGAAGTTCTAATCATTGATAAACCCGATACTTCATCAAATCAGACTGAATCTGAATTGAGGACTGTTAAAGATCATCCAACCACTCAAATTCTTGGAAACCCTCTCACTGGTGTTCGCACCCGTAGACAACTTGAGGATTTATGTAATTATGTATGTTTTACATCCCAAATAGAACCATCCAATGTAAAAGAAGCTCTTGCTGATGAGAACTGGATTGTTGCAATGCAAGAAGAACTTAATCAATTTGTAAGAAATGATGTTTGGTATCTCGTACCAAGACCTAAAGACAAACACATCATTGGAACAAAATGGATTTTCAAAAATAAGTCGGATGAAAGTGGAAATATAATTAGAAATAAGGCTAGACTAGTGGTACAAGGTTATACTCAAATAGAAGGAATTGATTTTGATGAAACTTTTGCACCAGTAGCACGTCTTGAATCTATCAGGCTATTTATATCCATTGCATGTTTTAGAAAGATAAAAATATATCAAATGAAGTATATGTTGAACAACCAATGGGTTTTGAAGATCCCAAAAATATTGATCATGTGTATCGGCTTAAAAAGGCACTTTATGGATTAAAATAAGCACCTAGGGCATGGTATGAGAAACTAACAAAATTTCTTTTAAGTTATAATTTTCAAATGGGATCTGTTGATAAAACTCTATTTGTTAAAAAACATAATGATCATATCTTAATAGTACAGATTTATGTTGATGATATCATCTATGGATCAACTTGTACTAACTTGACTACTGAGTTTGCAGACTTGATGAAATCACAGTTTGAAATGAGCATGGTTGGGGAATTAACTTATTTTCTTGGTTTGCAAGTTAAGCAGCAACCTGAAGGAATATTCATCTCTCAATCTAAGTATGCCTTGAATCTAATCAAGAGATTTAGATTTGAGAATGGCAAGAATTTCGATACTCCTATGAGTACTACCCTGAAACTCTCAAAAGACTATAATGGTAAAAATATTGATTCAAAACTTTATCGGAGTATGATTGGTAGTTTGTTATATTTAACTGCTAGTAGACTTGATATTTCTTTAAGTGTTGGTATTTGCGCAAGATTTTAATCTGATCCAAAAGAATCTCACTTGATTGCTGTTAAGCGAATTATTAGATATGTTGCAAGTACTATAAATCTTGGTCTCTGGTATCCTCATGAGACTAGTGTCCAACTTGTTGAGTACTCAGATGCTGATTGGGCTGGTAATCTAGATGATAGAAAATCAACCAGTGGTGGTTGCTTTTACATTGGAAATTGTTTAGTTTCTTGGTTTAGTAAGAAACAAAATTCTATATCACTTTCAACAGCTGAAGCTGAGTATATCGCAGCTGGTAATGCATGTACACAGCTTGTTTGGATGCAACGAATGTTAAGTGATTATGGAATTAAACAGGATTCTATGTTATTGCATTGTGATAATTCCAGTGCAATAAATATTTCAAAAAATCCTATTCAGCATTCTCGTACTAAGCACATTGACATTAGATTTCATTATATTAGGGAATTGGTAGAAGAAAAAGTTATATCTCTGGAATATATTCCTACTGAAGATCAGAGAGCTGATATTTTCACAAAACCTCTTGATAAAATTAGGTTTAATAAGATGAAATTTGATCTTGACATGTGTATTTCAAAATGATTATTTATGCCTACATGTATCATAGTGTATATATTTGCTAGGTTTAATTCCATTTTCTTTAAAAATTGCAAGAAATATGTTTTTCTGGACTTCCTTCGACCTGTCGTGAGTATACTCGACCAGTCGACCTACGACCGGTCGTAGATACCTACGACCAGTCGTAGATCTCGGAAATCACTTAAATTTGGGGATTTTTGCTTTCTTCCTCATTTCTTTTTTTCTAAGGACCCGAGCTTCGACTTGTCGAACCCACCATTCTTGTTCTTCAAGGTTAGTGTTCCATTTACGTTTTTCTTGCAAATCAGTGTCTAGATTGCTCTCTTTTCTAACTTGAAGCTTTCTATTTAGGATTTCATTGAGATTTGGGGATTTGATTTTGAAAAATCTGTTTTGAGTAAACCCATTTCTCAATCCTTTACATTTTCTTATTTCCTTATTATTATTGTTGCATATGGCTTCTAGAGGTAGAAAATCTACTTCCCGTGGTCCTTCTTCCTCCAGATTGACCAAACGTCATCTTCTTGAGCCTACTAATGATTCTTCTTATGTTATAGACCTTAGAGCTCGTAATGTTATTGTTGAACATCCTGTTGATATTAACCATATTGCACCTTTTGATATCCTTCCTTTGCTTGAAGCTGTAGGTTGGGTTAACTTATTGCATTGGGGTGGGCCTGCATACCGGTCCATTGCTCAATCCATGTTTACATGTATTAGTGACTTCTCACTGGATAATTTAACTTTTAAAATATCTACTAGTGAAGGGCCATTTGAAATTGATCGTCATTTAATTTCAGCCCTTATGGATATTCCCGTGAATGATGAGGGTATTCCTATTCATAATTTGACTGATAAACCCTCTGTATCTGAAAAGCGTATGCTCACTAGAGACTTGTGCAACATGAATGTTCACTGGACTAAAAAAGGGGATGCGCTTCCCGCAAGGTATTTGTTACCCAAATACAGAGTACTCCACAGAATCTTTGTGTCTAATCTGTATCCTCGGTCAGGTAATAAAACTGACTTGACCTCATTTATGGTACGTATTATTCATGCTATTTCCAGTGGTACTCAGATTTGTCTGCCATCCTTAATCTGTCATTTCCTTTTCAGTTTAGACTCCATCCTGGTCATAGTGACATCCCTTTTGGTTATTTAATGACTGTATTAGCTACACATATGTTGGTCGATATGCCAGTTAATGAGGCACCTATCCATCATCTGATTTTCAACAACTCTAATCTCAATAAGATGAAGCTGGAATTACTTCCTGAACAAGGTGGTAATGGTGGTGGTGCTGGTCATGAAGAAGCGGGGGATGACATTAATATGGATGATATCTTTGAGGAACTGGATTCTGATTCAACAAATGATCCAGATTTTGTACCATCTGATTTTGATGCACGTCTGAGTGTATTGGAGGGTAAAGTTGAAAATTTGAATGAAAAGATAGAAAACATGTCTGTTGCTCATGATTCTCAATTCAAGTACATGCGGAAATATCTTCGGCGATTAAACAAAGGCATGCACCAACTTGATCCCTCTATTCCTGTTCCGTCTTCTAGTTCTAATTCTGACTAGTCTATATGGGATTTTCTGGTTTGTAATAACTTTAAATCTTAGCTTTGAGTCATCCGATTTGGAATTGGATACTATTTTTCTTTTCTGCTGGATATTTGTTTTTTTCTATGCTATTATCTCATATCTCATCTTATTTCTTCTCATATATCCCTTTATATTGTTATTTTATTTGTCATATTGTGACAAAAAGGGGGAGAATGGTTATGTTACTTAGGGGGAGTATGTTTGGAATGGTTTAAGAATGGTTTAATGTTAGATATGGATTTAATTTGCAGGTAAGCCAGAGTTGATGTCAACTGGTTTATGTTTTCTCTCTAACTCAATCTGGTGATTCTACTTTTATCTTGGTTATATCTTGTTATGTGTTTTGTCACTAATTTGACAAAGGGGGAGATTGTAAGTGCTATAGTTTATATCCCTGTATGTTGTCAAATTAGTGGTGACAAAAACACTGTTATATAACTTGCATTAGTGAAGCTCTTTCTAAAGATCAACATTCATAAACAAGCAAAGCTCACAACAAGCAAAGATTACAAGTACAAAGATCAACCTTGACTTCAAGTATTGCTCTCAAGACAAGACTCAAGAATACAAGACTTCAAGAAGAGTACAAAGTAGTTCGTATAGAACTCAAGTCACTTTCGAGGTTGAGCTACATCAAGAATTCAAGACTTAAACTTCTAGGTCACTTGTTCCTAATGTTTTCAATGTCCTTACTTCTTGATTGGGGTTTGAATGACCATAGGTTGACCTTAGAAGTAGGCCATTTTGGATATATAAGTCATATGTATATGACACTTGTGTTTGGGCAGTTCGGGGACTTGTCCTAGGCTTTCTTCGACTAGTCCTAGCTTTGCTTCGACCAGTCCAAGAAATTCTACGATCAGTCGTAAGTTTGTTACAAAATTCGGATAAATTCTGTTAGGCTTCGACCAGTCGAAGGAGGTCTTCGACCAGTCGAAGGAACAGTGTCGACTGCTTCTACGACCAGTCGTAAATCTTCGATTCAAAGTCCAGCGATAATTTATAAGGTCTTCGACCAGTCGAAGGTGACCTACGACCAGTCGAAGGAGGCCTTCGACCAGTCGTAGAACGGTTAAAGCTTATCGCGCCCTATTTTTTTCAAATCTATTATTTCTTCGACTAGTCGAAGAGCTCCTTAGACCAGTCGAAGATGCGATCTGCTCACCTATAAATAGAGCACGAAACTCAGAAGAATAAAAGCAATCAATTAATCCATTCAAGCCAATCTTTGTCAAACTTCTGAGAAGTAATTTTGTGCTCCATCTAAGCTAAGTGTGCTTATTTTATACTCTCTTTCTTTAGCTTTATTTAATTGATTTTGTTTCTGCTATTCCAATCTAATTTGATAAGAGGAATTGTTATTCCCTTTCTTTGGAATCAAAATCAATTAAGACAAGCCCTATTTGGTCTAATTTAAAATCTATTAGAACTAAAACCATTGTAATTGAGTACTGGACATTGAACTTGAACATTCAATCATTTACTCTGATTTGGTTCTACCGGGCTGCTACAACGAAGGAGTTAATTAGGTATTTTACGTTTAATTGTAAAATTCTTTCTGTTTTGGTTTCTTTCAAGATTTGCCAGAAAAATCTTGTTGTATTGGTTATCTGAGGAGAGCCAGGAAAACTCAGAAGTGGGGTTTTTTTTATTGTGTAAGCTCACAGACAAAGACACGATTGTAAAGGTTTTGGGTGAACCTGTGAAAACCTATTTTGGGAGTGAACGCTAATATCCCCTGTGTGAGGATATTAGGAGTGGAGTAGCATTCTGTGTGGCTGTTGTTTAACAGTTGGTGAACACACAGGCGAACCACTATAATCCCTTGTGTTGTGGTTGAATGATTTACATTTCTAATCTTTAATATTCATTTGTGGGATGTATGTGTGGTGGTAAATGTTGTAATCATTTAATTCAAGCATTGTGGGAATTTTGTAATAATTTAGAATTTACTTTCTGCTATTCCTTTATCTACTTGAATTTAAATTTCCTTTAAAGTTGTTCCAGCAAGGTTGCCCTGCCATTTTTATGGTGTATGGCTGTCCCTAGAACAATACATTTGTGATTACACTTTATTTCAATTTGTGCTTAATTCTGTATTCCTCTTTGGTTTGAGATTTGATACAAAGATCTTTCTAGAAATAAGGTTGTGCCTACCATAAACTCTGGTTTTTGGTGAAAGGTTGTCCTTAGAATAACATTTGTATCAATCCCTCAAGATCAGATTTTTGAGGTTGTTTTACTTTCCTGCATTGTGATTTATTTTGGCTATCATATTGTTTTTTTAATTCCGCTGTTATAACATTTATTTGGCATAGTCCTATTCACCCCCCCTCTAGGACATATAGCTAGGCCTTTTCAGTTCGTTTAGCAGGCGATTGATCGTGAGAAGATTGGTCAGAAGGAGGAGTCACAGGACGGGCTATTTGCTTAATACGGGCCATAGTGAAGTAAGGAGTTAAGAAAAAGTAGATAAGTGTCAGAATGAAAATAGAAGAAATGTGAAAATGACCAAGTGTTGGAAGGTTCAAAGGATGGAAAATCAGCTAAGTACGGGACGCTTTGCGCAGGTCCGCGCAAAGCATATAGGTTGCACGGTACGTGGCGGACTATGGAAGAACTTACGCAAACAGCAAAGGTTTGCGCGGGACCGCGCAAAGGTTATCGTTTGCGTGGAGGAGAATCGCAGCAGCAGAGTTTCGCCAGAGCACAGAGGGTTTGTACAAATGATGAAGTAGCTGGGCAATTTATAGGGCTCATGAATGAGTATGGTACTCGGGTTGGCTTTACGTGGGACCGCACAAACCCTAAAGGAGGGAATTGTTTGATCATTTTCTTTAATTTTCTGGAAAATAAAGAACGGATCAAGGGGGCATTTGTTGAGGCATAAAAATAAGAGAAGAATTGGAGCAGGGAAAGATCAAGGCATTTAGGAAAAAGTTGGAAGAAAGGAACAAAGAAATAGTTCTGAGAACACTTTGCGTGGGTCCGCACAAAGCATATCGTTTGCGCGGGACCGCACAAAGTATATCGTTTGCGCGTGTCCGCGTAAAACATGTAACAGTGGCACAGAAATGATTACGAGTTATTTTGTTCCACATTGCCCAAATTGGAGTTTTACACCTGCGAAATGCCTATAAATACCCCGCTCTCTCTCTAAAAAGGGGTTCAAAGATTTCGGAGTGAAAGAAGAGTGAAGAAGAAGATCGAAGGTAGGAGCATTGGGCTCCTGCAGGTTGTGCGGACTCGGGCAAACGATAGGGTTTGCACGGGACCGCGCAATCAGACTGCCCTGCAGTCTGTAACAGCAATGGGCTGTTATGCTGCTGAAATGACTGAAGTTTTCAAGTTCTTCCTGTTCAAGAAGAAAGGAAGAATCGTCGATAGGAATGCGTATTCCTCGTAAGACTCAGAAGATGATCGAAATAGCGTCGGAATGCTGCTGAAATTTCTATCTCTCTGAAGATTGTTGATCGACTCATTAATTCCTCCTAAGTTCTAGGAGATGATTAAAAGCATTGCCGTTATGCTGTCGAAATTTATATTTAATTAAAGATAGTTTAATTTATCTATCTTAGAATCAAGGGACATTAGAGGATGTAAATGAACTAAGAATCAATAAAGTGTGATGATTATTCTTATATTTTCTCTTGTTATGTCTGAATAAGATAATTTCCCTAAATCATATACATTTGTTTTCTTGTCGAAACAAGTCCCATTTAGCATAGTACTGAAGATCTCCTCCTCCTCGTTGACGAAGAGCCTTTTGTTCCCTTGATCCGCAACACAAAATGATATACCAATACTTGGCTTTGGGTTGGGTCAAGGTGAAGATGGAATCCTACTCTCAAAATATTTTCCTATCAGGAATATAGAGCGATTCCAATCTTATGCATTCAAGGCATCCCAGTTTAATGATTTGCCATTAAGGTAGTAGTTGGAGGATCCTTAAATGCGGAAGTTCATTCCCTAATCCACTCTATTGAATGTCAATGGTGAGGGTGGATTGGAGGATGAACTCCCTTGAGAGAAAGGGCTTTGGATATAAGATGTAAGTTGAAACACACAAAAGCTCTCTCTTCTTTCTCTCACAGCAACAAAAGACAAGTCCTCTATATATAGGTAAAAAGTTCCAACGGATATAAAACGGTCACATTTATGACAGAGTTTAATATAATTGAACATTGTAACGCCCTGTAAATTTCCGTACATTGGGTCGAGTACCACCTCGACCAGAAATCACGTAGGATTAAATCCTTTAGAAATTTAACAAAGTTAACTAAGTACTAAACTCGGTTAGCTGTGAAATCCATTGGGATCGCTTTAAATACGATCTGCAAGACCCAAAACTTGCAAAACAAGTGACTCTAGGTTACCCTAAGGTTTAGAACCAAACTCATTACCCGGCTGCTCTCGGGAATAAAACGAAATTCGTATTGGGTCTAGATCACGCATCGGGAGTCCGATTAACACGAAGCTAAGGAACTAGGACCGCCCCACTGGGCTTGACAATCATCTCAAAAATCAGATGATTCCGATGTCCCACGGCCATTCGTTTCGATCCGGAGCGAGGGAGTGTGAAAAACACTATTTCCATCCTAAAATAAATATCTGGAATAGTGATCTGGCACCATTCGCTTGCGCGTCAGTATTAAGCAACCTGACCATCAGAATCAGACCAAATTACACCCTCGGATTAAGAAAAATTTTAGGAACATTTACATGTACTTGGAATTTCTGATCGTGGCCCACTGATCGTTGAACTGAAAGTGGTCCGCCACGTGCGATCTGGGAATCGGATCGAGTCGAAACCGTAATCCCACGTAGATCCATAGGTGGTGAGCTTAAGTCTGACGTTTGGCTCAAGGGAGGGCCACCAGAACCCCCCTTTTGAGCTGGAAAAGTGGCAAAATGCCTATATATGCAGTCACCCTTGAACCTGAGTCTATTTTGGAAATGTTTTTGGCTATAAAAGGGGCTTAGAACAGCCCCTCTCACAGCCATACGAATTTGGGAGAAAAATCCTAGAGAGAGAGAGAGAAAAGAGAGAGAAGGGCTTAGTGTTTGTAGGCGATCTTCCTCCTGCTGCTTCCATTCATCACACGGCCTACACCGCTCCGTTCTAGGTGTTTTCCCGGTGGTATCCATCCCGTTTGAAGGTAAGAAACCCTAACCCTAGGTCTGATTTGAGGTAGGATCGTTGAAGGTTATGAAAAAGCTAATCGATTCCGCTCTTTAGGCTAGGAAACTCCCGTATACGGAAGCTCTATTACCCTTGCTGATTCGTTGGAATTCCAAGGGCCAAGGTGAGGACTTTAAGTGTATAAGTTACGTTTTTCAACGCTTTCAATGTTAGATAATGATAGATTCATGATCTGCGTGTAAATGCACATGTACAAAGTGCTTTCCGTTTCCTGTTTCGATTAACGTTGTAGAATATGGAATTTCACATACTCTAGATATACGTAGAAATACCGTATATGTATTTTTTTGGGAAAATGGTTGACATGTTTATTTAATGTATGATTATATAACATATGGATAAAATACTAGTTTGGTGAAAGGAATCGCCGAAATACATGTTCGTGTGTAAATGCCTAGTATGTTGAAATTGTGTATTCTAGAAATACCGCATATGTGTGGATTTTGGAAATGCAATTGTAATGATTATTTGCTGTATGATTATGAGATACATGGGTAAAATACTCACGCGGCATAGGGACAGCCCTAACACGTATTTTGTTAACATACGTCATGTATGTTGAAATAGTGTATTCTAAGTATTTGTGTAAATGCTCGTGTGTGTAAACGTTCATGTACTAGCGCCTTAGAGAGGTGCTGATATGGGATTCCCGACTCCCTTAGAGACATGTAGGTTTCCCTCCATGCGGTGGTTCGCTAGAACCACTCACTTGTAATGTGTACGTAATTGTATCCCTATGTGGATAGTGCTTTACTACATGCTTTAGAACATGCTTTACAACATGCTTTACTCCATGTTTTACTTCATGCTTCATAACATGCCTGCTAACATGCTTGTATTGCTTGTTTATCATGCTTTACTCCACATGCTATTGATGAGAACTGTTTGAGTTTGGGACTATGTCTATAGTCCAAACATTCGGTACCAGACTTGTGGTTGTGGCTGAGATTCATATCGCCACAAAGGATGTGTCTGGCGAACCCGAGTCGTACTTTGGTTGGCGATAGTGGTTGGCCACACGGAGTGCTTTTGCCCTCCATATCGCTCAACTTGTGGTGCGCTCGAGCTAGTTAGGCTCGTCAAGTAAACCGAAGTGTATTTGTGTGTTCACCCTGTTTGGTCGCTACTGCTTGAACCTAGGGTACCAAACTTACTAGTGGCGATCCCGTTTAACCATGGTACCTCGATCCGCTAAGTCGCATGAGCCGGGCATGGTGGTATGGGACACCGTGGTCGAGCTGTCGGCCTACGCTGGGGCCATGTGCCTCCCCGTAGTGACCATTGCGCAACTAACTCGTGAGCTGAATACGGTGGTATGGGACACTGTATTCGAGCTGTCGATACTTACGGCGAGAGCCGAGTATGGTGAGACCTGTGCTCGCGCTGACGGGCGACGAGTCCTCCGTAGTATCATCGAGTGTACTCCAAGTGTCTGTGATTGGCGATAAGTCTTTCGCAACAACTAGAGTATGAGTTGAGCCGAGTACGGTGAGACCTGTACTCGAGCTGACGGCTAGTGATTGAGCCGAGTACGGTGAGACCTGTACTCGAGCTGACGGCCAGCAATTGAGCCGCGTACGGTGAGATCTGTATCCGCGCTGACGGGTGACGAGCTGTAACGCCCTGAAAATCGGGGGTCGAGCATAATCTCAACTCCCGAGTTCCAGAACATCACTTATGCAACAAAATGAATGATGATTGAATGTTGACTGTATTCGTGCATTGAACATGAGTGAGATTAAGCCAAAACAGCATATCATACTCTAGAGACAGTTAAATTTGCAAGCGGAAGACTGTGATAGATAGATAAATATATAACTTATGATGAGTCTCCAGAGTGTGATAACATTACCAGGTTAAATAAATACAAGTGCAGTTCTAAAATGTACCAAATGTGAGGAAGTGTAATGCCTCCTATCCCATGTACCATAGCCCCGTCAATACAATATCAGGTCTTCATTGACCTGCCAGAGAGATACAGACAGGAGAATTCCTCCTATCATCGCAGAAGTAGACCGGCTCTGCTTCACAAGCATCGCCATCACCTGAAACTCAACAAATCTGGTTGGTGTTCGGAACACCGTCCCGTAACGTGGGAGTGAGTGATCAACTCAGTGGAACAGTAAAGCATAGGTTAACATGTTATCAATTCAATCAAGCAGTAATGATAAAGCAGTACAAATCAAGCATTTCTAACTACTCTTATTAAATGCAAGAATGAAATGACATGATGCTGTATGCCCTTGCCAAACCACCCTCAAGCGACATCATCTTACGTTCGCGAATGCTTACTCCCTTAGTGCGCCACATCTACAAAGCACATGCGGTGCGATGATGCTCATGATTACCAAGTTTTTATTAGTCCATTTCAAACAGCAGTATTGGGAAACTAAGGTACCTCCCTTGTATCATTCCCAAACATGATCCATTCTAGGGTCGTCAATCCTAGTTATTCTCATACGATGTTATGGTTTGAGAAGCGTAGTGAAGGCATCGCAAAGGGCTCATCACCCGTCAGCGCGGATACAGATCTCACCGTATGCGGCTCAATTGCTAGCCGTCAGCTCGAGTACAGGTCTCACCGTACTCGGCTCAATCACTAGCCGTCAGCTCAAGTACAGGTCTCACCGTACTCGGCTCAACTCACACTCTAGTTGCTGTGAAAGACTCGTGGCCAATCACAGACCCTTGGAGTGTACTCGATGATACTACGGAGGACTCGTCGCCCGTCAGCACGAGCACAGATCTCACCGTACTCGGCTCTCGTCGAGGTATCGACAGCTCGAATACAGTGTCCCATACCACCATATTCGGCTCACGAGTTGATTGCGCAATGGTCACTACGGGGAGGCACATGGCCCCAGCGTAGGCCGACAGCTCGACCACGGTGTCCCATACCACCATGCCCGGCTCATGCGACTTAGCGGATCTAGGTACCATGGTTAAACGGGGATCGCCACTGGTAAGTTTGGTACCCTAGGTTCAAGCAGTAGCGACCAAACAGGGTGAACATGCATAAGGCAGATCGGGTTACTTGATGAGCTCGACTAGCACGATCGCCCGTTGAGCTGCACGACATGAAGTGCATAAACAACTTCGTGTGGCCTAGCCACTGCCGACAGGCAACGCACGACTCGAGTTCGTCGAACACATCCCACGTGGCAAATGAATCTCAGCCACGAGTTCAATCTCGTTACCGATTGCCTGGACTATAATCATAGCCCCAAACACAATCAATTACAGAGATATAAAGCAGTAATAGATCAGGATTCAAATCATACAATCAGTCGGGTATTATCCGTTTAGGGCTGCCAGGGCTGTTGCACGCACTCGTTGCTCCGCTCCCCCATCACCCATGACGGATCATACAACATAAATATAAATTCAAACATATGCATTACATAGTTAAAATCATAAAACAGTTGAGCATGTTATGGAGCACAACACAAGCATGAGTTGGTACATGTTCAAATCCTAATCACACAACTATTAAAGGAGATCATACACATAGTGAAAAGAGGTTGAGAATCATATCTCAACACCCTTATATATTACAATTTGCCAACTACTACACATTCAGACATTTCAAGAAACACTTAAGCAAACATACATCAACATACATGACATATGTCGATCACATAGGCATTAGGCCAAATCCTTTCGCTAGGGAGTTGCCCCAAACATAACACGCGTACACCCACGACGGATAGTCATGGCAAGCAGGAATCCAAGTTCCATATCCATTCAGTCATTTCCACAAACACTTGGGCCACACATTTTAGCATATATAGTGTATACTGGCCGTGGCGTGATTTAGGGCAAATCCTTTCGTCAAAGGGATATCGCCATTACAACAATCATATATCCATGACAATTAGTCATGGCGAGCACGAATGAGAATGCTATACTCATTCAGCCATTTCACAAACACTTAGAATACACTATTCCAACATACCTAGTGTATGTTAGCAAACATGTATTAGGGCTATTCTTTCGCTAAGCGGTTATTTTATCCGCGTATACCATATTCATACAACAATTAATCATGACAATTATATTTCCAAAATCCGCACGTATGCGGCATTTCTAGAATACGCAATTTCAACATACATGACATTTACACATGAACATGTATTTTTGCGATTCTTTTCGCCAAACTAACATTTTATTCACACATGATATAATCAAACATTAAATAAACATGTCAAACATTTTCCCAAGAAAAATACGTATACGGTATTTATACGTATATCTAGAGTATGTGAAAATCCATATTCTTTATCGCTAATCGAAACAGGAAACGGAAAGCACTTTGTACATGTGCATTTGCATACAGATCATGAATCTATCATTATCTGACATTGAAAGCGTTGAAAAACGTAACTTATACGCTTAAAGTCCTCACCTTTGGTCGTAGAATCGTAACGGAGACGATAGGTTTGCTAAGCTTCCGTATTCGGCAGTTTAGCAACCTAGAGAACGAAATAGGTTAGCTATTTCACAACCTACAACAGTCTAAACCCCAAAACAGATTAGGGTTAGGGTTTCTTACCTAGAAACGACGCCGGGAACGCCGGAAAAGCGTCAAGAAAAGGATGGTGCAGCCCGTGTGGTGGCAGGGAACGACGGCAGGGAGATTCTCCCACTTCTCCCTCACTTTCTCTCTCTTTTCCCTCTCTCAAATCCAAATTCGTATGGCTGGAATGGGAGAGGGTTTAAGGTCCTTATATAGCCTCAAAACTCACCGAAATAGACTCCTGTTCAAAGGTTACTGCTAATATAGGTATTTCGTCACTTTTCCAGCTCAAAAGAGAGGTTCTGGTGGCCCTCCTTGAGCCAAACGTCAGACTTAAGCTCACCACACATGGATCTATGAGGGATTACGTTTTCAACTCGATCGGATTCCCAGATCGCACGTGGCGGACCACTTTCAGTTCAACGGTCAGTGGGCCACGATCCGAAATTCCAAGTACATGTAAATGTTCCTGAAATTTTTCCTGATCCGAGGGTGTAATTTGGTCTGATTCTGACGGTCTGGTTGCTTAATACTGATGTACAAGCGAATGGTGCCAGATCACTATTCCAGATATTTTCTTTTCAAAGGAATAGTGTTTTTTTTTCACACACCCTCGCTCCGGATCGAAATAAATGACCGTGGGACATCGGTCGGAGCTGATTTTTGAGATGATTGTCAAGCCCAGTGGGGCGGTCCTAGTTCCTTAGATTCGTGTTAATCGGACTCCCGATGTGCGATCTAGACCTCATACGAAGTTTCGTTTCAGTCCCGAGAGCAGACGGGTAATGAGTTTGGCTCTAGACTTTAGGGTAACCTAGAGTCACATGTTTTACAAGTTTTGGGTCTTGCAGATCGTATTTAAAGCGATCCCAACGGATTTCATGGCTAATCGAGTTTGTACTTAGTTAACTTTGTTAAATTTCTAAAGGATTTAATCCTAATTGTTTTCTGGTTGAGATGGTACTTAGGCCTTTGCAGTTTGTATATAAAGTGATCCAAGTTTTACTACTTAGCTAGTTTAAGTTAGTGTCTAGGGCGAAAGTGCTTTGAAAAATTGAAAGCACAAGTTAGGAAAGGGGTGGGATTTGTGAAGGAAATGGGTTCAGAAGCGATTTTAGACTGTGGGGTTCAGTTCTGACGAAATAATAAGGTATTAAGAGCAACCCATCGCCTAAGGACATCTAATCCCAAATTGGCAAAAATCCGGGATGTTACACGAGCCCTTTGCGATGCCTTCACTACGCTTCTCAAACCATAAGATCGTATGAGATTAACTAGGATTGACGACCCTAGAATGGATCATGTTTGAGAATGATACAAGGGAGGTACCTTAGTTTCCCAATCCTGCTGATTGAAATGGACTAATAAAAACTTGGTAATCATGAGCATCATCGCACCGCATGTGCTTTGTAGATGTGGCGCACTGAGGGAGTAAGCATTCGCGAACATAAGATGATGTCGCTTGAGGGTGGTTTGGCAAGGGCATACAACATCATGTCATATCATTTTTGCACTTAACAAGAGTAGTTAGAAATGTTTGATTTGTACTGCTTTATCAATACTTCTTGATTGATTTGATAACATGTTAACTTATGCTTTATTGTTCCACTGAGTTAGCTACTCACTCCCACGTTATGGGACGGTGTTTGCAACACCCACCAGACTCTGTCGTAGGTGTAGATGGCGCCTTGGTTCAGGAGCCGGAGCCCAACTTTGATGAGGATCAGGAGGAGTTCTCCTTTATGCAGTACTCTGACGGCTTTGCTTAGGCCGGCTGCATCGCGGGATTTTCAGGGTCTCTCTTGAGGATTGTATTTTGATTTTTGACTTAGAAACAATACATGTATATTGGTACTCAGTTAGTACTCATACTCTAGAGTTCAGAAAATTTTGTTCCTTTACATACTTTGAATATAAAATTTCAGTCTTCCGCTTGCCTTTATACAATTGAACTGGAGTATGAATTACTGTTTTGGTATAATCTCATTCATGTTTATTGCGCTAACTCAGACAACATTTAACCAGCATTGTGTATGTTGCATAAGTGATGCGTTGGAACTCGGGAGTTGAGTTCATAATCGACCCCCGAATTTTAGGGCGTTACAGGTTCGATATGATCGAGCGTATACTCTCGATAGCATTGATGGTCTGCTCGATGACTTGGACTCAATGTGATACGCTTTTAAAACTCTTTGCCAATTAGTCGATGAATCGAAACTATTGTCAATGTCATCGGATTTCGAACTCTGATTCCATCGATGATAGGTTCGATCCATCGACACTTGAAAAATGAGAGAGACTTAACTTTGAAATATTTCAGGTTTTCATGGATGATCGGGGAACCATCGAGATCATCAGAATTTGAATGTCGATGATATCGAGATCAGAGTCGATGCATCGAAAAATCTAGCTGATTTATCTTTAAACTTGCTGAACAGTTTATGACCTTGTTCGATGCAATCGACCTGGTGCCGATATCATCGATATTTGAATATCGATTCTATCGAAGGGCCCCCGATCATAGTTAAAAACATCCTGAAATATTGCTGTAAGATAGGCGCGCCCTCGATCGATATCATCGATGGACTTTTGATGTTATCGATATTTGATTTTAGATCATATCGGAAGAGCATCGATATATCGAAGGAATTTGAGTTTTTCATTAAAAAACAGGGGCGCTGGAAATCTGCCTGTCGATCTTATCGAGCCACTCTCGATGGACTCGAGATTTGAATATCGATGATATCGATAGGGGAATCGATATATCGATAAATCAGTCCAGATGAGTATTTAGTTGCTGAACATTTTTAGTTCTTATATCGATGATATCGATAGGTGCATCGATGCATCGATAAATCCTTCCAGATGAATATTTATTTGCTGGACACTTTTGGTCCTCACATCGATAATATCGTTAAGGTATCGAGGACATCGACAGAGCAGGTCGATCATATCGAGGGTGTTCCGATAAAATCGACCAGGCGAGAAAAACTTAGGGATTTTCCTATTTTGAAAAAAACTTTTCTCACCTTAAAACCCTATGAGTTCTAACTTGTTTTTAAGGGTTTTCTTCGCCTGATGTTTTGGGTCACGGGATGTGAGGCTTTAGTTTTACCTGTGACGAGCTTGTACACATCCGGTTGAGGTAGACGCTTGAATTGATCTTCCTATCAGGCTCTGTAGACACTCTGACTCAACATTCAAGTAACTTGACAAACCAGGGCACTTTCAATCTCCCCCTTTGTCAATTACGTGACAAAACCCTCAAAACACCCTAGAACACTTCTAGACAAACTTACCCTAAATTGTGTGTACATATTTTTTTTAACACAATTTCACAATTCTATCCCATGTACACAACCAGTAGCTGCTCCCCCTTTCTTGTAAACTCCCCCTTGCAGCTGCTCCCCCTTTCTTGTAAACTCCCCCTTGCAGCTGCTCCCCCTAACAACTACACGATTTTTGTAACGCCCTGAAAATCGGGGGTCGAGCATAAACTCAACTCCCAAGTTCCAGAACATCACTTATGCAACAAAAAGAATGATGATTGAATGTTGACTGTATTCGTGCATTGAACATGAGTGAGATTAAGCCAAAACAGGATATCATACTCCAGAGACAGTTAAGTTTGCAAGCGGAAGACTGTGATAGATAGATAAAATATATAATTTATGATGAGTCTCCAGAGTGTGATAACATTACCAGGTTAAATAAATACAAGTGCGGTTCTAAAATGTACCAAATGTGAGGAAGTGTAACGCCTCCTATCCCATGTACCATAGCCCCGTCAATACAATATCAGGTCTTCATTGACCTGCCAGAGAGATACAGATAGGAGAACTCCTCCTATCATCACAGAAGTAGTCCGGCTCTGCTTCACAAGCATCGCCATCACCTGAAACTCAACAAATCTGGTGGGTGTTCGGAACACCGTCCCGTAACGTGCGAGTGAGTGATCAACTCAGTGGAACAGTAAAGCATAAGTTAACATGTTATCAAATCAATCAAGCAGTAATGATAAAGCAGTACAAATCAAGCATTTCTAACTACTCTTGTTAAGTGCAAAAATGATATGACATGATGCTGTATGCCCTTGCCAAACCACCCTCAAGCGACATCATCTTACGTTCGCGAATGCTAACTCCCTCAGTGCGCCACATCTACAAAGCACATGCGGTGTGATGATGCTCATGATTACCAAGTTTTAATTAGTCCATTTCAAACAGCAGTATTGGGAAACTAAGGTACCTCCCTTGTGTCATTCCCAAACATGATCCATTCTAGGGTCGTCAATCCTAGTTATTCTCATACGATGTTTATGGTTTGAGAAGCGTAGTGAAGGCATCGCAAAGGGCTCATCACCCGTCAGCGCGGATACAGATCTCACCGTATGCGGCTCAATTGCTGGCCGTCAGCTCGAGTACAGGTCTCACCGTACTCGGCTCAATCACTAGCCGTCAGCTCGAGTACAGGTCTCACCGTACTCGGCTCAACTCACACTCTAGTTGCTGTGAAAGACTCGTCGCCAATCACAGACCCTTGGAGTGTACTCGATGATACTACGGAGGACTCGTCGCCCGTCAGCACGAGCACAGATCTCACCGTACTCGGCTCTCGCCGAGGTATCGACAGCTCGAATACAGTGTCCCATACCACCGTATTCGGCTCACGAGTTTGGTTGCGCAATGGTCACTACGGGGAAGCACATGGCCCCAGCGTAGGCCGACAGCTCGACCACGGTGTCCCATACCACCATGCCCGGCTCATGCGTCTTAGCGGATCGAGGTACCATGGTTAAAAAGGGGTTTCACTGGTAAGTTTGGTACCCTAGGTTCAAGCAGTAGCGTCCAAACAGGGTGAACATGCATAAGGCAGATCGGGTTACTTGACGAGCTCGACTAGCACGATCGCCCGTTGAGCTGCACGACGTGAAGTGCATAAACAACTTCGTGTGGCCTAGCCACTGCCGACAGGCAACGCACGACTCGAGTTCGTCGAACACATCCCACGTGGCAAATGAATCTCAGCCACGAGTTCAATCTCGTTACCGATTGCCTGGACTATAATCATAGCCCCAAACACAATCAATTACAGAGATATAAAGCAGTAATAGATCAGGATTCAAATCATACAATCAGTCTGGTATTATCCGTTTAGGGCTGCCAGGGCTGTTGCACGCACTCGTTGCTCCGCTCCCCCATCACCCATGACGGATCATACAACGTAATATAGATTAAACATATGCATCACATAGTTAAAATCATAAAGCAGTTGAGCATGTTATGAATCACAACACAAGCATGAGTTTGTACATGTTCAATTCCTAATCACACAACTATCAAAGGAGATCATACACATAGTTTATAGAGGTTGAGAATCATGTCTCAACACCCTTATACATTACAATTTGCTAACTACTACTCAATCAGACATTTCAAGTTATACTTGAACTTACATACATCACATACATGACATATGTCGATCACATAGGCATTAGGCCAAATCCTTTCACTAGGGAGTTGCCCCAATCATAATACGCGTACACCCACGACGGATAGTCATGGCAAGTAGGAATCCAAGTTCCATATCCATTCAGTCATTTCCACAAACACTTGGGCCACACATTTTAGCATATATAGTGTATAATGGCCGTGGCGTGATTTAGGGCAAATCCTTTCGTCAAAGGGGTATCGCCAATATAACAATCATGAATCCATGACAATTAGTCATGGCGAGCATGAATGAGAATTCCATACTCATTCAGCCATTTCCACAAACACTTAGAATACACTATTACAACATACATGGTGTATGTTAGTAAAACATGTATTAGGGTTATCCTTCAGCCAAGCTAGTATTTTATCCATGTACAATATATTACTACAGCAAATAATCATGATACATACATCTCCAAAATTTATACGTATACAGTATTTCTAGAATACACAATTTCAACATACGTAGCATTTACAAGTGAACATGTATTACGGCGATTCCTTTCGCCAAACTAGTATTTTATCCATATATAGTATAATCATACATTAAATAAACATGTCAAACACTTCTCCAAAAAAAATACGTATACGGTATTTCTACGTATATCTAGAGTATGTGAAATTCCATATTCTACAATGTTAATCGAAACAGGAAACGGAAAGCACTTTGTACATGTGCAATTGCATGCAGATCATGAATCTATCATTATCTGACATTGAAAGCGTTGAAAAACGTAACCTATACACCTAAAGTCCGCACCTTTTGTCGTAGAATCGTAATGGAGTTGATAGGTTTGCTAAGCTTCCGTATACGGCAACTAGGCGACCTATAGAACGAAATAGGTTAGCTACTTCACAACCTACAACAGTCTAAACCCCAAAACAGATTAGGGTTAGGGTTTCTTACCTAGAAATGACGCCGGAAACGCCGGAAAAGCGTCAAGAAGGATGCGGTGGAGCATGGATAGCAGTAGGGAAGGACGGCAGGGAGATTCTCCCACATCTCCCACACTTTCTCTCTCTTTTCCCTCTCTCATATCCTAATTCGTATGGCTGAAATGGGAGAGGGTTTAAGGTCCTTATATAGCCTCAAAACTCACCGAAATAGACTCCTGTTCAAAGGTTACTGCTAATATAGGTATTTCGTCACTTTTCCAGCTCAAAAGAGAGGTTCTGGTGGCCCTCCTTGAGCCAAACGTCAGACTTAAGCTCACCACACATGGATCTATGTGGGATTACGTTTTCGACTCGATCGGATTCCCAGATCGCACGTGGCAGACCACTTTCAGTTCAACGGTCAGTGGGCCACGATCCGAAATTTCAAGTACATGTAAATGTTCCTGAAATTTTTCTTAATCCGAGGGTGTAATTTGGTCTGATTCTGACGGTCTGGTTGCTTAATACTGATGCGCAAGTGAAAGGTGCCAGATCACTATTCCAGATATTTATTTTGGAATGGGAATAGTGTTTTTCACACTCCCTCGCTCCGGATCGAAACGAATGGCCGTGGGACATCGGCTGGATCTGATTTTTGAGATGATTGTCAAGCCCAGTGAGGCGGTCCTAGTTCCTTAGCTTCGTGTTAATCGGACTCCCGATGTGCGGTCTAGACTTAATACGAAGTTTCGTTTCATTCCCGAGAGCAGACGGGAAATGAGTTTGGTTCTAAACTTTAGGGAAACCTAGAGTCACTGATTTTGCAAGTTTTGGGTCTTACAGATCGTATTTAAAGCGATCCCAACGGATTTCATGGCTAATCGAGTTTTGCACTTAGTTAACTTTGTTAAATTTCTAAAGGATTTAATCCTAATTGTTTTCTGGTTGAGATGGTACTTAGGCCTTTGCAGTTTGTACATAAAGTGATCCAAGTTTTACTACTTAGCTAGTTTAAGATAGCGTCTAGGGCGAAAGTGCTTTGAAAAATTGAAAGCACAAGGTAGAGAAGGGTGGGATTTGTGAAGGAAATGGGTTCAGAAGCGATTTTAGACTGTGGGGTTTAGTTCTGACGAAATAATAAGGTGTTAGGAGCAACCCATCGCCTAAGGACATCTAATCCCAGGTTGGCAAAAATATGGGATGTTACAATTTTCCATTCGGGGTGTTTGTAATTGTTCTCCCCCTTTTTGTCGGTCATTAACAAAGATATCTCAGTTGATAATGACTGAAGCTTGAAATACTTGAGAGAACCAATCAGATAGAGGCAGATCAAGTGATGTATAATAGATAACGCAATTTAAGCAAACATCAATTTCAGATCCTATGGATGCATTTTAGAGCAGTTATATAGAAATTTTCAATCATATACAATCCATAACTTGATAAACCTGGGAGCTCAAAACAGAAATATGGCATTAATGATATGAATTCGATTCAGCCATATTCAAAATGAAACCAAAGTTATCTAATTATCCAAAATAGACTGCCTAAGATTGGCAGCAAATTAACAGTTATCCCAATAAAAACACCAAGATCACCAAAAAAATGATATTCAACTAGCACAACCAGCTTCTACCGTCTTCGCGAATCACCACGTGTGAGTAAATCAACTACTTGCTGATTTGTTTGTTGGAGAGAATCGACTTTTTCTTCAATCACGGTGAGATGTCTCTCACAATTGTGAAGTCACTCCTCCATGCTTGCCATACCGTTTAGTAGGTGACGTTCAAGGTGATGAGTTTGGTGATTTGTGATAGACTCCGGACTCAGCAATGGCGTTCGGTTGGATCCCCATGGATATGACGGAGGAGCATATGGAGCGGCCGACTGCAGGGGACCACTGTTCTCAGGAAGAACTGAAGGAAGACAAAGCTGTTGTGCCACCTGAGCCGAATCACTGTCAAACCACTTCTCTGGATAGACTCTATCAGATGAGACAGGAATACCAACATGATGGGCTAATTTACAGATGAGTGCAGGAAAAGCTAGTGTATCCTGATTATTGCCTTGAATGACCCGAATTAGCTGCTTAAGAAGAAGTGTTAGGAGGCACACCTGAACTTCCTGATATACATCATACAACACATTTAACATAAAGGGAGACAGATGATTACCATTCACATAACAAGGATAGACATTGGACCCAAAAATGTCATGAAGAATTTTAAAAGTGGGTCCAAGATGATTAATATGAAGGAAATTATAATCGTTTCGAGAAATAGTAGTTCCCTGACATAATGCACGAGTTATCTCGCCCCAAACACCAAGACCATTTAGATTCCGACTGGTAACAGGAATGCGAGTGACTTGGAGATCTAAAAGGTGACTCAAGGTGATGGGAGTGATGTGCTTGGAGTAATGCAATAATTTTATTTGAACACAGGGTGGATCGTCACAAATAACATGACTTTTACTGAGGAAGTCATGGACCACTCTAATTTGATAAGTACCACCAAGTTTCAGAATATTTTGTCATCCTATTACTTCTAGAAGGAGGTCGACACCAAAAGACTCGTTGGCACAATTGAGAACTAGACGTTCAATAACAGTGTCTGGATGTCTCACCGATGGAGTGAGTTGATGCAAACTGGGTTGTTTTGTTTTCCCTTTTGAAGATTGAGAAAGAAACTTACATTTCCCTTTGTTCATGATTTTTCAGTGTAAGAGACAGGTAAAGGTAAGGAAGGTCAACCAAAAGAATGGAAAATACCCGACCAAATGTGTCTTCTAGCCGAGGATTCTATCAGAGAGCAAAACAGAAATTTTTTCAGAGAAATAAAATTCTTCCGCTCGATCGCCTTTTATCGGCCAGGAGTCTTCGATTTTATCGAACTTACTTTCGATTATATCAATGATCCACATCCGATGTTATCGGCAATTGCTTCGATAGTAGTCCCGATCAGTGACTTTCCACATTTTGAAGAGATGTTGATGATATCGACCCATGATCAATTAATCGGGAATGACAGATCGATAGGCATGAAGAGGAATATTTTTCTGTTTCGACCCTTCAAGTATACTTTTAGTATCAATAGCATACTCAACAAAATTATGTACAATTACTGTACACATAAAAAATTATAAACATTTGCATGTTTATTTACAAAAGATTGAGGTGAGGAACCTCAGATATATCATTTGACGCTCAACAAAATTGCATCATTTCAGCAAATATCCAGATCTAGATGCATGATTTGGACTTGTCTTTCTTTGCTCAATATTTCTATGCATCAGTCCTTTTTATGCCTCTGATAATGTAGCAATGGTTATTTGTGCGATGTCCCTTCATTACTGATTTTCCTGATTGGTTTAGGATTTCGCATTCTTGTCTATTGAATTTGACCACATGCCCATTATCACAGATTTGAGATATGCTTAGGAGATTATGTGTCAGACCTTTTTATACAAAAAGCTTTTTCATTTTCAAGCAACTGTATTCCTTTTATGATTCCCTGTCCAATTACTTTAGCAGTGGTTCCATCACCGTAGGTGACTATCCCATTGTGAAGATTCTTATATTTAGAAAGATGGGACTTGTCACCTGTTACATGTCTTTAGCAACCACTATCAAGGTACCACTTAGTGTCATTGCCAATTAAGTGATTTGGGTGAGTAACAATACAGTTCTTCTTTTCCTTAATTATCCATTTTGTGACAGGAATCTTACTTGTAGTAGATTTAATTCTCTTATCTGATTCAACTACTTGATTAATCTTTATGTTGCTACTGGAGGCGTTGGAGTTTTCAAGCATTTGGTTTCCATACCCAGTTATAGCTCTGCCTTTCTCATATCCTAAGCCATTTTTGTCCTTTCCAGGTCTTCCCATTCCCAGTAGTTTTTCTAGCTTTTCGCTACTCTGGGAAAACTTACAGTTTTGCTTGGCAGTCTTTTTGGACTCTTTTAGATTAAACAAGAGTGTATGATTTTTATTTTGGAGAAGCATATTTTTGTCTTTTAAGATCTCAACCTGCCTGTTCAATTTCTCGGACTCAGATTTAAGGAGTTAACTCTCTCAAGTCTATCATTGTCAGAGTGATATTGCTGTAAGTAATTGATTAGATGTGTATTAATTTCTAGAGTTTTATCCAAATCTTTTTGCGGCAATTCCAATTTGTTCTCAGATATTCCAAGTCTTTTAACCACTTTAATGTTATGGATATATAGTTGATTGTAAGCATCTTGTAGCTTGTCTTTTTCTTCTTCTTCTTCTTCTTCTTCAGTTCCCTCATTATCAGATGAAAATGATTTAGTAGCTTGTTGTTCTATCTCGTTCTCAGATTCAGTGGGAATGATTGAAGCAGTGGAGACCATGAGTATTTTCAATGATTTTCGATCTCCATCGCTTTTTGAGTTACTAGAGTCTGAATTTGACTCCTCAGTATCATCCCACGTGGCAGCCATAGCCTTGCCCTTAGTTTTTCTATTTGGGCAATTAGTAGACAGGTGTCCATACTCGTGACAGTCATAGCATTATGGTTCTTTGGTTCTTCTACCGAATTTGCCAGCAGAGGGTTTGTTGTTCACCTTTCTTCCTTTGGAAGGCCGACCACGATTCTTTTGAAAGAATCTTCTAAATTTTTGTGCTAGCAGAGCCACTTCTTCATCTTCATCTTTCTTTTCACTTTTACTGTCCTCATTAATTATTTTCTTTGAAGTTTTTAGGACAGTGTTTGTTGGAGCATAAAAATTATCATCATAAAAAGAAAAGGGAACAAATAATAAAGAAAGACAGGTTGCGCGGATCGCGCAACCAAAAAGGAAGGTTGCGCGGTTGAAGTAGCCAAAATTACAGTTGCGCTGGTCGCGCAACAAGGAAGGCAGTTGCGCGGATCGCGTAACTAAGAAAGCAGTTGCGCCGATCGCGCAACGAAGAGAGTCGTTGCGCGGATCGTGCAATCAATAAAGATCTCTGACACGTGTGAAGGGTCTATAAATACCCCACTTCCCTTCTCATAAAGAGAGAGAAAGATTTTTCGAGAGACTGAAATAGAGCAACTGAAGGTAGAGAGAGCAGAGCCATGTTCAGTTGCGCGGACCGCGCAACATGTACATCAGTTGCGCGGATCGCGCAACTACTAGATTGGTTGCGCGGATCGTGCAAATAGTCAGCTGATCAGCTTGTAGGAGAAATTACTTCTCTAAAAGAAAAGATCAAATGATCTATTCAGTAATTCCTCCTAAGTATTGGGAGATGACCAAAATAGCGTCGGAGTGCTGCCGAAATTTCTGTCTCCATGAAGATCAGATGATTTATTCAGCAATTCCTCCTAAGTATTGGGAGATGACTAAAACAGACGCCGAGAGGCTGCCGAATTCAAGATTGGACAAATAATAAGCTTTGCTAAAAATAATTTGTTCTTTTTATGTGATTTATCTTAGAATCAAGGGATGTATAGAGGATGTAAATGAACCCAATATTAATAAAATATGATGATTGTTCTGAATACTCTTTTGTTATGTTTGAATAAGATCAATTCCCCAAATCAAACACATTTGTTTTCTTGTCGAAACAAAATGGCGACTCTGCTGGGGAATTTCTTATCTTATTTTAACATCAACATTAAGATGATTGAAAAACAATCACCATGGTTTGGCGTCTTTCTGACGCCAAAATGGCGACTCTCAGTGGGAACATCCTCCCCTTCATCTCTAAGATAGATCCTTCTATCCTCCAGAAAACTAACTATAGATATGTTTTATAACTGAAGGTACATTAATTCAACTGCAAGTTACAATCAATGACAATTCCTGCAAGAGAAGTAAACTTTCGCTTTACTACAACTGGGTTCGTGATAGAGTATACGCCGGATCAAACTCCCGTATGTATGACTCAGTTTCTCGCAACCAAGAGCAATATGACTCAAGTGATGGCTGGAGTCGTATCTGCTTCACCTCAACCGTTGGACAGTACTAAGGATTGGACTGTCGTAGTATCCCGTAAGACAAGAGCATGGAATGCAAGAAATGCTCGAATAAATCTGCCCGTGCCGAGAGTTCGAGGGCCAATAATGCGCAATGCAGCTAGGAAGCATCCTGAGCTCGCCCCTCTCGAAATATATCCGGAACGGGTAGTTCCATAGTCAGCGTTACGCGACTTCCCAGCTTTAATCGCTTCAAAGGTTAAATGGACGAAAGAACAGAAAGGCAAAACGGTAATGACAGGTTCCTCAATATCGACATCTCCAAAGACAAGCTCATGGATGTCTATATCACCTCAATCAGCTGATAATACCAGAAATATAGAGAAGTCAAAAGGAACTCCACCTTCTCCCCTCTTCCTGAGTCCTCTTACGTCGGCATCTTCTCATCCTACTCCAATTACAGCCTCGTCAAAGAGTGGAGAGGCTACAATATATGTGACTGAGACAGGACAAGGCAACGCATCAACTGCAGAAGATCGTATTAATGAAATGGCAGAAGCACAGAGAGTATTAATGGAAGAGTGTAGACACCTCAGAGAAGCCTTGACAACTCTTGCGCACAACATGGCCAAGATAGCCGCCCCGCCAATGATGAATACGATGAATGGACGAGAAAATCGGCCAGAAGGCTCTCATCCGCAAGGGATAGGATCTCGAGAGTCTGTTCCAGTCGCAAGAACCATAACACAAGATGACATAAGACAAGTCGTCGAAAAAACAGTGAGAATAGAAAGAGAACGTGAAAACACTGGCCGTTTCAGATATTGAACGCCATATCCAAGAGAAGTAGAAGATATTCCATTCCCAGCCAATTTCAAACATCCAGATTTTCAGAAGTTTAATGGGGAAGGATCGCCGGAAGAACACCTGATGCACTTCATTACCAGCATGGGGAATTTTTCTACAATACCGCAGTATTGCCTAAGATTGTTTGGGTCGTCATTAACGCACAAAGCTTTTCGGTGGTATTCCAGCCTGGTTCCCGGATCGATGCGTACGTCGGAAGAAATGCAGGATGCCTTTATGTCAAACTTCTTCTCTTCTGAGCGTGACGTTAGTATTACAGAGTTGGCCTCCATACGGCAGAGGGAAGGAGAACTAGTCCAAAAGTTCATAGACAGATGGAAGACATTAGGAGCCTCGTGTAGGCAGTTGCCAGAAGAAAAGGAACAGGTCAAAATGTGTCTGAATTCTATGGATACAGGGATTGCGTTTGGACTCACCAGCGCCGATATCAGAACGTTCCGTGACCTGGCCACTAAAGCTCATGCTTTAGAGTTGATGACTCGTAAAATACCAGCATTCCACCGCGAGACTGTTAGAAGAATGCCTGGCAGGATGAATGTGAATACTGTCGAACATGATAAGAAAAACAGAGATACCAGGGATTCAAGAGATAAAAGGGCAGAACGAAGAGAAGGATGGAATCAATCAAGACATAAATACAGTGGAAAGAGACTCCGAATGCTGGATTCTCATGAGGGGTTCAGTTTTGAGATGGAAAATGTAGTTCCTATGATGAAACAGCTACTGAAAGCCGGCACAATAGAATTGCCAGAACCCAAGCGCCCCGAAGATGTGACAAAAACCAGGGAAAGAGATTTCTGCCGCTATCATCGTCTGGTGGGACATCCGATGGAGAATTGCTATACGTTGAAGTGTATAATACAGCGGATGATAGACAAGGGTGAAATAATAACTGGCAAAGGAAAAGAAAAGAACACAAGGGTGGCAGTAAACATGCTCGCGATTCGAGAGAAAACTCGAGAGGTAGAAGGAAAAAGGGGCGAAAAGACGACAAAGAAAGTGGCAGTTATTACCTTGCGATCAGGAAAGAAAACAGCAAGCCCTGTGAAGCAAAGGGCAGAGATTATAATGAAAGAAACCGTTGAGAAACCGAAAAATAGCGATGAGAATGAAGAGAAGAGTGAAAAGGCAAAGGTAACTTACGACGTGGTCAGCCATTTGAAGGGGATACCGGCACGGCTAAGCATTTATGATGCGCTCAAGTTATCAGAGGAGTTTCGACAAAGTCTGGTCTAAGCATTATCTAATCATAATGTTAGGGAAACTCTACTGACAGAAATGGGGCATGAGGAATATAATGAATGAACAGATTGCTTGCCAATCATTTCATTCTCCGATGATGATTTGATCTGTGAAGTGGAACATAATAGACCATTGATGATAGAAGGTCATATCCATGAGAAGAAGGTTAAACGGATTATGATAGATAATGGGTTTGCAGTGAACCTCCTGCCACTGTCTATGATAAGCAAGCTGGGATATCGCCGTTGTGATTTACGCCCTAGTGGAATGATGATACAAGGCTTCAACCAGGATGGGCAACGCACACTCGGGAAGATTACAGTGACATTAGAAGTAGGAGAATTGACGACCAATGTCGTATGCCATGTCATAAACGCAATGACAACGTATAATCTTCTCCTGGGAAGGCCATGGATACATCAATACAGTATCGTACCTTCTACTCTGCACTAGTGCTTCAAATATTGTAAAGGTGGGCGACAATATAAAGTGATGGCAGACGCAAGACCATATCAGAAGCTAAGTCTTTCTTTGCAGATGCAAGCTATTACAAAGGGTTCGCTGAAGAAACGCGGGATAGTGATGAAAACAGAATTCTGAAAGATATTCAAGTAAACAATGTCAGAGAGGAAAAGGCTGAATCTTCTAAGACTGTAGAAGTAAAGAAGAAGTTCTATTTTGTGCCAAAGCATCTGAGACAACCAGGGCAACCGCCATTAACTTTATTATCGCCTGAACAGCTAAAAACTTTGCAGTCTAATTATACAATGCCGCTGCCAAACGTAGAAAGGTGCAAGCCGTTTTTAGCCGCTCCAAAAAGATTCCAAGTCAAGGCCAGCGCAAAACACCCTGAGCCGATAGAATTTTACGCTGCAAAAAAAGAAACAGATTTAAAAGAAGAAATCGGAATAATGTATACCATGGTAGGTTGACACCACAAAACCTGGAGGGATACAGTTCAGTGAGCAAGAAGATTATGAAAGGAATGGGTTTTGATTGCGAAGAACCCGCTGGGCTGAATCAAGGGAAGGGAGTACAAATCCCTCTTGGGATTAATCAAGAAAAGCGGAGAAAATTTCAAGGATTGGGGGTAGAATCATCAGTAAATGTGACTGCAGCTGCACAAATATCAGACGAGGACCCCAAAACAGTCGAGTATCCTGAAATGGCTCCGAAGCAAATGGAAGACGGGGGGCAACCAACAATTGACAGTCTGCGAGAGATAAATTTGGGCACAGAAGAAAAGCCAAGGAATACGTTTATTAGTATTGGTCTTTCCGAACAAGAGGCTGAGAAATATGTCCAACTCCTCAAAGAAAATAAAGATGTCTTCGCTTGGACTTATGCAGAGATGCCAGGCCTAGAACCCTCCGTAGCAATGCACCGGTTAAATATCTTCAAAGAGAAAAGGCCAGTTAAACAAACACAAAGGCGATTCCATCCAGATTTGATTCCATCAATTGAAGAAGAAGTAAGCAAGCTGATAAAAGTCGGGTTCATCAGAGAAGTCAAATATCCCAAGTGGATATCGAATATTGTCCCTATGAAAAAGAAAAATGGACAAATCAGAGTGTGCATCGACTTCAGGGATCTGAACGAGGCCTGTCCGAAAGATGATTTCCCTCTCCCAATTACAGAATTGTTAATTGATAGTATGACTCAGTATGCCATTATGTCTTTTATGGACGGCTATGCAGGATATAATCAGATTAGAATGGCACCTGAAGATGAGGAGGCAATAGCATTCAGAACGCCGCTCGGAATTTATTGCTATAAGGTTATGCCATTTGGTCTCAAAAATGCCGGGGCAACATATCAGAGAGCGATGCAAAATATATTCCAAGATATGATGCATAAACATGTAGAATGTTATGTTGATGACTTGGTAGTCAGGTCAGAAGATCATCAGAAACATCGCGAACATTTAATGTCAGTTTTTCGTCGACTAAGGAAGAAACAACTAAAGATGAACCCGACTAAATGCGCATTCGGGGTGTCTTCAGGCAAATTTCTTGGCTTCGTCATACAGCATAGGGGTATCAAAATCGATCCGAGAAAGTTAAAGCCATCCAAAATATGCCGGCACCTACAACACTGAAGGAATTAAAAAGTTTATAAGGAAAACTGGCATACATCCGTCGCTTTATTTCGAATTTGGCAGGAAGGTGCCAGCCATTCTCCCATCTCATGAAGAAAGATACAAAGTTCGTATGGGATCAAGCCTGTCAGAATGCATTCGATTCGATAAAGGAACTGTTGAGACAACCGCCAGTATTAACAGCTCCAATAAAAGGTAAGCCGCTTATCTTATACATACCTGCAGCTGAGAATTCTTTGGGTGCTTTATTGGCCCAGGTAAATGAAGAAGGAAAAGTGACTGCTCTTTATTATCTAAGCCGAACACTAGTGGGGGCAGAATGCAATTATTCTCCAATCGAAAAGGAGTGTTTAGCACTAATATTCGCGGTACAAAAGCTGAGGCATTACTGTCTCTCCCATGACATAACTTTGATCTCAAGAGCAGATCCGATAAAGTTTTTGATGACAAGGCCACTATTGTCGGGAAGATTGGCCAAATGGATGTTGTTGCTCTCAGAATATACTATTATATACGAATCGGCGAAAGCAGTAAAGGGACAAGCAGTGGCGGATTTTCTTGCGGCACACCCTGTAGCAGGGAACGAGACCATCAATGACGACTTGCCAGATGAACAAGTGATGCTGGCTGAGTCGCAAAGCCCATGGCAGATGTATTTCGACGGCGCTGCACGAACATCAGGAGCGGGGGCAGGAGTGATATTCATTACCCCCCACGGCGATTTATTACCTTACTCCTTTGCATTGGGCACTGCATGCACAAATAATGAAGCCGAATATAAAGCCCTTATTATCGGAATGGAAATAGCTCAACAGATGGAGATAAAAATGCTGCATATCTTTGGAGATTCTAAATTGATTATCAATCAGTTGACAACAGAATTCGAGGTAAGAAAACAGGAACTGTTACCCTATTGTCGAAAAGCACAGAAATTGCTAGAACAATTCTGTCATGTAGAAATCAAGCATGTACCTCGGTCAGAAAATGCAAAAGCAGATGCTTTGGCTAGCCTGGCAGCGGCCCTGTCCTGCTCAAACTGAAGTCCTCTCCAAGTAACTATAGAGGAAAGAAGATTTCTGCCATCCTCGGAGCTCATTAAAGAAGACGCCGATGCGCTTCTTGTATCATGCTTGAAAATAACGACAGATGATTGGCGTCAACCTTTCATCGATCATCTCAAGTATAACATCTTGCCAGAAGATCAAGTACAGAAGCAGCAGATTAAACAACGGTCAGGTAGATTTATCATATGTAGCGAGATATTATATAGAAAATCTCATAATGGAATGTTGCTACGTTGCCTAGACAAGCAAAAAGCAAGCCAAACGTTGCGAGAAATACACTCCGGTGAGTGTGGAGCACATCAGGCTGGCCGAAATCTATTTCACAGAATACATCGAATGGGTTATTATTGGCCCACCATGTTCAAGGACGCGGTAGATTATGCGAAACAGTGCCATGAATGTCAAATCCATGGAGACATCATACATGTTCCTCCAGAAGACCTGCATCAATCCATAGCCTCTTGGCCATTCTCCGCTTGGGGGCTTGACATAATTGGTCCTATAAACCCACTTTCATCCAAAGGAAAGCAGTATATTCTGGCAGCAACCGATTATTTTTCCAAATGGGCTGAAGCAGTTGCTTTACGCAATGTTAAGGAGAAAGACGTGGTCAATTTCATCAGGCATGCCATAATATATCGCCATGGTATTCCAAAGAAAATTGTTACAGATAATGGCACTCCTTTCAAAAACAGAGGTATGGAAAAGCTATGTCAGAAATTCGGCATTCAACATTCGTTCTCAACACCTTATTATCCACTAGCAAATGGGTTGGCAGAAGCGTTTAACAAAACGATAGTCAAAATATTGAAGAAAACAGTGACAGAGAATAAACGCGATTGGGACGAAAAGTTGCAAGAAGCTTATGGGCATACAGAACCACTCAGCGGACAGCAATAGGAGCGACACCGTACTCATTGGTCTACGGTGTAGAGGCAGTCATCCCAATTGAAATACAAGTAGCTTCGCTCAGAATGGCAGTACATCAGTCCATGACAGATGATGAAAATGCAAAAATAAGACTGAAAGAGTTAGATTTGCTTGATGAAAAACGCCTGGCAGCTCAGCAGCGATTGCAGTCATATCAAGCAAGAATATCAGCTGCTTTCGATAAACGAGTTAAATACCACTCTTTCAAAAAGGGAGATACGGTGCTAATGTTGAAAAGACCTATATTGGTCACCCAGCGAACAGGGGGCAAATTCGAGCCTAAATGGGATGGGCCATACATAATAAAGGACGTGTACTCCAATGGGGCATACAGAGTTGTAAATCAAGACGGGCAAGGTATCGGCATACCGGTCAATGCTCGCTTTATCAAAAGATATCGTCCTTGAAGAAGTTATTGATTTTGATCCAGAACATTATCAGCATAATGTTTCTACATCAAAAGGGGGCAAGAAGATGTATCATCAAATAAATAAAGAAGCAGTTCGCGAGCATGTCAAGACTATATATCCATATCAAAACATCGCCATAAGCGCTATTATCAAGCAGGCTCCGCGGAATTCTGACTCTTTATTGAAATTGATAAACATCGCCAAGCTGATATATTGCAAACAACACGGATGGACGCCCTTAAGGATATTAGCAGAGGGATGATATATCAATCTCAGTCAGAGAGAAGGGGAGTGGTGATGATCACATCTATTATTATCTGCTCAAGCATTTTAAGGCAGTCTAGCCAAATCCAAAAAGGAGAGCGAATCCGAAAAAGAGTCAAATCCGAAAAGAGCCAAATCCTAAAAAAAAGGATCAAGCTTTAAAAGGGCCAGAAGCTCTAAAAAGGTCAAACTTTAAAAGGATCAGGCTCTAAAAGGATCAAGCCTAAAAAGGGCTAGCTACACATAAGACCTATCAAGATCGCCATTCGGGCAGCGACGAGGAGCCAGTGGCCTTAAAAAGCCCGTGAAGGCCATCGTACGTACCCATGCGGGCAGCCGATGAAGCCAACGACTAAAAGCCTAAAAGGCCATTAAGTCGTAGAATGGCTAGTCTTGCGTAACCCCCATGCCGTCTGTATAGCTTTCCGGCAGCGTCACGGGGAACGGAAGAAAATGCCCTCCCGTGAATGGGCTCGACCTTGCAGACGAAGAAAACAAGGGCTGCAGTGTGAGCTTTAGATAGGCCAACCGTGCATAGGACCCTCCAGATCTACGGTTTGATTTCAGTACTAACTCATGAGGAAGGGTTTAAACCTACTCATTGATGGACTGGCGGCCCTAGATTTGGTACCCCAAAGGTAGCCTTGCGAGTTCTGTGAACTCTAGGGAGTTACCGTGGCCAACCCTGTGCGTAAAACCAACCGAGTTCACCGCCCCGGTAGCTTCACTGGGCCCCTCTGATGGATCGCGATTTGTGAACTCACTAGGCAGTGAGAAGTCCAGCGAACTCCTAAGAGTTACAGAGACCATCACGTGAGACCACGCTCCACTACTCAAGAGCTCAAACTGTGTGTGCTCCACCACTCAAGAGCTTAAACTATGTGGCTAACCAAACTAAAACTTAGCACCGCCAATCAAAATAAGGATCATCTAGGAACTCCTTACTAACGAAGCATAAAAGGATAGATATATCTATAAGCATGATACAACATAAAATGCATCAATCAGGATGCGACATAAATTAGATAGCATCATCATCAAAATACCATAAAATTACTTGTGATTCTGGAAACATGAGTAGTAACAAAATACATCAAAGATTAAATGTTTTACAGCTCTCCAGTAATACCTAATGCTGCCAAGTATTGTTGTAAATTATCTTAGAGATTAACTTGAGCAGTAGCATGCTCCAATCGAGCATTGGAGATCATCCGAGCGGGATCTAGAGCACCGGCTAACTTTTCTTCCAAGGAAATGATTAGCTCTTCATTCTTTGCCAGTTCGGATCTCTCGGAATACATAGAGTGGCAGCTGCAGTCTATCTTCTCCTGGACTCTTTCAATGTTTAACTTTATCTCCGAACTCTGCCTCTCTAATTGTGAAATTTCTTGCTTCAGGACTGTAATGCGATCCTGAACAGATGCTTCGTCATTAACAAAAGTCTTCAGTTGGTTTTGTAAAGACGATTGTTCCTGATCGTGGCAAGAAATGAGAGGGGCAAGTTGAGAAACTCTCTCCTTGAAAAGTGCAAGCTGTCTTCTATATTCCAGAATTTCGGGAGAAATAGTCATGGTTGCAGCTGATGACATGGCAGCTATTGAGTTATGGAATCTCAAGAGGGCATCACGCACGGAGGAAACATCAACTTTAGTCATACGAGAGGCACTGTTCAAGACATCTAAAGCAGCAGTTAAATCACACCATTGATCAGGATCCTTAAATATTTCGACAATAGCCAGTATCGAATTCCTGATCAGAGCTAGTCTATGTGTAGAGATCTTCTCAAATGATGACGCATTCAACGAAGTGCCAATAGAGCCAGAGCTAGTTGCACCACTTTGAGGTGAGTTCCCTATTAAGGAATGAAATGTAAAAAGTTATAATAAAGGTTTTATACACAGGCGATAAGAAAATTATGAACAAGAAAAGGAATATACTTTCTGCTGGTATCGAAGCGGCAAGTGGTTGTGTATCTTTGGAAAGAAGAGGATCGGGCGCTATCATATCTGCAAAAGATGGAGCCCTATTTTCGACACTCGTAGCAACAGTAGCAGGGATGAGCGAGTCAGTTTGCTTCTCTAAAAAAATGATTTCACGCGCCACCGATCGCGGAGGTATGGAGAATCTTGGAGAGACTGATGGTGCGGCAGGGGGCAGGTTCAGGGAAGAAGCCCTAGGCGACTCTGCGTTTGTGGCATAATCATCTGAAACAAAACGTGTGAGATGAAATAGAAAAGAAGAAACAAGAGTAAAAATGGTGGTAATATTCTCTTATGAGGCGAGCATCTGTATGTATCATAGTCAATAGGTTCTTCTTCTTCCCTCGCCGCAGGAGAAGTATTCGAAGGAACAACTTCAGAAGTTGAAGGAATGTGTTCTTCATCAGCAGGGATGTGTTCTGCAATCGTTTCATCCTCGTCGCTGATGTTCACTTCTCCTTCTTCGTACATATTTTCTTGATTCTCCTCTCCTACCTCACTCTCGTCAGAGGTGGTGTCCTCAGATGAAGAAGCCGAATCTTCGCCAACGGTATCTTCTGTGCTAGAATTCTCAATAACGACTTGTTTGCCTTTAGAATGAAGACGTTGAGAGTTTCCCGGTTGGTCCGCAATAACTTGAGCTGGAGCAGTGGTAGCAGTATTCTCTCCTTGTGGAGAAGCTTGAACTTGTTTGCCTTTAGAAAGAAGACGTTGGGAGTTTCCCGGTTGGTCCGCAATAACTTGAGCTGGAGCAGTGGTAGCAGTATTCTCTCCTTGTGGAGAAGCTTGAGCACGTGTACGGGATCTCGTCATTGGAGAGGAAACCGGTTGTGGTTGAGAAAGAGTAAAAGGAGAAGGTTGGTTGGGTGGACCAACATTAATCTCTGGTTGAACAGAGACTCTGTTGCAACTTCTTCCCTATGCAGTCGATGAAAGGGAATTTGCTCAAATTCGCGAGTGTCACCGTATGCTGTCCATCCTTCAAGAGTGTTGTCGGGTTTTATCTCGCGAATGGGCTCATCTATCGAAATCATGATACGACGACTACCCGAAGGGGCATGACTGGTCTCTGCAATGAAACCGATCCCCGCTTCGAAAGTGCGACCTTTGAGCTCAGGGGGAGGAAGCCAGACCGGTTGCGACACTGGAAGACTTTTTCGGACTAGATACGATTGGTGTACCCACCATCTCATGTGATTGTATGATGCTCTTGGGGTACGATCACATCCTGGGATGATGAAGGAAGAATTAGCTCGGCCTAATAATTGTTTCCAGATCATTGCCCAATTGAATGGACCAGTCCCATAACTACGCATTCTCCGGGTAACCAGTCCACAGTCTTCTGGTATTGCCTGGTCAAAACCAAATTGACGCGCAAAGCGACTTGGATAATATGGTTCTCTCCAGAATTCGGTTCCTTCTCTCGAGGGTAGACTGCATGATCTGATGGATATAAAAAATCCCCTCTCTACTGAAGAGAGCGAGTCAGTATCCGCCTTTTCAGTATCCACAATATAACAGGGAAGACCAAAGTGGAAATAGTTTATCTTAGTATCAGAAGAAACGGCATCCTTGGCCCAGTCGTAAGATCTTTTGGCCATGGACCTTTTCTGGAAAAAGTGGAGAGGAACTTTGGAGGGGTGGACATAGGCCTTTTCTGGAACTTCGAAAGTCCAGGGAAAGTAGACACCAAGCCAACCCAGAAAGTAATGCCATGGCATGTAAGTCGAAGCAGAGCCAACGGAAGGACTTTTTACGTGGCATGCTATTTCTCCAAAACCTCTATAGATTGAACAGAGGACAGGCGGAGCCAGAGAAAACTTCATTCCTTCAGCCATGGCACCTGCGACTACGAACACCGAAGGATGAATAGCATCTGCTGATTTAGAACTGGGAAGGACCACCACACTCAGCCAATATGCGATAAAAGCCGCAAGTTCCCCATGAACGGAATATTCGGCACGACCTCTTATGCCCTTCCTGAGGCGTTCGAGCTCTCGCGAATGATTGCCATTGAATCTAGAAAGGTAAACAAATGAGGTTAAGGTTATGTATATGTATATTAAGATTGTGATAAAAAGGGGTTAAAGAAGAAGAGAATTACTTCAGAGCTCGACTGAGGTGCGCCAACCATTGCATGGGATGAATCTTATGGATGTTTGGAAATTTTGACATCTCTTTGAAGAGTTCGATGGTTGACTCTGAGATGGAAGGGATGCGATCGGGAGATGAAAGGAATGCGAATTCTTCATTGGTAGGGACGAACTCATTGAAGAATTGGCCGGTGATTGGTAAACCTGTGATTCTGAAGATGTCCCATAGCGTGATACTCATTTTACCTTCAGGGAAATGAAAAGAATTGGTGGAAGGGCACCAATAGTTGAGGAACGCTTTCAAAATAGAAGATTCTTTGCGAAAAGGATGCGATGTTGCTTCTATCGCAAGAAAGACGCCGATATCCGATAAAATCTTGTCATGCTTTGTTAAGACTGCGGTAGCCCACTCGGAATAATAATTTCGGGGAGTCAGAAGGCCTCTGGTTCTGAATTCTTCTGGACTCCAAAGTTGGGGACGGTAGCTGAAACGCTGCTTAAGGGTCTCGTAAAAGTGGGACGGATATAGACTATGGACGTCGTAAGAAGGAACGAGAAAAACCATGGAGTGAATATCACCTATTTGCTGTCTTGGTCTTGGCGGCTGCAGGATTCCTTCTAATAATCTGGGTTCTTTAAAAGACCAAGACTTTGTATAGGCCAACCTTTCTGCGGATAAGTAATCTCTGGGCTCACAGATCAGCATGGAGTGGTGGCGGTGCATGCTAAGAGGAAGGGAGATAATACCTCGTCTATATGGGTTGTCAAATTTGATGACACCCTGTATTTCCCGTACTGATTCCCAGGAATTGTTAAGTTTCTTTCGGTTATGCTCCTTGATCTTCTCTTGAAATTCCTGGGCCTTGTTTCGGCGATGCTTCTTAGGCTTAGAAGGAGGAGGGGTATCTTCTCTACTGGGTGGTCTCTGACTATCCGTATGATAATGTGCCGTAGTCTTCAACCACTCGTCCCAATCATACTCACGACCATGTCTTGGAGGCATTGTCAGGTCACCCATGGCGATGGCCCTATGAACGGGGGATGATAATGACTTGATCCGTGAAGTGAAGTCAAAAGTGGGCAGTACGGGCTCTTTTATGTAGGCGGGACGCCTAACAGTTGTTTTGAACCGCTTGGACGAAGGCTGAGCAGGAGAAGACGGCGATTCAGTTGCCCGGGGAGTTGTAGCATGATAAGCGTCGGTATTTGGTAGTTCTTGATGAGATGGTTGACTGGAAGGTGGATCAATGACGGTAAAAGTTCTCTTAGTACGAGCCATGATGAAGAAGATTAGCTAAATTGAAGGAAATCTGCTGAGATGTCGATTGCGCGGGTCGCGCAACAAGATTGAGAGTTGCACGGATCGCGCAGCAAGTTTGGGAATTGCGCGGGTCGCGCAATACGTTTGGCAGCTGCGCGGGTAGCGTAACGACTTAAAGGCCTTGCACGACGAAAGATTCGTTGCGCGGGTCGCGCAATAATAGTCAGTTGCGCGGGAGAAAAAATTTCGCCAGAGCTCCGCTGCAGAAGTTTCAGAATGAAGAAAATGAGCAGATTTCACTATTTATAGGAAAAGGACTGAGTATGGTCCTCAGGCCTTGGTTGCGCGGTTCGCGCAACCAGTTGAACGGAAAGTCAAAGAAGTTCGTGTGTTGATCCTGGTTCGTCGATTCAAGAGAACGAAGAACGGATCAAGGGGGCATCTGTTGGAGCATAAAAATTATCATCATAAAAAGGAAAGGGAACAAATAATAAAGAAAGACAGGTTACGCGGATCGCGCAACCAAAATGGAAGGTTCCGCGGTTGAAGTAGCCAAAATTACAGTTGCGCTGGTCGCGCAACAAGGAAGGCAGTTGCGCGGATCGTGTAACTAAGAAAGCAGTTGCGCCGGTCGCGCAACGATTAGAGTCGTTGCGCGGATCGCGCAATCAATAAAGATCTCTGACACGTGTGAAGGGTCTATAAATACCCCACTTCCCTTCTCATAAAGAGAGAGAAAGATTTTTCGAGAGACTGAAATAGAGCAACTGAAGGTAGAGAGAGCAGAGCCATGTTCAGTTGCGCGGACCGCGCAACATGTACATCAGTTGCGTGGATCGCGCAACTACTAGATTGGTTGTGCGGATCGCGCAAATAGTCAGCTGATCAGCTTGTAGGAGAAATTACTTCTCTAAAAGAAAAGATCAAATGATCTATTCAGTAATTCCTCCTAAGTATTGGGAGATGACAAAAATAGCGTCGGAGTGCTGCCGAAATTTCTGTCTCCATGAAGATCAGATGATTTATTCAGCAATTCCTCCTAAGTATTGGGAGATGACTAAAACAGACGCCGAAAGGCTGCCGAATTCAGGATTGGACAAATAATAAGCTTTGCTAAAAATAATTTGTTCTTTTTATGTGATTTATCTTAGAATCAAGGGATGTATAGAGGATGTAAATGAACCCAATATTAATAAAATATGATGATTGTTTGAATACTCTTTTGTTATGTTTGAATAAGATCAATTCCCCAAATCAAACACATTTGTTTTCTTGTCGAAACAGTGTTTTGGATTTTTGGGATTGTTTGAAGTGTAGTTCAAAAGTTTGTAGGGAACCTACCAGTTCCTCTACTTTCATTTCATCTATGTTTCTACACTCCTCAATTATTGTAACCTTGGGATTAAATCGTTCCGGTAGGGATCTTAGAATTTTTCTACAAATTTTCAGTACCAGAACTTTCTCTCCCAATCCACCCATGGAGTTGCAAATTATATTTAACTTTGTGAAAAACTCCATAAATGTCTCATGCTCTTCCATTCTGAGACTTTAGAACTGTGAAGTCAGGAGTTGAAGTTTGGATCGCTTCACAGTGCTTGTGCTGTCATGGGTTGTTTCCAATAAATCCCATGCTTCCTTGGATGTCCCACACATACTTATCTGATTGAATATATCCTGGGACACGGCACAGTAGATAGCATTCATAGCCTTGGCTTCAGATGTTTGCCTTTCTTTGTCGAATGCTGTCCACTTTTCTTTGAGTTTGGGCTTTGTGATTGTTGTGCCACTGTCAAGTATGATTTGTTCAGTTGGTGGCACATATTCGCTTTCAACTATGTCCCAAACATCATGATCCAAAGATCTCAGAACGTAGTGCATCCTAGCCTTCCAGTATGAATAGTTTGAGCCATCAAATACTGGAGGTCTAGTGACTGATGAGCCCTCTCCTTTGGCCATATTCCCAACTTCAGTCAAGATCACTCTCTAGGCGGTGAAGCCCTTAAAGAGAGACCCGCTTGATACTAACTGAAATGGTGGTAAAGACTGCACTAGTTGAAGAAGGAATATGCCAATATGTCCTAGAGCGGGGTGAATAGGACTTTTTAAAGTTTTTATGTTTTATTTAAAAATCCTACTTCACTAATCCTGTGATCAAGCAAATATCAGGATTACTCAAATGTAACTCTACTGGCGTCCAAGCCTGGTAGAGGATCCAATCACAAACTGCTTAAGAAGTAAACAATATGCAATCTAGTTCATGATGGATATGGCTGTGTAGGTGTGTGAGGAGTGATCAGATATTCAGATATGGAAGTATTAAAGAAAATCACTCAATCGAAATAACAATCTCAAACACAGTCATTTTAATAGTGGTTCGACGATAAGTCTACTCCACTCCCGGTAACCGCACTCATTCCTTGAGTGTACACGATTTCACTAAGGAGGTTTCACAATGGTTCACCTCAAACCTAAGGTTTTAAATCAGGTTCACTTTCAATCTTTACAACCTACACTGAAGCTGACTATTTATGCTCTCACGAGCAAGGGTCAATACAACGCATCCACTTTTAGGCACACTGGCCAAGGATCTTCCATAAGACCCTACTGGAGGTTTCTATACGGTTGACCTCAAACCCTAAGGTTTTACCCGGTTCACCTAAAATCCAGAGTTTTACTGGTTCACTCCAAACCAGATGTTTATGCTCTCCACAGAGCAAGGGTCCACACAACGCACCCACCACGTACACTCCCTCCGGAGGCCTCCTTGAGGACTTCAAAGGGTACGAACCATTTAAGACCCAATCCTAGAAAGGAATGATCACAAGTGTCCTCTTGGACTCTGGATACTTACAAATAAGCTGATGTGTCCCGTTTAGCACAGTGCCGAAGATCTCTCCTCCTTGTTGATGAAGAGTCTTTTACTCCCTTGATCCGCAACACAAAATGATGTACCAATACTTGGCTTTGGGTTGGGTCAAGGTGAAGATGGAATCCTACTCTCAAAATATTTTCCTATCAGGAATATAGAGCGATTCCAATCTTATGCATTCAAGGCATCCTAGCTTCATGATTTGCCATTAAGGTAGTAGCTGGAGGATCCTTAAATGCGGAAGTTCATTCCCTAATCCACTCTATTGAATGTCAATGGTGAGGGTGGATTGGAGGATGAACTCCCTTGAGAGAAAGGGCTTTGGATATAAGATGTAAGTTGAAACACACAAAAGCTCTCTTCTTTCTCTCACAGCAATAAAAGACAAGTCCTCTATATATAGGTAAAAAGTTCCAACGGATATAAAACAGTCACATTTATGACAGAGTTCGATATAATTGAACAGGTTTGATATGATCGAGCGTATACTCTCGATAGCATCGGTGGTCTGCTCGATGACTTGGACTCAATGTCATACGCTTTTGAAACTCTTTGCCAATTAGTCGATGAATCGAAACTATTGTCGATGTCATCGGATTTTGAACTCTGATTCCATCGATGACAGGTTCGATCCATCGACACTTGAAAAATGAGAGAGACTCGACTTTGAAATATTTCACGTTTTCATGAATGATCGGGGAACCATCGAGATCATCGGAATTTGAATGTCGATGATATCGAGATCAGAGTCGATGCATCGAAAAATCCAGCTGATTTATCTTTAAACTTGCTGAACAGTTTATGACCTTGTTCGATGCAATCGACCTGGTGCCGATATCATCGATATTTGAATATCGATTCTATCGAAGGGCCCCCGATCATAGTTAAAAACATCCTGAAATATTGCTATAAGATAAGCGCGCTCTCGATCGATATCATCGATGGACTTCCGATGTTATCATTATTTGATTTCAGATCATATCGGAAGAGCATCGATATATCGAAGGAATTTGAGTTTTTCATTAAAAAACAGGGGCGTTGGAAATCTGCCTGTCGATCTTATCGAGCCACTCTCGATGGACTCGAGATTTGAATATCGATGATATCAATAGGGGAATCGATATATCGATAAATCAGTCCAGATGAGTATTTAGTTGCTGGACATTTTTAGTTCTTATATCGATGATATCGATAGGTGCATCGATGCATCGATAAATCCGTCCAGATGAATATTTATTTGCTAGAAAATTTTTGTTCTCACATCGATAATATCGTTAAGGTATCGAGGACATCGACAGAGCAGGTCGATCATATCGAGGGTGTTTCGATAAAATTGACCAGGAGAGTAAAACTTAGAGATTTTCCTATTTTGAAAAAAACTTTTCTCACCTTAAAACCCTATGATTTCTAACTTGTTTTTAAGGGTTTTCTTCACCTGGGGTTTTGGGTCATGGGATGTGAGGCTTTAGTTTTACCTGTGATGAGGTTGCACACATCCGGTTGAGGTAGACGCTTGAATTGATCTTCCTATCAGGCTCTATAGACACTCTAACTCAACATCCACGTAACTTGACAAACCAGGGCACTTTCATATTCCTACTTCGAGTTAAGCAGCCATTACCGTAATTTCAATTGCTATCAGAGTGGGTCTCTCTTAAGGGCTTCTCCGCCTAGAGAGTGATCTTCACTGAAGTTGGGAATATGGCCAAAGGAGAGGGCTCATCAGTCTCTAGACCTCTAGTATTTGATGGATAAAATTATGCATACTAGAAGGCTAGAATGCATTACTTTTTGAGATCTTTGGATCATGATGTTTGGGATATAGTTGAAAGAGGATATGTGCCACCATTTGAACAAATAGTACTCGAAAATGGCACAACTATGACCAAACCAAAATCCAAAGAGAAGCGGACAACATTCGATAAAGAAAATCAAACTGCTGAGGCTAAAGCTATGAATGCTATCTACTGTGGTGTGTCCTAAGACATTTTCAATCAAATCAGTATGTGTGAGACACCCAAAGAAGCGTGGGATTTGTTGGAAACAACCCATGAAGGAATAAGCACTGTGAAGAGATCCAAACTACAACTCCTAACATCACAGTTCGAAAGTCTCATAATGGAAGAGCATGAGACCTTCAAAGAGTTTTTCATGAAGCTAAACATCATATGCAACTCTATAGGTGGATTAGGTGAGAAAGTTTCGGTTGCAAAAATCTATAGAAAAATTCTAAAAACATTACCGGAACGGTTTAATCCTAAAGTAACAACCATTGAAGAATGTAGAAACATAGATGAAATGAAAGTAGAAGAACTCGTAAGTTCCCTACAAACATTTGAACTACACTTCAAACAAACCCCTAAATCCAAAACTACTGTCCTCAAAAATTCAGAGAATACAACAAATGAGGACATTTTAAGTGAAAGAGAAAATGAAGATGAGGAAGTGGTTTTGTTGGCACAACGGTTCAGAAAGTTCTTTCAGAAAAATTATGGTCGTCCATTTAAAGGAAGAAAGGTGGACAACAAACACTCTGCAGGTAAATTTGGTAGAAAGGACAAATAACCACAATGTTATGCCTGTCAGAAGTTTGGACACCTATCTACTGAATGCCCAAACAGAAAAAACCAAGGGAAAGGAAATGGTTGCTACATGGGATGATACGAAAGAGTCAAACTCAGAATCTAGCGACTCAGAGAGCGATGGAGATAAAAAAAACCTTTGAAAATTCTTATGGTCTCCACTGCTCCAATCATTCCCATTGAAACTGAGAACGAGGAACAACCACAAGCCACTGAATCATTTCCATCAAATAATGAGGAAACTGAAAAGGAAGAAGAAGAAGAATAGAATAAACTACAAGACGCTTAGAATCAACTCTACATCCATAGCATCAATATAGTAAGAAGACTTGGAATATCAGATAACAAAAAAAAATAAAAAATAAAAAAAATTGCTGCAAAAAGATCTAGATAAAACTTTGGAAATTAATACACATCTAATTAATGATCTACAACAATATCATTCTGATAATGATAAACTAGAAAGAATCAACACCTTCCTTAAATCCGAGTCTAAAAAACTTAATAAATAGGTTGAGCTATTAAAAGACAAAAACATGCTCCTTCAAAATGAAAATCATACCCTCCTGTTTGATTTAGAAGAATCCAGAAAAATCACTAAGCTAAACTATAAGTTTTCCTAGAGTGGTGAGAAGTTAGAAAAACCTTTAGGTATGGGAAGACCTGGAAAGGACAAGAGAGGCTTAGGATATGATAAATTTAAATCAAAATTTAGAAACGCAGCACAAATGGATGAAAAATTTGCTGCTTCAGGAAGCAACACAAGAAACACTCCTATTTGTCATGTATGTGGTGATTCTGGACATTACAAGTTTGAATGCATATCTTCTAGAAGGACTCAATATAATTCTGGTAAAAATCATATTGGTAAATTCAAACCAACCAGAGAACGAAGTGTCAGGAGTCCACCTAGAAATATGAATAGAAGAAACACACATCCATCACCACCTAGAATGACAAACGGAATGAAGGAATTGGTTGAACTAAACAAGAAAACTGAATCTACCACAAGTAGAAATCCTATAACAAAATGGGTTCTAAAAGAAAAGAAACATTGCCTTATTACTCATTCTACACATATAATAGGCAATGATACTAAGTGGTACCTGGATAGCGGTTGCTCAAGACATGTCACGGGCAACAAATCCCTTTTGTCAAACTATTCAGATCTTAATGAAGGGATGGTCACCTATGGAGACGGAAGCACCGTTAGAGTAATTGGACAGGGAATTATCAAAGGCATAAAATCGCTCAAAAATGAGAATGCCTTTTGCATAAAAGGATTAACACATAATCTTCTGAGCATTTCTCAAATATGTGGCAATGGGCATGTGGTTACATTCAACAATCAAGAATGCAAAATCCTTAACCTATTAGGAAAATCAATAATGAAGGGTTGTCGTACAAATAACCATTGCTATGTCATCAAAGGTAGAGGAAGGGATGATCCCTATGCCTAGAAATATTGAGCAAAGAAAACAAGTCCAGTTCATGCATCGAGATCTGGATATTTGCTAAAATGATGCAATTTTGCTGAGCTCCTAATGATACATCTGAGGTTCCTCACCTCAATTTTTTTTGTATATATAAGCATCTTAATGTTTATACTTTTGATCAGTACATTGATTGTACAAAAATTTTGCTGTTTATAATGGTGATTCAAAGATATTCTATACTATACATGAAAGTTTTTTCCACTATGGAAAAATGAATATTATTCACCTTCGATATGTCTGTCGATAAATCATTCTCGATTAATAGATCAAGGGTCGATATCATCGACGCCTCTTTGGAATGGGAAGAGTCATATGATCGAGAATGATATCGAAGACAGTTTCGATAATATCGAGTGGGGTCTCTCGATATCATCGATACACTGATTGATGATATCGAAGATTGCCACCCGATATAAGGCGGTTGAGCGGGAAAAATTACATTTTTTTTTATATCTAAAATCCATTTTTCCTTCTTCTTGTTTGTCTCCTTCCGTCGGCTCGCTCGAAACTCCATCAAGGAGTCATCGACGTTCCTTAAAACTGGTATTACCCCTATCATACCTCATTTTCAAGATTGCATCTTGCTTTTTGGTTTGGGTATTTTCAGGCTTTCAAGAAGAAATTCTGTTCGATTGTCCTTAAACCTTTCAAATCTCCGTCTGTTCAAAGGGGAAAGCACAAAGAAAAGGTGTCCGGTCCTGAAGAAGCTTATAGATCCTCTAGACAAAAGGTTCTTGCTCCAAAAGAAAGAGTAAGGGCTTCTGACCATGGGAGGCCTACATGCCAACGAACCAGACAGGCGTCACATGGCGAGTCCCAATCCGAGGCACAGACACCTCCTCCGCCTAAAGTGAATCCTGCTTTATCCAAATATACCAGTAGGAAGCTTATCCTTAAAAGAAAGGATGATAGGGACTGTCTAATACCATATAATCTAGAATCGCTTTTTGCAATAATTGACTGGCTGCCTGATCTTGACTTTGGTGGGCAATGCCACTATGAACGGACGTACAATTTGTTCGCTTCTTGTCTTTCTCCTGTATTTGATCCACCTTCCATCACTGTGTCTATTGATGGTGACGACTTGGAGATCATACCTGAGTCTATTGCTGGAATCTTTAGTCTTAACCTGTCACTGGTCGGTCTTCCAAATATGGATCTTGAAAATCCTGAAACTTGATCCATGGTCACTACGTTTCTTTGCCATGGTCGTGACATTCCGCAGTACCAAGGCAATGCATTAAAATCTAAATTCATGGAACCATGGTTTCACATTTTGCATGGTATCTTCGTTTCCAACATCTATCCCAGAAGTACCAATAGTTTCAATCTCATTGGGTTTATGGCCATGATTGTCTACTCCATAGCCACAAGAATCAAGGTCTGCCTCCTTACTCTTATTGTACACCAGTTACTTTATGCCATTCATACATCTAGGGATGTTCACTTGCCCTATCCCTGGATTATACACACTATGTGCAATGCCATTGGCTTTTTAACTTCCAATGATCCGAAACTTCCCCTCCATGTCTTCAACAAGAACAACATTCGGAGGATGGAACTAAAGTTTTACAAGTATCCCGAGGATCCACCAGAGGAAGGAATTCATGAGGAAGGAGAAACAGGTGATGGCGATGCCCCACTGAAGGGACTGAAATGGCTGGGAATGAACCTCCAGTGCCCCATCAAGCTCCGACCACATCAGAGCCTGGGCATGCGAAAAGGTTTAAGCTCCATCAAGATCAAATTGGAGCGATACAACACAATGTCTCTCAGCTTAAGGAATCGATGAACACAAGGTTTTCTGTCTTGGAGCACCTAGTAAATAAAGTACAACAAACAGTGCAGCAATTGGTTGATCTACTCACTTGCCGACGCAGCGACACTGCACTGTCCTCATCTGTACCTCCTCCATGAAAAGACAGTCTGAGTGCTGCCACATACACTCTATTCTCATCTCATTGTAGGGTCATGGGTATCTTTTTGTATGCCCTACGTTTGCATGAGTGTATGTGATGGCTCGTTAACCTGCACAGTCTAAATAGTTTTTTTTTTGTCTCTTCTGTTGTGTTGTATATGCGCATGGCACCCTCGGATCAGGGATATTTTTCCCTACGTGTCAGTGTACTTGAAATCTCTGATCGAGTTTCACAGACCGTTGAATTGAAACTGGTCCACCACGCCTGATCTGGGAATCCGACCGGAATGAAACTTAACTAAACCTAGATCCAGTGTTAGTGAGCTTAAGTCCGACCGCACACAGAAAAGGGGCCGCCAGAAGTGCTCCGTTGGATCGAAACGGACCCGCTTTGGACATAACCTAAGTATACCTTGACCTTAGGTCTATGTTGGTGAGTTCTAGACCTATATAAGGACCTTAAACCCTCACTCTCTCATTCCATACGAATTTGAGAAAACTTAGGAGAGAGAAGAGAGAAAAGAGAGAGAAAGGTTGAGAGTTGTGGGAGCATCTCCCTGCCACTCTACCCTGCTGCTATCCATGCCTAACTACATCGTTCTTATCACTTTTTCGGCATTTTCAACTTCGTTTCTAGGTACCATAACCCTAATCTGATCTAGGGTTATGAACATTACAAATGATGAAATAGCTAATCTATTTCATTCTATAGGTTGCCAAACTGCCGTATACGAAAGCTTAGCGAATCTATCGAGTTTATTACGCTTCTATGGTGTAAGGTGCGGACTTTAGACGTATACGTTATGGTTTTCAATGCTTTCAATGTCAGATACTGATAGATTCATGATCTAGATGCTATTGCACATGTACAAAGTGTTGTCCATTTCATTTTTCGGTTATACGTTAACTATGTTGAATATATTGTATTCCTCGTATTTGTAGAAAATACCGTATACGTATGAAATATGGATTTGTGCTTGCCATGATTAATTGTTGTCTAGGTATGCTAGATACATGTGTATCAACTTCTGGGTGAACAGATTAGCCTAACACCTGTTATATTAACATACGTTGTGTATGTACTAGTTGTAGCCTAAGCGTTTGCAGAAATGTTCAAATGAATATGGAACTATGATTTATGCTTGCCAGGACTATTGGTCGTGAATGCATGATCGTGGTTCATGTGGCAATCCTTTGTGAAAGGATTCGTTACGACTCGTGTTTTAACTAGTATATTATAGGTATGTTGGAATGTGTAGTCTAAGTGTTTATGAAATGCTTGTATAGGTATGTACTTAATCTAGTAGTGCCTTGAGTAGGTGTTGAGATAGGATTCTCAACTACCTTAGTGATGTGTATGATTTCCTTCATGTAAGTTGTTTAGTTTAATCACTTACTGGTTTATGAAACGTATGTGTTTGGATTTCCTGCTTGCCTTGTGTTTTATAACATGCTTGTTAATATGTTTGAATTACTTGTTTATTTAATTCTGCTCTGACTACGTCACATGGTTAAGTTGTATTCCATAAAATCTGTGAAGGGTGATGGGGGAGTGGTGTAACGATTCCGTGCAACAACCCTGATAGCCCTAAGCGGACAATATTGGATATTTGATTGTATGGTTTGAAATCTTGATCCATTACTGCTTTAACTGTTTTGTAATTGAATGTGATTAGGGCTATTGTATAGTCCAGGCAATCAGTAACGGGATTGAATTCGTGGCTGAGATTCATTCACCACGTGAGATGTGTTCGACGAACCCGAGTCATACTTCGGTTGGAGATAGCGGTTGGCCACGCGAAGTGCTTATGTACTTCATGTCGTTCAACTTGTCGTGCTCTCGAGCTAGCCGAGCTCGTCAAGTAACCCGATCTGTCTAATGTATGTTCACCGTGTTTGGATGCTACTGCTTGAACCTAAGGTACCAAACTTACCAGTGGAATCCCGTTAACCTTGGTACCTCGATCCGCTAAGACTCATGAGCCCGACATGGTGGTATGGGATACCGTGGTCGAGCTGTCGGCCTACGCTGGGGCGATGTGCCTCCCCGTAGTGACCAGTGAGCAATCCAGACTCGTGAACCAAATACGGTGGTATGGGACACTGTATTCAAGCTGTCGGCTTACACTGCTTTAATGGGTGATGGGGGAGTGGTGTAACGATTCCGTGTAACAGCTCTGACAGCTCTGACCATACCCGTTGTAGTGACCTCGAGCATACTCTGAATCTGCGGAGAGGCAACGAGCCTTCCCGTAGTAAACAGAGTATAAACAAGGCCTGTATTGATAAGGTGATGGAGGAGTGGTGCAACGATTCCGTGTAACAGCCCTGATAGCCCTTGCAACGACCTAGACCACACTATCGTATGAGATTATCTAGGATTGACGACCCTAGAATGGATCATTGTTTGGGAATGATATAAGGAAGGTACCTTTGTTTCCCAATACTGCTGTATGAAAAGGACTAATAACAACTCGGTAATCATGCTCATCATTGCACTGCATGTGCTTGGAAGATGTGGAGCACTGAGAGATGAACGCATGCCGCGAACGTAAGATGGTGTTGCATGAGGGAGTATGTTGGTGAGGGCATGCATTATGACAGCATTTCATACTTGCATTAACAAGAGTACTTAGGATTGTTGATTGTACTACTTTATCATTACTGCTTGACTATTTTGATAACATGTTAACCTATGCTTTACTGTTCCACTGAGTTGATCACTCACTCCCACGTTACTGGACGGTGTTCCGGACACCCACCAGACTTTGTCTGATTGCAGATGGCGACGTTACTCCTGAGGCGAAGCCGGGCTTTTGTGACGATGAGAATGCTTTCTCGTATATGCTGTTTTCTGGCGGCTTCATGTGAGCCGTGCCTTGATCGACGAGGTTACAGGGATGTTGACTAGATGACACTACACCTTTGGTATATTTTGAAATTGTACTTGTAATTCATTAACCTGGTAACATGATCACACTCTGGAGACTCACCACAGTTCATATATTTTATATATCTATCACAGTCTTCCGCTTGCAAATTTAACTGTCTCTGGAGTATGATATGCTGTTTTGGTATAATCCCATTCATGTTTCCATGCTCTCATCATAATCATCATTATCTGTGTTGCATAAGTGATGCGTTGGAACTCGGGAGCTGCGCTTTGCTCGACCCCCGATTTTCAGGGCGTTACACCTTTTTTGAAGATCTTGAATAAAACTAATGTCGTTGAGAGGTGAGATGTGCATTCTGTGGAAGATATAGGAAAACTACTTCTCATGATCTAGTTTTTCTGTTGATATGATTATTTTGTGCCAATGTTTACCCCTTAGTTGATATGATTATTTTTTGCATTCATGTCATGCTTGATGCCTCTTCTTGTGTTTTGAACAAATTCATGGTTTCCTAGAAAGGGTAAAATGTTCATTGGCATCGTCATCCCAACACTTCAATCAAATTGACCTTACTAATGTTGTTGAGTAAAGAGTGGAGTTGTGGTGTTTCAGTGTTGGGAAGGCATGAGAAAACATGTTAATGTAGGTAGTTTTCTGTTTATGAGGGGCTGATAATAACAATTATGATTCAACTATCATTTCTTTTAGATTTTACTTTTGAACAGATGCCTAGGATGTAAGATTTGGTGTTTGATCCATTACAAATGGTTATAAGAGGGGATCCACTACAGAGGGCTATAAGAGAGAAATAGTTTATTTTGAAGAAAATGAAATTACAAGAAATTCTGAAAGAAATTACAGATGACATATAGTCTATTTCTTGATTATATGGTTCATGCAATTGAATAGCTTCTCTATTTCTCTTTTTTTTTTTGGGGGGGGGGGGGGGGGGGGGGGGGGGGGGGGGGGGGGGAGGGGTAGAACCTGGAGATATGAAGTTGAAACTGAATTAAGGTTACTTGCACTCATGCACACCTGTGTATATAAAAAGTGATATGGAAGGAAACTTCTCTATTAGTAATAGCCCATGGTTCCTTGTCCCCACCATGGACAGACCATGTGCCAAAATTCTTCCTAGTGGGACAATCTAAACCTCTGTTGTTGCTTGCAAACGTGTGGTTGAGAAAAATGATACACCAATAGTCGTTATTCAAGGAGAAAAGGCCAAAAAATGGATGAATAGGATATTCCAATCTAAAAAACTTTTGTGGTGTTGTCCATACACGTTCCACAATGAGCCAGTAAGATGAGTGGTTTAGATTGCTGAATAGTGCTGTCGCATGTACATACTCATGCAAAATGGAAGTTATGATATTCTCTGCCACTAGAGAGATCCTGCCTTATTTGCGTATCGTCCAAAACATTTATCTGGACTATTCGTACAGTCCAGCCCACTTTTCATGGACCACTGAAAAATATGATTGACTAGCTTATCCTATACATCTAATTAGTTGTTGTCTTCTCATTATAACCGTTCATTTTAAGGCCATAAATCAGATGTTAGGATGTTAGAGAAATGTGATTCTTGACTGGAACAATCCATGATTGGCTTCAATAGTTGGGTTGAGTACTTTTGACTATCCTACAATTTCTTTAACAGCTTATCTGGATGTTAATTTTTGGGCCATTGATTGAGTGGTTATGATTTTGGCTTGGTGCCCCATAGAGTAGGTTGGATAGATCTTAGGTGAAGTATCATCATTCAATAAGTATTTCTAAATATTTTGATTTGGCCTTAATCTATATCTAAAAAGTGTAATTTTATGAAATAACTGGCTTGTGTATTTGAAACAAAACTACTCTATTCCTCTTCAAGGTTTGGGATTTGAGATGTTGTCCTTCCATTCATCCATTTAATGGACTAGAATAGATGGTCACTTTATGGGCAGTGTGCTTGTGATTGATTTTCTGTTATTGCTATATGTTGTTTCATGCCTGAGAGTCTATTACTCCTGATATTTAACTACACTCTCTAGATGGGCTCAAGATGGCAAACTAAACAAAATGTATCACAATCTGGCCTTGACTTTTAAGAAATTCAACTCATGGCAGGTATGGTTTTGTACTTCATATTGTGCTTTTGTTGGTGCTGGAATGGATGAATTTGCTTCTCTTCAACTCAGCCTTGATAGTTGTACCCATCTCACTTGGGCGTGCTTTGCTCAGTGTCATTCCTTGCTTCCCAATAACTCACGGTATAAAGTGTAATGGTAGGTGAAGATGTAAACTAAAGACTTTTAAGTTGCATTTTCAAAGTTATGAGAAACTAATATGGTTCTTCGCTTCTTTCCTAAGATCTATATGCCTTCAATATTGAATGCTACAACATCTAGACTTCGTAGCCGGGGCCAGGTATTTAATTGAATATGTTAAAACTCAGAGAGCGGCAGATCTGGCAACCCAAATCTAGAAGTGGTGTACAATTATTCTTAAGAGTTTCGTACTGTTGTCAATATGGGTAAGTAACTTCACTTTGGCTAAAATGTCTCTGCTATAGCAACTTTGCTTGTTACATGATGGTTTAATTGTGATCATGTCCATATTTCAGATATTTAACATCCCGGTGTTGATTGGTTTGTTGTTCGAGTTGTTGGTGAATGTGCCAATGCGAGTGCCTGTGGACGAAAGCCCAATTTTCCTCCTATATCAGGATTGGGCACTGGGGCTCATATTTCTGAAGATCTAGTCTAGACTGGTAAGTGTGATGTCTTTAGAGAGAGAGAGAGAGAGAGAGAGAGAGAGAGAGAGAGAGAGAGAGAGAGAGAGAGAGAGAAGAAGAAGAAGAAGAAGAAGAAGAAGAAGAAGAAGCTTTCCTATGAGGATTTACCAGATCAATTAATGGGCTGCACAAAAAACAAAAGAGTTTCAAACTCTAAAGGAATTTTATGAGTTTTGCTGCAGATGGCTATTTTCAACTTCTGACTTTCTGCCTGTGCACTAGGAGGGCCTGGCTTCTTCCTTCTGGTACTTCTCTGCAGTCCCAACTGAGGGCCTGGCTGTTGGAGCCTGACAGAATGCTAATTCTATTGTCAGCAGGTATGAGTTGGACATCAAATTGTTAGGATTCATTTGATTGTTGATGGTTTTTTGTTGAGGGGGATGGGTTATGGTCTATTTGGATAGCTGGTTTTGCTGCAATCTGATTTAATCAAATGTTTCGTTGTGGAGATGGGTTGTGGTTTGTTTTGTCAGCTGGAGCATGGGATTTGCGAAGAAGGGGATCAGAGTTGCTGAGGATGTTCCCAGGCAATATGAAATGTGTGGCTTAGTTCTTTTTTTCTTCTTTTATCTTTTTATGAGTTTAGAAAATATGATAGGTGAGGCCCGTTGTTTTTGTGGTACCCACCTATCATATATAGTTTAAAATTTAGATACGAGACCATTATTATAATTTTTATCAGGGAATGTATTGGTAAGAGACACCATGCATTATTATATTTTTTTTAAAAATGCAGTAGCTACGGCTATTAACCGTAGCCAATTATCTACAAGCCGCAGGCATTGGTAAGTTCGGCCTTCTTTTAGCTACAAATATAATCCGTAGCTATATATATTTTAGGTATGGATAGTATAGCTGCGGATTTAATCCGTAGCCATAGAAGATATTGGTTTAAATCAAATATAAATGACAAAATAAAATAATTTTTTTAAACCGACGACAAGCACATATATCGACGTTTTGGTCAGGAGAATTTTACAGGTTATTCATCAAGCCAAATGTGGTGATTCGGTAGGTCCATATGGCGCTTCAGCATACTTTAAAAGACATTTTTTTAGGGATTTAGTGCCTCTTTTTTTTTTTTTTTTTTAAATTTATGTGTTTTTTTAAGGATTTACTGGCACTTTTTCAGGATTTGCCAGGGACCAGTAGAAGCACTAGAAAAGGCCGCAAGTCGCCAGTAAAAGATTTAGCGATGCCCCATTTTTCGACGTTTGTCTAGCCACCATAATAACTTTTACCAGCGGTTTTTTTTAAAACTTTTACCGGCATTTTTGACCACCGGTGAAGGTCATTTTTCCTGTAGTGTTATGTGATGAGATTCTACTTGAGCATGTGATATGGTAGTGTCTAATGTGATGAGGTTACACTTGAGAATGTGAAACAGTTAATGGACTATGTGATGAGATTACATTTGAGAATATTATATGAGTATGACAGTGTGATGTGATTACACTTGAGAATGTGATACAGCTGGTGAACCATATGATGAAGTTACACTTGTAGATATGATTGGTTGTATGATAGTGTGAAGTAGTTTTGCTTGAGAATGTAATATGGTTGATGGACTACATGATGAGGTTGCACTTAAGGATGTGATATGGTAGTGTGATAGTGCGATGAGGTTACACTTGAGAATATGATATGGTTGATGAACTATGTGATTAGGTTGCACTTGAGGATATGATATGGTTGTATGACAGTGTGAAGTGGTTCGAGTTGAGAATGTCATACGGTTAATGGACTATGTGATAATGTAACGACTCGGACAATCCCGTACAAAGGCCCGAGTACCACCTCAGGCAGAAATCACTCAGGACCAAATCCTTTAGAAATTAGACGAGGATTAACTAGTGTTAAACTAGATTACATACGAAATCCGCACTAATCACTTTAAATACGATCTGTAAGACCCAAAACTTGTGGAATCGTTGACGCTACATTACTCAAAAATCTATGATCAATCTCATTACCCGGCTGCTCTCGGGAGCATCACGAAACTTTGTATCAGATCTAGAGCGCACATCGAAAGTCTGAATAATACGAAGTTATAGAATTAGGACTACCTTGCTGGGCTTGACAGCCATCTCGGAAATCAAAATCAGATAGTGTCTCAGGGCTATTTGCTTGAGCCTGGAGCGAGGACTGTGAGAAAACATGGTTTTCTTTAGAAATTAAATCTAATTTAAGTAGTCTGAGACTTGTCGCTTGTGGGCCAAATATAAGCAATCAGACCGTCAGAATCTGACCCAAATACACCCTCGGATCAGGGAACATGTCCCATACATGTCCGTGTACTTGTAACCCCGATCGAGTTTCAGTGACCGTTGAATTGAAACTGGTCCGCCACGTGTGATCTGGGAACCCGACTAGAACGAAAACTTAACTCGACCTAGATCCAAGGCCAGTGAGCTTAAGTCTGACCTTTGACTCAAGGGGGGGCACCAGAAGTGCTCCGTTGAAACAGAACAGTCTCCCTTTGGACATAACCTAAGTATACCTTGGCCCTGGGGCCATTTGCATTAGTTTTAGGCCTATATAAGGACCTTAAACCCGCTCTCACTCCCTCCATACGAATTTGAGAAAACCCTAGGAGAGAGAAGAGAGTAAAGAGAGAGAAAGTGTGAGAGAAGTGGGAAGAAATTCCTGTGGTTCTAGTCTACCATTCCACGTGCCTATCCATTACAACCGTATCACTTTTCCAGCGATTCTGATTTCATTTTCGGGTAAGAAATCCAAACCCTAATCAGTTCTAGAGATTCAATGAGAGTAAGTGATGAAATAGCTAACCTATTTCATACCATAGGTTGTCGTTCTACCATTGATGAAGACTTGGTGTTTAAACTGAGTCGGTTACTCATTTCTACGGCATAAGGTGCGGACTTTAGACGTATAGGTTATGGTTTTCAAAGCTTTCAATGTCAGATAATGATAGATTCATGATCTGGATGTTATTTCATATGCAAAACGCGTTGTTCGTTTTACGATTCAGTTACGTATACAAATATTGCATTTAGTGTATTCGGTATAATTGTAGAAAATACCGTCTACATGCAATATAGGAAAGTGTGTTTGCCATGATTAATTACTATGTGTATATGTTATATATATGTGTGTAACACTTTCTCGACGAAAGTATTCGCCCTAATACATGTTTTGGCTAATATACGTTATGTATGTTAAATAAGGGTAGTCTAAGTGTTTGTGAAAATGCTTGTATGAGTAAGTACTTAAGAGATAGTGCTTTAGGTAGGTGTTGAGATAGGATTCTCAAATACCTTAGAGATGTGTATGATTTCCTCCATGCAAGTTGTTTAATTTAATCGCTTACTTATGAAATGTATGTGTTGTATTTCCTGCTTATATTGTACTTTATAACATGCTTGTTAACATGTTTGAATTACTTGTTACTTATGCTTTGACTACTATACATGCTTTCTGGTTATGGATTGAATGTGATTGGGGCTAAGTTATAGTCCACGTAATCGGTAACAGGCTTGAAGTCGTGGTTGAGATTCATTCACTACGTAGGGCGTGTTTGATGAACCCGAGTCGTGTGTTGGTCCTCGGCAGTGGTTAGGCCACACGAAGTGCTTGTGCACTTCATGTCGGTCGATGCAATGTGCATTTGTATTAGTCGAGCTCGTCAAGTAACCCAATCTGCCGATGTATGTTCACCATGTATGGATGTCTCTATTTGAACCTAAGGTACCCAACTCACCAGTGAATCCCGCTTAACCTTGGTACCTTGATCCGCTAAGACTCATGAGCCGGGCATGGTGGTATGGGACACCGTGGTCGAGTTGTCGGCCTACGTTGGGGTGATGTGCCTCCTCATAGTGACCAGTGAGCAACCTAGACTCGTGAGCCGAATACGGTGGTATGGGACACTGTATTCGAGCTGTCGGCCTACACTGATTTGGTGATGGTAGAGTGGTGTAATGATTGCGTGTAACAGCCCTGACAACCCTTTGTAGTGACCTCAAGCATACTTTAAATCTGCGGTGAGGTGACGAGTCTTCCCGTAGTAAACAGAGTATAAACTAGGCCTATATTGATAAGGTGATGGGGGAGCGGTGCAACGAGTGCGTGTAATAGCCCTGACAGCCCTTTACAGCGACCTAGAACTGCATCATCGTATGAGATTATCTAGGACTGACGACCCTAGAATGGATCATTGTTTGGGAATGATATAAGGGAGGTACCTTAGTTTCCCAATACTGCTGTATGAAAAGGACTAATAACAACTCGGTAATCACGCTCATAACATAGCATTGGATGTGTCTGGCGTTGTGGAGCACTGAGGGATGAAAGCATGCCGCGGACGTAAGATGGTGTCGCACGAGGGAGTGTAGGCGAGGGCATGCATCATGACTGCATTCCATACTTGCATTAATAAGAGTATTTAGGAGTGTTTGATTGTACTACTTTATTATTACTGCTTGACTGAATTGATAACATGCTAACCTATGCTTTATCATTCCACTGAGTTAGCTACTCACTCCCACGTTACGGGACGGTGTTGTACACACCAACCGGACCCTGTCTTAGATGCAGGTGTTGACGAGACGCAGAAGGCTAAGCCTGACTACTACGATGATCAGGGCGAGTTCTCCTACATGCAGTTCTCTAGAGGCTTCGCTTAGGCCATTCAGATGAGGTGGCTACAGGGTTTACCATTATAGTTGTACCACTTTTTTTTGGCATTTTGATTTTGAAACTAATACATTTATATGGTGACTCAGTAAGATGTTCATACTCTGGAGACCGATTGTGACTGTTTCTGGCTTTATATACATTTATATACCTCTTTTAGTCTTCCGCTTGCATTTTATAACTTGATCTGGAGTATGAATTACTGTTTTGGTATAATCCCACTCATGATTAATGCACTAACGCATACAACATTCAATTATAAGCATTTATATTGCATAAGTGATGTTTTGGAACTCGGGTGTTGAGTTGCTACTCGACCCCCGATTTTCAGGGCGTTACAAGTTGGTATCAGAGCATGATTTGGATTAAACCGGACCTGGGTTGTGGTCACATGACGTACACTGTCACCCTTCGACTTAGGTGGGTGTGAGAAACACGTAGAAACAGTCATAGGTATCCCGATTTCGCCAATTAGCGAAGTTCACTGAAAACGGTTGCTGAGATCGGGTCCATACTCATCCATGATCGTATGCGTCAACCCCAAACTACTTCTAGACTGTCAAACGACGAGTGTAAATCACAAATCACCCCATCCCAGCCCTCAGGAATGTACAGGTATAGCTGTGTATCAGAAACTTCCAAAAACGACCCGAAACGACTCAAAACAGAGTCATGGGCCTACCCACGCTAATCCAGAGGGACCCATGGTGGGACCTAGACCTTTTTGCGGCCTAGGGGGTAGGAGGTCCTAGCCAGTTTGTCTAGAGAGTGGCGAGGCCCTTGTCGGTTTGGCGAGGCCTCGCTGGTCAGCGGGCTCAGCCGGGTGGGCCGCTCGGGCCAATCGTGTTTGAGGCCTAGGGTGGCCACTGATATGTGAGATTTCGTTTAAAACCCCTCAAAAGTAACCCCTCCACAAAACACACCCCCAAGCTCTCCCTTTTCTTCAAAAATTATTGTTTTCTCTCTCAAACCTCCCCTCCAATCGCCCATTCCGCCATTTCCTGTCACAATCCACACACCTCCATCATTTACAGCAATACCTACTCCCCTACCCTCTCCATTCTCTTTCATTTGAGCTCCTTCACCTCCCATTTGAAGCTCAAATTCGTGTAAGCTCTCAACCCATCCCATCTCTTCATTTTCTTTCTTCAATCCCTGTCATTTGGGCCTTTACAACCTCTGTTGAGGCTCAAATCCGTGGAGAACCAAAAGCTCCAGCCCCTAATCCCCCTTATCTTCACTTTTCATGGCCTTCTTTGAGTTCATTGCGACCATTTTCTTGATTTCCACCGTCCTTTCTCTCATGGGAAAGAGAAAGGGGTCGTGGATGAGGTCGGGCCTAGTCGCCCTACGCATTTAAGGAGGCTGAGAGGCGCCGCCGCGAGCACAAGCGCCAATCAAGAGTTTTGGATGAAGCGGGATCTTGATCCCCGGATTCCTACTGGAAGGGCTCTGTTGGCGGAGCTGTCTCATGGAGTTTATGAGGGTCGTAGGGTCCTTTTTGAAGCTCAGGTGGATGGGCGGCTCTTTGGAGCATATCTGTTGTTCGAGTTCCTGGAAGGGGCCCATTGGGGTCCACTATTTGATGGCGGGTCTCGCGCCAATGCGAGCACTGTCCGAGCTTTCTATGCCAACATTCACGAGCCTACGCTTGAACCCTTGTAGTTCCAGATCCCATGTGGAAGGGATTGGTTGGCCACAGTTGATGTCAGATTGATATCTCGACTTCTGAATGTGCCCCTTGGCGAGGTGCATCCTAACGAGCTGAATCTGAGGAGTGCACGTGAAAGGGATCGTCGCACACATTTCCTTTGTGGCTGACTGGTCCAGTGGCAGCCGAACAAAAGTGTTCTAGCGACTAATACGTCTGACGACTTCCGTTTACTCCATCACATCTTCACATTCAACGTCTACCCCAGGTGTAGCAATTGCAGCAAGTGTACGCGCCTCATGGTAGACTTCCTGTATCAAGTGGGGCAGAGAGCGAACCTGTGCGTGCCTACGTTCATGTTGCGACAGATAATTAATACTGCACACTCCGCTAGAAGGACGGATTTCGCTCCCCTTCGGCCGACTCATATGCGAGATTACACATGAGTTTAGCTACAGTCTTGGGGCGGAGATGTCGGTGTCGATTCATCACATTGATGAGACTACCCTCAACCAGATGGAGATCGAGCCATGACAACGCCAGGCTCGACTTGAGGAGAGCGATGATGAGACAAAGACTGAGGAAGAAGATGGAGCTGAGATAGAAGAGGAGGAACAGGAAGAAGAAGAAGAGGAAGAGGAGGCCCAAGATACAGAGGAGAGCTCACCCCATACGGCACCAGAGCAAGACACTGATCAAGCTGCTAGGGATGCTCGTATAGCACGACTTGAGGAGGGTCAGGCTGTCCTACGTCACGACATTATGGATCTTCGAGGCTTCGTGAAACATCAGTACAAGAAGGTGACTCACACCTTGAAGTCTATCCTATGCTGCTTGTAGGATAAGGGTGCCCCTCCTCCATCGTCGGACTCGGATGCTTAGTCATCCATGCCGGCTTCTTGCAGCTCGTTTTGGTTACTGCTTTAGGATATGTTTGTGCTTTCATGTTGATAGGCCTAGTAGTGCAGTAGTGGTAGCATGTTTTAAGTGTTTGAGGCCTTGGTTGTATTAGCTCACTTGCATCTTCTGTCATGATTCATGTAACTCTATATTCCATGTATTATGACAATTTTGGTAAATGAAATGCATGCAACCTCTTTTGCTATGAAGTGTGTGGAATGCTTAAGTGATTGTGTATTGTGTTGATATGCTTCATCTTACATGCGTTGCACCCTATGTTGTATAGGGCATGCTACGGAAATATACGAGGAGCACGGCACACCTCACACTCACTGATACGATGGACCAGGCTCCTTCCCACAGAGATGGTAGTACAGACCTTGGTTTGGGCCCGGATCGTGAGACTATACCTGTGTCTTAGCCTTCCACTGGTCCTACAGCTGGACTACCACCTTATAGACCACCGGTTCGTGAACAGAACCGTGTGTCTTCCTCGACGCAGTACGTGCCTCAGCCTGCCCCACCTACTGATAGGTTTGAGCAGATGATGATGTTGATGCAGCAGCAGCACCAGCAGCTCTTGGCCACTATTGCAGGGGCCTTATCTCATGGTGGGAGTGCGACTCCACCTTCACCATCTGTACATCCTGCTGAAACTGGAGAGCCTTCTGCTCAGGCTGAGGATGTGCCACCGCCTGCACCTGCTGCATACCCTACAGGAAATTTGGGTACTAGTGGCCTTCTCAAGCGATTCCAGCACTTGAGGCCTCCTACTTTTACGGGTTCTCACAGACCCGAGTAGGCTGAATATTGGCTAGACCTCATCTCCAAGATGCTACGGATGCTACATTGTACCGAGTCAAAGCAGGTTGAGTTGGCCACTTTTATGTTTGAGATGGAGGCCAATATGTGGTGGGATAGTGTCCTGCGGACAGTCACAGTTGACTACGTATGGACTTAGGCAGCTTTCGAGTTTCGTTTCCACGAAAAGTACTACCCTCAGACCTACCGACATGAGAGGAAGAATGAGTTCTTGCGCCTCAGGCAGAGAGGCATGACAGTTACCGAGTACGAGCATCGATTTACTGAGTTGGGCAGATACGTCCCTACGATACTTGCTGACGAGCAGATGCGGATACGACGTTTTTCTGAGGGCTTGTGACCTGACATTCTGTCGAAGATGTGCTGTGTCAGCATACTCTCCTATGCAGAGCTGGTACGTATGTCTATGCAGGCAGAGCAGGATGTAGAGCGACTAACACGCTCTCGTGGCCCTATGGTTTCTTGCGCAGCACGCCAACAACGCAGTGAGCCTAGATCTAATCTAAGGCCTTACCCACAAACGATAGACAGGAAGAAATATAAACTAGAAATAGATCAAAGCAATCCAAAACAAACCACAAGACAAGATATACGTGGAAAAACCCCAAACTAGGGTAAAAAACCACGGATGCAAAATTCCACTATGAAGAGAAACGAAGATTACAAGGCAATATACTAACCTCTCCCTTGGAAGTACAAAGAAAATCCTTTGCCTACACCTCAGAATAATTTCCTAAAATTCACCTTAACCTAGAATAGCCCTAGGGACCCCAATTTATAGTTTTGGCAACTTCCCTTTCCGCATCCCAGTTACGAAAGGACTTGCGACACGAAATCCGCGAAACTCCTTTCGCATCCCAGTTGCGAAAGGACTTGCGACACTAAATCCGCGCAACCTCGACTGGTCGTGGACGGCCCTAGATGTGGCTCCACTTCTCAACAATCTCCCACTTGGAGACACATCTCCATAAACCTTTGTCTTCTTCATCCGGAGTGCACCACCTGTCACGCCCCAAACTCGGAAACCAGGCTCACGAAATTCCCGATCACCGAATCCGGCGCCGACAGCCTCCGTAGTATCCCATTCTCGGCTTCCAGCGCCCATACGCCAGATTCCGATCCTGGGATCCTACAAGGAGGATTTTCAGTATGAATTTTTTTTTTTTTTGTAATGTAATGGAGCATAACCAAAAGCATAACCAAGTCACAAAACAACATCACCACATATCCACTATATCAAAAACTTTTAAGTACAATGCAGAAAGGGAAATGCAAGGTGATCAAAAAGCTCCAAAAGATCTGATACGCGCTCCTGCCTCAGCGCGGCTGCTGTCCAATGCTACCTGCACGCAACGGTCGTGCATAAGCTTACAAAAGCTTAGAGGGTGGTGTAAGTGTGTGTACAAGGCAAACGCCAAGTGTACAATATCAGAGTAATGCGGAAATATGCGGTAAGTCCATAAATGCTATCAGCTATACTAAAGCTATGTAATGCAAGGCATGAATGCTGTCGGTCATACCAAGACCATGCGATGCGAGGCCTATGTAGCCAAATGTCATATGCGAGATGCAAAGCAGCGTGCCAGTACTCATAAGTACACATATCAGTATAGTTCCTCTCTGGATATCACCGGGGTCTAATACACCTCACACTGACTGCCTCCTCCTCAGCTGCACAGTCAAGCAAGTGGAAGAGACCACACTATCCGCCTGACCAGTAGTCTGCCAATACCTACCCGGCTCGTCGATAGCGGACACATTTGCGAGCTGGTCAAACTCAGCCTAGCTTATAGCCCCCTCACTCAGGCAGATAAGGCCACACCCCTTCCAACCGACCACGACACAGTGGGAGACGCGGCCTACTGGTATTCGGCACTCGGGCGCTCGTGTATCCACTCGGTCTCGACGTTGGAGCACCTCCTGGTACCAAAAAGGTTCTGGGACTTTCACCCAAGGACATCCTAAGTGCCCACAGTGCTAGAACAAAGTATTTCCGGTATCCGATATGGCCATCCACGATGTACCTGTGGAGCCATGGCCCTGATGTCGCTAGGGCGTGCAGTGAGTCACAACATACAATGCGAAATGCATGAGTCACACCGTCAGTCATGCAGTAATCTCGCGCATACCATGCGCTCATATGGGGGCACTCCGTCTCATATAGAGTCCCGTAAATGTCTCAGCCCAATAGCTTATGCTATGATCAAACATTCCTCATATCAAGCATACAAATGATGCGTATGGGTATGAATCATGGAGCTATACTAAACATGTTATAAAGTAATGAACTATCCTTACACCAAAGATGGGCCTAGACGGCCTACACATAACCAGTATGGGCCTACCAGTGGGCCTAGGGAGAGTCGTAATGCGGACATTTAACCAACATTATACTACAATGTGGACGTCAAACCAACATTGCTTCCACGGCATGGCCCGCACTAAAATATTATTACACAAACCATGGGGAATCACACATTGCAATGGACCTTAGGTACATCCCATTGGGCTTTAAATACATCAAATGGGCCATATCGCATGGGCCTTATATTCATCAAGTAGGCCACATCAATGGGCCGCACCAATGGGCTTTATGTACATTGCAATGGGCCATATCCCCACGGGCCTTTGAATACATCACAATGGGCCTTGTAACATGGGCCTCAAATACATTGAATGGGCCCCCTCACATGGGCCTTATAAATATTAAGGTGGGCCTCAACGGATGGGTCACAAATAAACCAAGATGGGCCCCATACATATACCAAAGTGGGGTCTACTTGAACTATTGATCCAACTCATTCTTTAACTCATGCCATAAAAAAATGAGCTTTTAAGATGGTTGGACGGATTGGGTACAACCCATGCATCATGATGGGTCCCACAGGCTCGACGGATGTCAACAGCAGTGGGACCCACTGTCCCTGTGGAATGAGTGGACGGCATGTATAAAACAAATACATTATGTGGGGCCTACAGCCCATTTACGTTACAGGGAGAGAGATAGAGAGAGATAGAGAGAGAGGTAGAGGAGAGATGTAGAGAGATAGAGAGAGATGCAGAGAGAGAGATAGCGAGAGGGCTAGAGAGAGAGAACTAGAGAGAGAGGGATGAAGAGGGTGCAGCACGTGGCTGCACCTATCCACCTTTTCTTTCTTTTTTTCTTTTCTTTTCTTTTCTTTTCTTTCCTTGTCTTTTGCTGAAACAAAAAGGAGGTGGGTCCCACGTAGGGCCCACCACTATAGTATATATATACCTTATAGATTATATAATATAGTATAATATATTATATAAATATATGGGAAAAGGGTACAGGAGCTCAAGCTGATTTTTAACGTCCCATGAGGTTGTTCGGTGTGGGCCCCACCGTTGATGTTTGCCAACATCCAACCCATTGGTCAGATGCACCATTTTAGCGTGGGCTTTGGTCTCAAAAATCAAGTCAGCCCATGACTTGTGTGGGCCACACAAGATACAACAGTTGAGAGGGATGCCCTTCATTAAAACATTCATCATCATTTATTTGGGCCCACCGAGATGGGGACCACGAATCCAGCCCACCCATCGTGGGTGTCCCACTTGAATGAAGGGTCAGGCCAAGTTTTAGCCGCACCCAACACTTAGGTGGGTCCCACGTGGAGGCCACCCTCGCTGGGTTCGATGCCAAGACCTCAAGCGTTGAACGAGGTATCTCCACTCAGTCTACCACTGGAGCTGTGGATGGGCCCCAACGTTTGAAACGAGGTGTCTTTCACTTAGTCTGCCACTTGAATGATGGACCTGGGTCCCTCCATCTGGACGGTCCTGAGCGCACATGGGATCCACAGAACTGCTGCCGTCAAGATGGCAGTGGGTCCCATCATCAAAATAGATGGATGGCATGTGTAAAACACATACATCATGGCTGGGATCCACTGTCCATGGGCTGGACGGTGGATGCAGCGCATCCTCAAGGTGGCCCCACCGTCAAGGATGGATGGACGGCTTGGATGAAACACATATAATGGTGTGGCCCATGGATGGACAACGTGGGTGGGTCCCATGGACTCCACCATCTGCACACACATCACTGTTGGTGCACCCACGTCAGTCCACCCTCCACGTGAGTACACATACTCCATGCTAGCCACCTCCACAGGGATTGATACCAAGACTCCCTGTGTTGAAACGAGGCACCTTTCACTCCAGCCACCTGAGCTATACGGCTGCGTGGGCCCACATCAGATCACCCTTCACTGGCAGCCACCCCCACTAGTAGCCACCTCAAGGTGGGTCCCAATGGATGGTTGGGATGGCACATAAACATCATGGTGTGTCCCACATGGATGGGGTCCATCCAAGTGGGCCACATGGTCACATCGTCACACATAAAAAAAAAATGAACAAGAGAGGGAGAGAAAAAGAGGAAGTGGGACACACGTGTAATGGAGGGACCCCGATACTATGGGCCCTCCCTTGCATTCCATCATACATCAAACGGTAATCAAAGTGGGACATTGGCCACATCTTAGGGTCCCAAGTGAGATCCATACCATTGATCGGTAGGCCTCACTTGGCCCATCATAAAAACATAGAAATCTATCCTATCAAAGCACCCACCGTTGATCTTCTTCGGTCCGTTGGAACGTCAACCTTCTTGTGCTCCTCTTTGACGGTGGAGATGGGAAATCAAGGGCTAAGATGAGAGGTTTTGGGAAGGGAAAGGTGGGCCTTACACATGCATTATTTTCTTTCTCATGGAAGGCTCCCAACGTGGGATTTTTCTCTCACTTGGGTTGCTTGGAATATGTGAATGGAAAGAGAGGGAGAGAGAGATAAGAGAGAGGGAGATTAGCTTAGGTAGGCAATGATGACTTGTAAGAGAGGGTGGCTAGCATTAAATGCTTGTAAGAGGGCTAGGGGTGTAGGGTGGCTATAGCTTAGGCTAGGGGTGTAGGGTGGCTATAGCTTAGGCTAAGGGTGTAGGGTGGCTATAGCTTAGGCTAGGGGTGTAGGGTGGCTATAGCTTAGGGTGATGTCATCCATCACCCTCATAATTACCTAGTGATTTGTGCCACATGGGATGGGTGGGTCCCGCAATATGCGGTCCACGGTTATTATAATGTATGGTCCGTATCTTATGATCTAAGTGTCGGATTGGCGCATGAGACGCGGCGTTAGAATCGCGGTGGCAGCGCGGTCACAGTGGTATGGGTCTCGGATTAAACCGACTAGAATTTAAAGGATACGACTTACGATCGATCGCAACGTCGATTATCGGTCGTGGATTGCCGGACTTCGACGGAAAGGATCGCAGGATTCATCGGAACAGTACGAACTAGGATACGGGTTTTACACCACCTCCCCGTCTTCAAGCCTGAAGACCAATCAAAGATGTACAGAGCTTCAGCTTCTCCCTTGTGACCGCCTTGGTCAGCATATCCGCAGGATTCTCACTTGTATGAATCTTCTCTAGAGCAATCGATCCATCTTCCAGTAACGAACGTATGAAGTGATATCTGATGGCAATATGCTTGGTCCTTGAATGAAAGGCTGAATTCTTAGCCAAGTGTATTGCACTCTGACTGTCACTGTACAGCTTGCAATCAGCTTGCTTCTTACCCAACTCTTCCATAAAACCTTGCATCCACACCATCTCCTTGCATGCTTCTGTAGCCGCAACTATTCTGCTTCTGTCGTACTGATAGATACTATCTTTTGTAACTGAGAGACCCAACTGACTGCAGCACTACCCAGAGTAAAAACATAACCCGCAGTGCTTCTTCTGTTGTTGATATCTCCTGCCAAATCTGAATCCACGTAGCCTTGTAACTTGATTTTCGATCCACCATAACACGGCCCTACGTCCTTAGTACCTACCAAGTACATAAGGATCCACTTCACAGCTTCCCAATGTTCCTTCCCGGGGTTGTTCATGAACCTGCTAACAACTCCCACTGCTTGAGCAATGTCTGGCCTCGTGCTCACCATAGCATACATAAGACTCCCAATAGCTGACGCATATGGGATTTTAGCCATGTAGTCCTGTTCCTCCTGCGTCTTTGCACCTTGCTCCTTAGATAGCGTAAAGTGGTTGGCTAATGGAGTGCTAACCGGCTTAGCACCTCCCATATTGAATCGATCAAGTACCTTGGCTATGTACTCTGCCTGTGACAAAACTAATTTCTTGTTTTCCCTGTTACGCTTTATCCTCATGCCTAGGATTTATTTTGCAGCTCCTAAATCCTTCATGGCAAATTCTCTAGACAATTGTCTTTTGAGATCTGAGATGTCCTCCATGCTTGAGCCAGCCACAAGCATATCATCAACGTATAGAAGAAGGATGATGTATGACGTATCAAACTTCTTCAAGTAACAACAGTGGTCTGCATGACATCTCCTAAAACCGTTTCCCGACATGAAACTATCGAACTTCTTGTACCATTGCCTCGAGGCCTGCTTCAGGCCATATAGACTCTTCTTCAGTCTGCACACCTTGTTCTCATTACCTGGTGCCACGTATCCTGTCGGCTGATGCATATATATCTCTTCTTCAAGGTCCCCATGAAGAAAGGCTGTCTTAACATCTAGCTGTTCTAGATGTAAGTCCTCTGAAGCCACTATACTCAAGACCATGCGAATCGTAGACATTTTCACTACCGGTGAAAATATTTCAGTGAAATCGATACCTGCCTTTTGTTGAAACCTTTTCACAACCAATCTGGCCTTGTACCGTTTCGAACCATCGTGTTCCTCCTTCAGTCTGTAAACCCACTTGTTATGAAGAGCTTTCTTACCCTTGGGTAGAGTGACTAGCTCCCATGTACGATTAGACTCAAGAGAGTCCATCTCATCATCCATGGCCTGCTCCCACTTAACCCGTATATCTGACTGTAACGCCTCTTCAAAACACTCTGGCTCACCATTATCTGTCAGTAGTAGATAATGTAAGGAGGGTGAGTATCGGACCGTGGGTCTCCTTTCTGGAGTAGACCTCCTCACAACTGGTGTATGCGGCTCTGCCTCATCCTGTGACACTGTAACACCCATGTCCGGTAACTCTTCCAACTCTATGAATTCCTTTTTCTCGGCCTTATTTTCTGCACACTGTCCTTATGCATCACTTTTTCATTAAAGACTACGTCCTTGCTTCTAATGATTTTTCTGTTTTCTGCATCCCAGAACCTGTAGCCAAAATCATGTTGCCCATAGTCTATAAACGTGCACCTCCTGGACTTCGCATCCAGCTTGTTTCTGTGCTCTGCATTAATGTGAACATATGAAGTGCAATCGAACACTCTGAGATGTGCAAGGTTCACTTCTTTCCCACTCCACGCTTCTTCTGGTAGCCCACCATCTAATGGTGCTGATGGACTTCTATTGATGAGATATGCGGCAGTATTCACAGCATCTGCCCAAGAGGTCTTGGGCAACCTTGCATGTAACCTCATGCTCCTGGCGTGCTCAAGGATGGTCCTGTTAATGCGCTCAGCCACACCATTCTGTTGTGGTGTCCCTGGAATCATTTTCTGATGTTTGATTCCATTTACTGTACAATACTCCTCAAACCTCTTATCACAATACTCTCCCCCATTGTCAGATCTGAGACACTTTACTGTTTTACCTGTCTCATTTTCTACCATAACTTTCCACTTCTTGAATACATCAAATACATCAGATTTATGTTTTAAGAAGTAGACCCACAGTTTTCTACTAGCATCATCAATAAAGGTAACAAAATAACGTGAGCCACCAAGAGATAATACCTGTGCCGGTCCCCACACATCAGTGTGTACAAGCTTCAACAGATGTGTCTTTGGAGCGCGTCCCGTCTTCTTGAAGCTTACCCTCTTCTGCTTGCCATATACGCAGTCCTCGCAGAATTCCAAGTCAATAGACTTTAGCCCTGGTAGCTTCCCTTTTGACAATAGCACTTTCATCCCTTTCTCACTCATATGTCCCAGCCTCTGATGCCATAACTGCCCATTCACTCCAGTTGATGCGACTGCGAGTGAACTATACGATCCTGATGTCACGTACAAAGTACCTTCCTTTTTACCTCGAGATATTACCAAGGCACCTTTTGTGATCTTCTAGGAGTCACTAGTGAATGTCGTCACATAACCGGTATTAGCCAACTGTCCCACTGAGATCAGATTACGTTTCAAACTCGGTACATGTCTGACATCCTTCAATTTCAAGACCGTTCCGTCTTTCTGATTTGCATGAATATCTCCCTTTCCAACAATATTGCACTGCTCATCATCACCCAGGTAGACTCTCCCAAAGTCACCTGACACATAATCACGCAGAACTTCCTTACACGAAGTAGCATGAAACGAAGCACCCGAGTCTATAACCCAAGACTCATCCTCGCATCAAGAGACAAGATCAACGCCTCTATGTCGCTCTCCTCAGACAGATTCACTGAATCTTTCCCACCTTGAGAGCTTCCTTCTTGTTTCTTGAGCGCCCTGCAATCATGTTTCAGGTGCCCCTTCTTGCCGCAATGCCAACACCCGTCTTTGTTTTTCGGTCCCTTGGACTTATTCCTTGACTTAGAACGCCCGTGTTTATTTCCTCCTTTATTCAGCGATCTTCCTCTTCCTTCAACGTTTAGAGCATTCCCTGAATCCCCTGAAACTCCTGATGCCTTCCTTCTAGATTCTTCGCTGAAAATTAGACCGGCCACATCATCAAATTTCAGCTTTGTCGATCCTGAAGAATTGCTCACAGCAATCATCAAACCATCCCAACTGTCTGACAAACTGGATAAGATCAATAATGTCCTGACCTCATCCTTAAAAGCAATGCCAACGGATTCCAACTAACTTGTGACTGTATTGAACTCGTTTAGATGTTCAGCCACGCTCCCACCATTTGACATCTTCATGTTGAATAGCTGTTTCATAAGATGAACCTTGTTGGATGCTGAGGGCTTTTCATACATGGTGGCTAGGGCTTCCATTAATTCTTTTGTCGTTTTTACCTTGGATATATTGAAGGCGACGCTCTTAGACAAAGAGAGTCGGATCGTTCCTAAAGCCTTCCTATCCAGTAAAAACATTCATCATCTATCAACTTTTCTAGTTTCTTCTCTTTTCCTCCTAGAGGAATATAGAGGTCCTTCTGATACAGATAATCCTCCATCTGCATCTTCCAGAAGGCAAAGTTTGAACCATCAAACTTCTCAATTCTAGTTTTCCCATCTTCTGCCATCGCTCCCAATAGAACTAAACCAATAGCTCTGATACCAGTTGTTGCGCAGCATGCCAACAACGCAGTGAGCCTAGATCCAATCTAAGGCCTCACCCACAAATGATAGACAGGAAGAAATATAAACTAGAAATAGATCAAACCAATCCAAAACAAACCACAAGACAAGATATACGTGGAAAAACCCCAAACTAGGGTAAAAAACCACGGATGTAAAAGTCCACTATGAAGAGAAACGAAGATTATAAGGCAATATACTATGCTCTCTCTTGGAAGTACAGAGAAAATCCCTTTGCCCACACCTTAGAATAATTTCCTAAAATTCACCTTAACCTAGAATAGCCCTAGGGACCCCAATTTATAGTTTTGGCAACTTTCCTTTCCACATCCCAGTTGCGAAAGGACTTGCGACACGAAATCCGTGAAACTCCTTTCGCATCCTAGTTGCGAAAGGACTTGCGACACAAAATCCGCGCAACCTCGACTAGTCGTGGGCGGCCCCAGATGTGGCTCCACTTTTCAACATGGTTACTAGGCCGCGACCAGATATCAAGAGCAGGCCATTCCTCGGCAAGAGGTCTCGTATTGACTCTCCTCCCAGGATTGCGGTGCCAGTAGTTCCGATGAGGCATCCAGGTGTGACCTGTTCTTACTACGGAAAACCGGGTCACCCTGCAGAGAGTTGCTTTGCACGGATGAGAGACAGCGGGTTTTCACCATCGTAGAGGATTGATCGTTCTCGCCCTCTGGCTTTATCGGCTCCACCACTATGGACAACACCTGTACATCCATCCTTCAGACCACCTGCACCTCATTTTAGGCCGCCACAGCGACCTATGGTGCCTCAGCCCAACCGACCTCAGCAGGCACGCATTCATGCACTTACAGCCGAGGAGCCAGAGACAGCACCTATGACCTTCGAGGTCACTGCACACATCCAAGGTATTCTTGTCTTCTTATTGGTGGACACAGGTCCACTACCTCTATGATCTCATGCACGGCAGTCAAGCGACTGGGTTTGGATACTGCTCCTACGAAGGGAGTGAGGGTCATCACTGCCACAAGGACTTTTTCTGATGTTACTAGTATGTGTGAGGGCTGCCCGATAGACTTAGGTAGCAGAACGATACTAGTTGACCTGATCATCGTCCCCCTAGTTCACTACGACGTCATTTTCGGTATGGACTGGCTCACTGAGATGCGAGCAGAGATCGATTGCGAGACTAGATGGTTATAGCCCACGGACCGGAGGGCACGACTTTTACTTTCCCTGTTCAGGTCAATCACGTTTCTCGATTGAGATGTTACGCTTCTTCACTGAAGAATATTGATGGTCCGACGCTTGTGGATACGCCCATAGTTCAGAATTTTGTGGATGTGTTTGAGTTGATTCCTGTTTTGCCTCCTCGGCGTGAGATCGACTTCACCATTGATCTTATGCCTGGTGCGACACCATTTCATTACCAATGTATCGCATGCCTCCATGTGAGATGGAGGAATTGAGGAAACAGATTGACGGACTGGCAGAGAAGGGCTTCATATGACCCAGTGTGTCTCCTTGGGGAGCACCTGTGTTGTTTGTCAAGAAGAAAGACGGGTCACTACAGTTATGTATTGATTACCGCAGGTTGAACTAGTTGACCGTGAAGAACAAACATCCTTTGTCAAGGATAGACGACCTGTTTAATTAGCTGAAGGGGCAAAGTATTTTTTGAAGATCGATTTACAGTCAGGGTATCATCAGTTGCACGTCAGGGATGAAGATGTGCAGAAGGCAGCTTTCAGGACCTGTTTTGGGCATTACGAGTTCCTTGTGATGTTGTTTGGTCTTACGAACGCACCGGCCGTATTCATGGACTTGATGAACCGGGTATTTCGGCCATTTTTATACCGATTCGTCATTGTATTTATAGATGACATCCTAATATACTCCACGAGTCGGGAAGAGCATGAGGAACACTTGCAGGTAGTCCTAGATACTCTGAGGAAGAACCGGTTGTTCGCGCAGTATAAGAAATGTGACTTCTGGTAGGAGGAAGTCAAGTTCCTAGGACATATGGTGTCTAAGGAAGGGATAGTAGTGGACCTGGCTAAGGTAGCCGCAGTTCAGGATTGGAAGCAGCCTGGTTCAGTTACTGAGGTGAGGAGTTTTCTGGGCCTGGCAGGCTATTACCGACGATTCATCCGGGACTTCTCGAAGATAGCCAGATCGTTGTCACAGTTGATGCGAAAGGATCTGAAGTTCGCCTGGAAAGAGAAGGCGGAAGCAGCTTTTCAGGAGATGAAGGACAAACTGACGTCCGCCCCTGTGCTAGTATTGCCAGAGCAAAGGGTTAAGTACATTATTTACACCGACGCATCTCGCGTTGGCTTGGGTTGTGTCCTTATGCAGAAGGACAGGGTGACTGCATATGCCTCGAGACAATTAAGGAAGCATGAGGAGAATTACCTTACGCACGACCTTGAGTTAGCAATGGTCATATTCGCATTGAAGGTTTGGAGACATTACCTCTACGGAGAGGAGTTTGAGCTTTTCTGCGACCACAAGAGCCTTGAGTATATATTCACTCAGTGGGACTTGAATATGAGGCAGCGCCGATGGATGGAGACCTTGAAGGACTTCAAGTTCAAGGTTTCCTACCATCCTGGCAAGACCAACCTTGTGGTAGACGCGTTGAGTCGCAAGAAGGCTATAGCATTTGGGCTTCGCTGATGATAGCAGAGTGGGATATATTGGAGTTCGTGCGGGACTTCGAGCAGAAACTCACAGTAGAGGAGCCATTCGAGAGTGTCGCATACGTTCTGGTGTGGCCACTTATTGATGACTAGATTATCGAGGCCCAGAAGGGCGATGAGCAGTTGTCTGAGCTTCGAAAGCAAGCTAGCGATGATGTGGACTCCGAGTGGAGAGTTGGCACAGATGGGGGCCAGCGATACTGTGGCCGCCTATGCGTCCCAGATATTCAGTACTTGAGACAGGAGCTTCTTAAGACTGTCCACAGATCGAAGCTTGCGATTCATCCTTATAGCACGAAGATGTATTAAGATATGAAGTGGTCGTATTGGTGGGACAATATGAAGGTTCATATAGCAGAGTATGTTTTCCGTTGTCTCACGTGTCAGCAGGTCAAGGCCGAGCATCGCTGACCTCCTTGACTCCTTCAGCTCATGCCCATAGCCGAATGGAAGTGGGACTTCATCTCTATGGACTTCATCTCGGGGCTACCGAAGACGAGAAAGAGTTATGACTCTATTTGGGTGATCATGGACCGGTTGACCAAATCGGCTCATTTTCTCCCTATCAGAGTGACGAACTCTGCAGATGACTTGGCTAGGTTGTACATCAAAGAAATAGTGCATCTGCATGGAGTTCCCTTGGAGATCGTGTCGGACCACGACACGCGATTCACGTCTATCTTCTGGACTCGTATCCAGGAAGTGATGGGTGTGAAGTTGAAGTTCAGTACTGCGTGTCACCCTTAGACTGATGAGCAGACAGAGCGGGGGAATCAGATTTTAGAAGATATGCTGCGGGCTTATGTTTTGGACTTCAGGGACAGTTGGGATGACTGCCTCCTATATGTAGAGTTTGCCTACAACAATAGTTTTTAGGTAAGTATTGGCATGGCTCCTTACAAGGCCTTGTATGAGCGCCCTTGCAGAACACCGCATTGCTGGGTAAAGGTTGGCGAGCGCAGTTTGGTTGGCCCATAATTAGTACAAGCGACCTCAGAGAAGATCGACATTATCAGGCGTCGACTCTGACGGCCCAGTGCGGACAGAAGAGTTATGCCGATACGAGGCGGGGACCACTTGAGTTTGAGGTTGGAGATCATGTATTCCTCAGAGTTTCCCCTATGAAGGGAGTCCTTCGGTTTGGGAAGAAGGGGAAACTTACGCCTCGGTTCATTGGCCCATTTCAGATACTTAATCGAGTGGGAGCAGTGGCATATCGTCTCGCTTTGCCCACACTACTCGCGGGCGTGTACAACGTATTTCATGTATTTATGCTGAAGAAATATATCCCTGATCCTTCACACATCATCCATTGGGAGCAAGTGCAGTTGAGCGAGGATGCTACATACGTACTGCATCTGATGCGTATCCTAGACAGGAAGGAGTAGGTGTTACGCAGTAAGGTGATTCCACTTGTGAAGGTACTGTGGAAGCATCATACAGAGGAGGAAGCTACCTGGGAGACAGAAGCTGAGGTCAGAAAGAACTACCCTCAGCTTCTCGAGGAGTACGAAAAGGTACTAATTTCGAAGATGAAATTTTTCTTTAAGGGGGGTAGATTGTAACGACTCAAAAAATCCCATACAAAGGCCCGAGTACCACCTCAGGCAGAAATCACTCAGGACCAAATTCTTTAGAAATTAGACGAGGATTAACTAGTGTTAAACTAGATTACATACGAAATCAGCACTAATCACTTTAAATACGATCTGCAAGACCCACAACTTGTGGAATCATTGACGCTACATTACCCAAAAATCTAGGATCAATCTCATTACCCGGCTGCTCTCGGGAGCATCACGAAACTCCGTATCAGATCTGGACTACACATCAAAAGTCCGAATAATACAAAGTTATAGAATTAGGACCGCCTTATTGGGCTTGACAACCATCTCGGAAATCAAAATCAAATAGTGTCCCAGGGCTATTCGCTTGAGCCCGGAGCAAGGAGTGTGAGAAAACATGGTTTTCTTTAGAAATTAAATCTAATTTAAGTAATCTGAGACTTGTCGTTTTTAGGCCAAATATAAGCAATCAGACCGTCGGAATCTGACCCAAATACACCCTCGGATCAGGGAACATGTCCCATATATGTCCGTGTACTTGTAACCCTGATCGAGTTTCAGTGACCGTTGAACTGAAACTGGTCCGCCACGTGTGATCTGGGAACCCAACTGGAACGAAAACTTAACTCGACCTAGATCCAAGGTCAGTGACCTTAAGTCCGACCTTTGGCTTAAGGGGGGGCTCCAGAAGTGCTCCGTTGAGATGGAACAGTCTCCCTTCGGACATAACCTAAGTATACCTTGGTCCTGGGCCATTTGCATCAGTTTTAGGCCTATATAAGGACCTTAAACCCTCTCTCACTCCCTCCATACGAATTTGAGAAAACCCTAGGAGAGAGAAGAAAGTAAAGAGAGAGAAAGCGTGAGAGAAGTGGGAAGACATTCCTGTGGTTCTAGCCTACCATTCCACGTGCCTATCCATCACAACCGTATCGCTTTTCCAGCGATTCTGATTTCATTTTCGGGTAAGAAATCCAAACCCTAATCAGTTCTAGAGATTCAACGAGAGTAAGTGATGAAATAGCTAACCTATTTCACGCCATAGGTTGTCGTTCTACTGTTGATAAAGACTTGGTTTAAACTGAGTCCGTTACTCGTTTCTACGGCATAAGGTGCGGACTTTAGACGTATAGGTTATGGTTTTCAAAGCTTTCAATGTCAGATAATGATAGATTCATGATCTGGATGTTATTTCACATGCAAATTGCGCTGTTCGTTTTGCGATTCAGTTACGTATGCAAATTATGGCGTTTAGTGTATTCGGTATAATTGTAGAAAATACCGTATACATGCAATATATGAAAGTGTATTTGCCATGATTAATTACTATGTGTATATGCTATATATGTGTGTAACACTTTCTCGGCGAAAGGATTCGCCCTAATACATGTTTTGGCTAATATACGTTATGTATGTTAGATAAGGGTAGTCTAAGTGTTTGTGAAAATGCTTGTATGAGTAAGTACTGAGATAGTGCTTTAGGTAGGTGTTGAGATAGGATTCTCAAATACCTTAGAGATGTGTATGATTTCCTCCATGTAAGTTATTTAATTTAATCGCTTACTTATGAAATGCATGTGTTGTATTTCTTGCTTACATTGTACTTTATAACATGCTTGTTAACATGTTTGAATTACTTGTTACTTATGCTTTGACTACTATACATGCTTTCTGGTTATGGATTAAATGTGATTGGGGCTAAGTTATAATCCAGGCAATCGGTAACAGGCTTGAAGTCGTAGTTGAGATTCTTTCGCTACGTAGGGCGTGTTTGACGAATCTGAGTCGTGTGTTGGTCGTCGGCAGTGGTTAGGACATACGAAGTGCTTGTGCACTTCATGTCGATCGATGCAATGTGCGCTTGTGTTAGTCGAGCTCGTCAAGTAACCCGATCTGCCGATGTATGTTCACCATGTATGGAGGCCTTTGTTTGAACCTAAGGTACCCAACTCACCAGTGAATCCGGCTTAACCTTGGTACCTTGATCGGCTAAGACTCATGGGCCGGGCATGGTGGTATGGGACACCGTGGTCGAGCTGTTGGCCTACAATGGGGTGATGTGCCTCCCCGTAGTGACCAGTGAGTAACCCAGACTCGTGAGCCGAATACGGTGGTATGGGACACTGTATTCGAGCTGTCGGCCTACACTGATTTGGTGATAGGGGAGTGGTGTAACGATTGCGTGTAACAGCCTTGCCAGCCCTTTTTAGTGACCTCGAGCATACTTTAAATCTGTGATGAGGTGACGAGTCTTCCCGTAGTAAACAAAGTATAAACTAGGCCTGTATTGATAAGGTGATGGGGGAACGGTGCAACGAGTGCATGTAACAGCCCTGCCAGCCCTTTACAGCGACCTAGAACCGCATCATCGTATGAGATTATCTAGGACTAACGACCCTAGAATGGATCATTGTTTGGGAATGATATAAAGGAGGTACCTTAGTTTCTCAATACTGCTGTATGAAAAGGACTAATAACAACTCGGTAATCACGCTCATAACATAGCACTGCATGTGCCTGGCGTTGTGGAGCACTGAGGGATGAAAGCATGCCGCGGACATAAGCTGGTGTCGCATGAGGGAGTGTAGGCGAGGGCATGCATCATGACTGCATTCCATACTTGCATTAATAAGAGGATTTAGGAGTGTTTGATTGTACTGCTTTATCATCACAGCTTGACTGAATTGATAACAAGTTAACCTATGCTTTATCGTTCTACTGAGTTAGCTACTCACTCCCATGTTACGGGACGGTGTTGTACACACCAACTAGACCCTGTCTTAGATGCAGGTGTTAACGAGACGTAGGAGGCTGAGCCTGACTACTACGATGATCAGGACGAGTTCTCCTACATGCAGTTCTCTGGAGGCTTCGCTTAGGCCATTCAAATGACGAGACTACAGGGTTTACCATTATAGTTGTACCACTTTTTTTTGGCATTTTGATTTTGAAACTAATACATGTATATGGTGATTCAGTAAGGTGTTCATACTCTGGAGACTGATTGTGACTGTTTCTGGCTTTATATACATTTATATACCTCTTTCAGTCTTCCGCTTGTGTTTTATAACTTGATCTGGAGTATGAATTACTGTTTCGGTATAATCCCACTCATGATTAATGCACTAACACTGACAACATTCAATCATAAGCATTTATGTTGCATAAGTGATGTTTTGGAACTCGGGTGTTAGTTGCTACTCGACCCCCGATTTTTAGGGCATTACAGATAAGGTTGCACTTGAGAATATAATATGGTTGTGTGATAGTACGATGTGGTTGCACTTGAGAATATGATATGGTTAATGAATTATATGATTAGGTTGCACTTTAGGATATGATATGGTTGTATGACAGTGTTATCCTTGGCCTGAGAGTTTGGCTGTCCCTTTGGGCTCTGAGTTTGTGAAACTGGGGCCTATGTTTAAATGATCCCAACAGTTAATTTCACGAGCTTATGGATGAGGTTGCTTTTAAAACCTTGTATATTAGTAGATCCTAGCCATCCACCACCTTGGTCCTCTCCTTTAGTGGTGTGATGCTGCTGCAAGTACCATAAGTATAAGAAAAGTCCAAGCAATACCTTGGGATTCACATGCACTTATTGGTCCCAATAATCAACAACTTCAAAAGTTATACGGATCCACACTCGGATCTACACAAATCACAAAAGAAAAGGCAATCTCATCACTAACGATACAGGAAGGCTCTAATATTTTGTCCAACACAGGTTCTATTAATTTCTTATTCCCATTCTTGAAATCGCAACTTCTTCTTTCTTATTTTTCACTTTTTTTTTCATATGTAATTATAATTTTTTCTTTTTATCATCACCTATGGCAACCATCTACCATTGTTAGATGGTTTATAGGGGTTGCTATGAGCTGTGGTTGGGCATGAAAGAAATTGGTTGTGCCAAGTCCAACCCAACCCAGCCTCAAAATGATAAAATCCCAATTTCCCATGTGAATGTTCACAATTCATTCATTAACCAGGTTTTGACACCAAACATTTACAATATGCAACTCTGGGAAAAATAATTAAACCAAATCAATACCAATTCCCTGACGTGTTTGCAACATGTACCACGAGGATGGTGAAAAGAAACCGAAGTCTTCATCTCCAAATCAATATGGATGAGTATGCGCAGGAGTTTGGGATTCGAGTTTAAGACAAATTTGCTTCTGTTGATGCCCGTGTTTTGCCACCTCCTGAGTTGATTATTTGATTCGAAGCATTTATCTGATAATCATTGTCCTGCATATGATTTTGTTGGTTGTTTTAGCTCAAGTACCTTAAGTCCAACTTGCATATTATGGCATTTAAAATGTTATCACGACCATAGGAACATATTCCTCTCATGTTAATTCCATGAACATGCTTGAGTTGCTATGGTTGTACTAGAGTTATTGATTGTAAGGCACCATCACTGATGCCATTAAGCCTTTCCAGATGAAAGTGCCCATCCCACTTGAAACCTAAAACTGTCTATTACCTCTGCATTGTAATTTACAAACTCGTTTTAGTAAGCATTTTCCCTTGGAAGCCTCTATGCACTTTCAATGGCTCAATTGGAAACTAAAATTCTCAAAGCCATAGGAAATATGTTTCACATGTAGTTGTCAGAGCATTTGAATATTTCCTCCTATTGCTATCTGACTCTTGAATTTTGTTATACTGGCATATGTGTACAGAAAATGGTTAATGATGGCATTGTTGAAAGCTGGACATGCATAAACTTCTCATGTTTGAACCCAGATGCAATACAAAAAATGGTTAATGTTGGAACCACTTCACACTATCACATAACCACATCATATCCTTAAGGGTAACCTCATCACTTGGTCCATTAACTGTATTACATTCTCAAGTATAACCCCATCATACTGGGACAATATTATAGCAACGCCTCAAGAATAATCTCATCACATGGTCCATCAGCTGTATCACTTCCACATATGCATATACCTATTCTGATATAGATTCTACTCTTTTACATGGTGTCTGTCATTTCTTTCATTTATATTTGGAGATTTTCCAACCATATAAAAAAATGCAAAACTATTTATCTTACCTGCATTGGGACGCCTTCTAATAATCCAAGTCATCAATCTCAACTAGTTATTAGTTCCAAACTTTTACCGGTGGTTGTGTTGGACGCCCTTATAGGTAATATTTACCAACACTTTTATAAGCGTCAGTAAAGGCTTGCATAATCGTCGGTAAAGGCATGTGGAAGTGCCGGTAAAAGGTCTGTACATGTGCAGGCCAATGTTTATTATATTTGATTGAAACCTGCATTTTTTTACATATTTAAATTTTAAAAGATAATATTATATAAATTCTATTGTTAACTTTGTTGCCACACTCAAATCAGCATTCTTGAGTGTGGCAACTTGAGGATGACATGGTTGAGACGATAGTGTGATGTGATTCCACTTGAGAATATGATACAATTGATGGATTATATGATGACGTTGCACTTGAGGATGCATATGATATGGTTATGTGATAGTGTGATGTGGTTCCGCTTGAGAATGTGAAACATTTTATGGACTGTGTGATGATGTTGCACTTAAGGATATGATATGGTTGTGTGATAGTATGGTGTGGTGGATCCACTTGAGAATGTGATAGATTGATAGACTATATGATGAGGTTACACTTGAGGATATGATATGGTTGTGTGAGTGTGAAGTGATTTCACTTAGAAATGTGATATGGTTGTTTATTTTGGTGAAGATTATAGTTTATTTTTCTATTTCCAGTTTTCAATCTTCATTCATTTAAAACCCTCAAAAGAAATAACAAAAAAAATAACAAAAAGTTATAATATATATATATATATATATATATATATATATATATATATATATATATATATATCTTAGGTGATAAAGCAAAAGTAATAGTTACCTAGATAGATTCAAGTCACAAATTTTAGTTAAATAAGATGTCATGTCAATTGGTGAATAAAATGTCATGTTTTGATGTTGAATTGAATTATGTAGGATACTGTACATCCCAAAACAGCCCCAGCCCCGACCTGTTGAATACTAATTAAGGCAGGAAGTATCAAACCCAACAATCAAGATGACTAAAATTGCAATTCAACACCTAAGCTTGGAGATGTGATATTCGTTATACAAGTATGTTATATTTGCAAATCATCAAAAGTAAGCATCGACTTAATTGAAGAGCCTCAAGAGCATCCAACAATCTCCAAACTTGTCACTTGCATGACTTTAACTTCCTTGATTGTTATCGCATCTCAAAAGTGAAAGTTCAATATGTAAACGACATTCTATTACATCCATAAGTGGAATTTCAATATGTAATTTCATCATTTTTCAAAATTACTGTACATGAATTCTTGAAAATCCACAAAAAAGAAACATGGCTCACCTATCGTATGATGCACTTAAACAACACAAAATGTACATTAATTCAAGTGGGCCTCACAAAAAAAAAAAAGAAAAAAAAAAGAAGAGAAATAGAGTTCACCTTCCTCGCGTATCGTATAATGCACCTATAGCTGCACAAAATGTACATGAACTAGGACAGGCCCCACAAAACAAAGAACCCACCTATCGTATAAGGCATGCATATAATACAAAATGTACATTTGTTATAAACATATATATATATATATATATATATATATATATATATATATATATATATATATATATATATATATAGCCATTCGGAGTTCTTCAAACATGCCAAAATCTGAGCATCCTTCGTCTTGAACAATGATCCTTGGCACAACTGAATTACCCTCCTGCGGCATATAATGAAGGAGTTGTTGTTACTTGAACTTCTTATCTACATAAGCCCATCCATAACTGAATTGCCCTCTCATAACATATAATTCAAAATGAAGTTCACCCTCATGAAGATCTCGTTCATAACAACACACTATTCCTAATTCAAAGCAATGCCTGAAAAAAAAATGAATGAAAGCGACATACAATTACACATTTACATTTAGGAGTGTAATGAAAATGAAAGTGTATGTGAGTTGGTTACACTTAAGATGCGATGTGGTTGTAGCATATATCTAAGTTAGAATATGTGATGAGATTACCATTGAGAGTGCGATGTGGTTGATTGGGAGTATAACTTAGTTCCACTTTAGGATGTGAAGGGATTTTCAGTTAGAGTGGTCCCATTACACTTGACAATATCATATTGGTGATGAAGTGTGTGTTGAGGTTAAACTTGAGGATGTGATATGGATGGTGGAGTGTGATCAGCTTACACTAGACAATCTGTTGTGCATTATAAGGAAGTGTGATGTGATCTTAAAATCTGAAAACGGTTTAAGAAAATATTAGATAGGATGAACCTTACCATATTCTACTTCGATAAAGGTCGTTATTCCTTTGTTCCAAATTTTGAATTACTGCCTCTTACCATGAACTTTTGGAATGCACCATATGTAACAGGATACTACACAGTCAACATTTCATAAATTTTGAGTTAATTTCATTAAGATATAATTCAAATCAAAGTTCAAATTGAATAACAACTACTCTTTTAATTACTAAAATACCTAAGTTTACAAAATACATATGCATACATTTTCATTTTACAAAACTAAACTATATCATCTTTCCTTAAATGTTATTCATTACCTGGAGTAATTGAGTAAAGTTGAAATTATCAAGTGGAAAACCCGACCCAAGTTCGCATGTGTACATGTGTGTGTTTGAGTATGCATCTCGTTCATCTTGGTCCCGCAGTCCTACCGGTAGAGTTCCGGCAACCCGCGGCCATCGGATAGTGTTTGCGATCATCCTTAAGTCCAGTCACATAGACCCGACTCGGATTGAGATGAAACATGTGCCATCTTGTTTGCATCACCGTTGCGGTTCCGATGTCGCGTCTTGTGCATCCATCCGACGTGTAGATCATAAGTTGTGTGCATTTCATTTTTGACCCTTGATCATGGTCATGTGGCCCACATAGGGATAGTGTTCACAGATTTCTAGGTAGGTCCCATCTCTTGCACTATTTCCAACACACATTACACACACACACACACACACACTACCTAAGCCCTATTCCTACACCACCTATGTCACGCCCCAAACTCGGAAACCGGGCTCACAAAATTTTCGATTGCCGAATTCGGCACCGACAGCCTCCTTAGAACCCCATTCTCGGCTCCTAGCACCCATACGCCAGGTTCCGATCCTGGGATGCTACGAGGAGGATTTTTAACATCAGTTTAATTCGTAATAAGCATAACCAAAGGCATAACCCACAAACAACAACCAAAAACTCCATCACATTTCCACTATGATCAAAAACTTTACAAGTACAATGAGCATAAAGGGAAATACAATGAGAATGGATAAAAAGCTCCAAAAAGATCTGGTCTGCGCTCCTGCCTCAGCGCTGCTGCGTCCTCGCGTCACCTGCACGTAACGGTCGTTTATAAACTTATAGAAAGCTTAGAGGGTGGTGAAAGTGTGTGCACAAGGTAGTAATGCAGCTATGCAGTATTAGGGTAATGCGGAACATGCTGATGAATCCATGAATACTACTAGCCATACCAGGCTATGCAATGCAAGGCATGAATGATGTCGGCCATACCAAGGCCATGCGATGCGAGATGCAACTTAAGCATACAAATCCTCATCTATATCCACATATCAATACGGCTCAAATCTAGGATATCACCGGGGTCTAGTACACTCTAAACCAGATTGCCGCCCTATCGCTTGCAATAAGGTAAGTGGAAGAGACCTCACTACCCGCCTGCCAATATCTGGTTTGGCTCGTCGATACCGGACCCATTCCTCGAGCTGGTCAGACTCAGCCTAGCATTACCCCCTCCTCTCGGGCGGGTAGGCACACCCCCTTCCAACCGACCACGACATAGTGGAAAGCGTAGCCGTCTGGTAATCGGCAATTAGCACTCCTGCACCCACTCGGTCTAGACGTTGGAGCAACCTCTTGGTACCATAAGGGTTTAGGGACTTTCACCCAGGGATATCTATAGCACCCCATGTAGAACCAGATTTTCGGTATACAATCCTGCCAACCATGATATGTCTGTGGAGGCTACGGCCCTGATGTCGCTAGGGTGTACAGTAACCATATCACACAATGCGAATGCATGAATCACACTATCCAGTCATGCAGCAATCCTGCGCGTCTCGTGCGCTCATGTGGGTCAATACCGCCTAACCGGGAGCCCCTAAACAATTTGCCCGAAGGCATATGCTATAATCGGTCACTTCTCATACCAAACATACATATGATGCGTATGATCATGAATCATGGGACTATACTAAATATGTTATATGGGATAGATGTTGTTCATAAGGAGATGGGCCTAGACGGCCTACAAGTATGGGCCTAAGAATGGACCCTAGGGAGAATCATAATGCGGACATGTAACCAACATTATTCTACAATGTGGACGTCAAACCAACATTGCTCCCAAGGCATTGCCTATCGTAAACATCATTACATGAACCAGGTTGGGGTTACACATTGCAATAGGCCTTAGGTTCATCCCATTGGGCCTTATATACATCAAATGGGCCATACCATATGGGCCTTTCATTCGTCAAGTGGGCCACATCAATGGGCCGCATCAATGGGCCTTATGCGCATTGCAATGGGTCATAACCCGTGAGCCTTAGATACATCAAATGGGCCTAGTCTCATGGGTCTTATATGTAACAAATGGGCCACACTAACTGGGCCCCATATGTACATCAAATGGGCCTCAACCCATAGGCCCTAATACATCTCAATGGGCCTTAACCCATGGGCCCTAGAATACATCAAATGGCCTAATGACATGGGCCTTACATCCACATCAAAGTGGGCCCCAATGATCTACCACAAATACATTAAGATGGACCTCAAAACATGCCAAGGTGGGGTCCACTTGGACTATGGATCTGGCTTATCTTTAGCTCATGCCATAAAATGATTTTTCAAAATGGATAGACGGATTGGATGCAATAGAAGCATCATGGTGGGGGGGTCCATTTGAGGGCCCACCATAATGTGTATTATATTACATAATATAATAAATATATACATATATATATGTGTGTATATATACATATATATAATCACACGTTTACATACACCACATGCACACACACCATACACACGCACGCACCCACACATGCATGCACCCACGCACACACACCATGCACACGCACGCACCCACATACACCCACCGTCCCCTGGACGGTGGGGATAAAACACATGCATTAACGTGGGCTCCACCGTCCAGCGGACGGTGGGAATAAAACACGTCCATCACTGTGGGCTCCACGTGAGGGCCCACCATAATGTTTACTTACCATCCAACCCGTTGATAAGGTCACAAAGGCCTGGATGAATAGGAAAAACAAATATCAGATTGATTCAAAACTTCCGTGGGCCCAGAAGGGGTTTCAATGGTGGAGTTCAATCACCGCTGTTTTTTGTGGTGTGGGCTACCTGAGATCTGGATCGAGCTAATTTTTGGAGGGGACCCACCTAAGGGGGTGGTCCACCTCATGGATGGTGTGGATATAAAATATACATCATGGTGGGGCCCACGACTGGAGCCATGGGTCCCTATCTCTTGGCCGCCCGCCCGTGAAAATGGGGCAGCGTGCTGCTGCTGCTGTGTCAGTGGCAGCAGGCGCTGCCCTTATATTTATTTATTTATTTATTTTGAAATCCCCTATTCTTAGGGTTTTTCGAGTGTGGGGCCCACATCAGGTGGATCCGTCCCAACCATCAGTCGCTGGGGCTCAAAATAAACCCAATGAGCCCAATATTGGGTATCTTTTGGTATTTTGAAACGTCAGGTAGATTTTTAACGCTGAAAGCTACCGTTTGTTATGTCATGGTCCGCCAAAACATCGGATTGAGTCCATTTTTCGGCCCAACGCCTAAAGTGAGCCAAAGAATAGGATGGATGGCGTGGATTAAGTCCATACATCCAGGAGGGGCCTACATGAGTGGGCCACCCATGAGCTTGGAAACAAGCTGACATTTGTGTTTTCCAAACCACGTCCAGCGTCCCTGGACGCTGGACGTTGCACGTAAATACATTATAGGTGGGCCTTGCTTAGCTGGGCCACCTCATGGAGGATGGTGTGGGTACAACACACACAAAGTGGGCCCCACTTGTAGATGGTTTGGATAGAATACATGCCTCATGGTGGGGTCCACAATACAAGGAAGATAGAGAAAGAGAGAGATAGAGAGAGATAGAGGGAGATTGGTGAGGATGGAGGGGCCCCGCCACTATGGGCCCCTCTTGCATTCAACATACATCAAGGTGGGTCCCACTACACATGGGCCCATTAAATCCAAAATCCAACGGTGGGGATCCCTTCTCCACTAAAGTAGATGGTCTAAATGACCCTAGGTATACAAGAAAATAACATCATGATGATCAAAGTGGGCCATCGTCGACATTTTAGGGTCCCAACTGAGATCCAAACCATTGATCGGTTGGCCTCACTTGGCCCATCTTAAAAGAAAATGAAAACTACTCTATCAAAGCACCCACCGTTCGATCTTCTTGGTCCTATGGGTTCCTTAGCTCCTTAGCTTCGATTCCAATGGAGGAGATGAGGAATGGATGGTGGAGATGGGAGATGAGAGGGTGGAAAGGTGGGCCACACTTGGAGCTTTGAAGGAGAGGGAGAGGCTCATACGTATGGAAGTTTTCTCTCTTGCTTGGAAATGAATTTGAAAATGAGAGAGAGATTTGTAAAAGGGAGAGAGAGATGGGTGATGTTTGATGGAGTGATGGATTGGTGAGTGATGGGTGTAAGAGACTTTTGGACTTTTGTGGCCATTGGTGTAAGAAAAGTATGGGCTTATAAAAGACTTTTTGACTTTGGGGTTGCTTGGAAATGGGTGAAAAGTGATGTGTACTTGACCCTTGATGGGATTGATTGATGGATGATTGATGTGACATCTCGTAGAGATTCTCTGGGTTTCGCAACGCACGGCATTTTCCTCGCACCGTACGCTGGCCCACATCTCCTGGCCAGAGCATCGCCTTGGCACGGGAGTCGCGGCATCGGAACCGCGGCAACGGCACGGTCGCTAAGGTACTATCTTAGATTGAGTTGACTCGGGTTGATGACGTGTGAATCAGGGTCGCGCGCAAGGTCGGTTAAGTGTCGAAAGTTGCCGAAATTCGACCGGAAAGACCGCGGAAGTCTATGTAACGGTACGGTCTAGGATACGGGTCTTACAGCTCTCCCCTCCTAATAAAAATTTCGTCCTCAAAATTTACACAATCATCGCAACTAGTTGTAACTTGTGAGGAAGAAGAGACATAATATCCTCATATAAAATCAGAAATAACATACAAAATATAACACATAATCAGTCATTAAAGAGATGAGGATAACGCTCTCGAATCTCAGCCTCGCGCTCCCACGAAGCCTCCTCAATAGAATGGTGACCCCACTGAACCTTCACCAACGGAATGACCTTGGTCCGGAGGACCTGCTCCTTACGATCAAGGATACGAACTGGCTGCTCGATATAGGAAGCGTCCTCATGAACCTCTAACGGCTGTCAATCAATAACGGGAACGATGTTTGACCCACACTTCCTCAACATAGACACATGAAAAACGTTGCGGACACCAGACAACTGAGATGGCAGGACAAGCCGATAGGCCACGACGCCAACACACCCAGTGATCTCAAAAGGTCCTATGAATCTCGGGGCAAGCTTGCCCTTCGCTCCAAAACGAACTACGCCCTTCATGGGCGAGACCTTGAGATACACATGGTCCCCTACATCAAACTCCAAGGGACGATGCCGACGATCAACAAAACTCTTCTGCCGGCTCTGACCTGTGCGCATCCTCTGCCTGATGATATTGATAGCCTCTGACGTCTCCTGCACAAGCTCGGGACCTAGGAGACGGCGCTCTCCAACCTCGGTCCAACAACTCGGTGATCTGCATGGTCTGCCATATAGTGCCTCAAAATGAGCCATGCCGATGGTCGCCTGATAGTTGTTATTGTATGCGAACTCAGCCAATCACAGATGCTCATCCCAGCTACTCCCGAAATCAATCGCGCAAGCCCGAAGCATATCATCAAGGATCTGGTTGACCCACTCGGTCTGGCCATCGGTCTGCAGATGGTACGCGGTGCTGAGCTGCAGATCAGTCCCCATCGCTCTTTGGAAGCTCTCCTAAGACTGAAACTTGAACCTCGAATCTCGGTCAGAAACGATCGAGACTGGAACACCATGCAGTCTCACAACCTCCTCGAGGAATAATCTCGCAAGCCGGTCCATAGACCAAGTCGCACGCATCGTGAGAAAATGTGCCGACTTCGTCAGAAAATCCACAACAACCCAGACGGCGTCATGACCACGCTGAGTCCTTGACAAACCCATAATGAAATCTGTCGACACATGCTCCCACTTCCACATCGTGATACTCAACGGCTGCAATAGACCAGGGGATCTCTGATGATCGGCCTTGACACGCTTGCATGTGTCACACTCGGCCACAAAACTAGCGATCTGGGGCTTCATCCCCGCCCAAAAATACTGTCGCCTCATGTCACGGTACATCTTCGTCGAGCCAGGATGGATAGAAAAACCGCGATCGATGTGCCTCGGTCATAAGATCTTTGTGTAACTCAGGGATATCCGGGACACATAATCGGCCTCTGAAGCGAAATCCACCATCTGTACCAATCTGCCAATCTACCTGACTCTCGGATGCAGCCTTTGTCATATAACTCTGCAAGGACACATCAGCCTGCTGAGCCTCGATCACCCTTGCGACAAGAGAGGGTTGAATCGACAGGCTCGATAACTGCACGATAGAAGACTACAGGCCGAACTCAAAATCATACTCTGCCACATCCTCAAGCATCCGTCACTCCTGAATCATCATATGCACCACCAGGCCTCGTGGCTGACGATTGAGGGCATCCGCCACCACGTTCGCCTTGCCCGGGTGGTACTGAAGATCAAAGTCATAGTCTTTCAGGAGATCCATCCAGCGCCTCTGCCTCATGTTGAACTCAGACTGCGAGAAGAGGTACTTCAAGCTCTTGTGGTTGGTGAAGAGCTCGAACCTAACCCCATAGAGATAGTGCCTCCACACCTTCAGTGCGAAGACAACTGCAGCCAGCTCTAAATCATGCACGGGGTAGTTCAGCTCATGGATCTTGAGCTGGCGAGACGCGAAGGCCACTGGTCTCCCGTGCTGCATCAGGACAGCACCCAAACCAATATGCGGGGCATCAGTAAATACAATAAATCCGTCACTCACAGAGGGAAGAGTGAGGACAGGAGTGGACGTCAGACGGTCCTTCAACTCCATAAATGCTCTCTCGCAGGCGTCGCTCCAAATAAACTCCACGCCCTTCCGAGTCAACCTGGTCAGCGGGGCTGCAATATGGGAGAAGCCCTCAATGAAATGCCGGTAATAACCCGCTAAACCAAGGAAACTGCGGATCTCAGACGCGGTCGTGGGCTGACCCCACTAACGCACTGCCTCGACCTTCGAGGGGTCCACTACAACACCCTCCCTCGTCACCACGTGACCGAGGAACTTCACCTCCTCCTGCCAGAACTCGCACTTCTCCAGCTTCGCATACAGCTGGTGTGCACGAAGGGTCTGCAACGTAACCTCCAGATATGCTCGTGCTCCTCATGGGTCCTCGAATAGATCAGAATGTCGTCGATGAAGACTACAACAAACTGATTGAGATAAGGCCCGAAGACCTCGTTCATCAACTGCATGAATACCGCGGGCGCATTGGTCAGTCCGAAAGACATGACCTGGAACTCAAAATGACCATAACGCGTCCTAAAAGCCGTCTTCGGAATGTCCTCCTCTCGGACCCGAATCTGATGATAACCGGAACGCAAGTCAATCTTCGAAAAGAACTGTGCACCCTGCAGCTGATCAAACAAATCATCGATCCTCGGGAGCGGGTACTTGTTATTGACCGTGACCTTGTTGAGCTCGCGGTAGTCCACGCAGAGCCTCAACGATCCATCCTTCTTCTTCACGAAGAGTACCGGCGCTCCCCACGGCGAACTGCTCGGACGGATAAACCCCAACTCGCACAACTCGTCCAACTGCTTCTGTAATTCCCGCAACTCCAACGGTGCCATACGATACGGGGCCTTCGAGATAGGCGTGGTACTGGGCACGAGATCAATCTGAAACTCGGTGAGTCGATGAGGCGGTAATCCCAGAATCTCCTGGAACACATCGAGAAAATCGCAAACAACAGGCAACTAGTCGATTCTCACCGCTACGAGCTCCTCAATGGCACACGACATCAAACCAGACAACGGCTCTCCTCTGGGCTCTGTAATAAACTGGAACTGCGGCACACCGGGTATACAGAACGTGACTGTCCTTGCAGAGCAGTCCAATATGGCATAGTACTCGGCAATCCAATCCATGCACAGGATGACATCGAACTCAGACATCGGAAATGCAAACAGATCGGCAGGCAAAAAGGTATCCCAGAATAGAATGGGGCAAGACTAGCAAAATCGGCCCAACACTGTAGTCTTCCCCAAGGGAGTCGATACTGACAGACTCTCATGAGTAGACTCCAACGGTAGGCCAGTCGATCAGCAGAAACTCTCGGCCACAAAAGAATACAATGCACCAGAGTCAAACAACACATGTGCAGCGCATGCAGAGACTAAAAGCATACCCTCGACAACCCCTCCAGATGACTGCGGATCCTGCTGAGCCACATAGAACCTAGCCTGAGCTGGTTGGGGAGGTGCCTGTCCCCTCTGAACATGCTGCTGCTATTGGGGTCGCTAAGGCGGTCGAAACTGCAGCTGCTGTCTCGGAGGCTGGTGCTGATGCTGCTGCTGAGGTGGCCTCGGTGGTGGGGGCTGCTGTCGCTGCTGCTGTGGGGGCCTCTACTGCTGCTGTTGAGGGCGGGGACACTCCCACATACGGTGCCCCGTCTCACCGCATCCAAAACAGGTGCCGGTGAACTGCCTCGGAGGTGGTGCTGGAGGTGCTGTTGGTGCTCGGAAGGCTGGACGACCTGTGCGCCTCTGCTACTGCGGTCGATGCTGCTGCGAGTCACCGGAAGGAGCGGGCCTCTTCCGGTCTCTCCTCTGACCACGATCGGACTGAGAACCGACCCACTCAGCCTCATAAATCTGGGCCTTCCGTACCACACCCTTGAAAGTCGGAAGCTCATGCCTAATGACACGGCCGCGAAGATCGTAACGCAAACCGTCCTCGAATCGGCGGGCTTTGCGCCCCTCACCATCCACTAGATATGGTGCAAATTTAGATAGCACTACAAAACGGGCCGCGTACTGAGCCACTGTCATATCACCCTGCACCAGGGCCTAGAAATCCAACGCTCGCTGTCGTCGGATATGATCATGAAAATACTGTCGGTCGAACCAATCCACAAAATCCTCCCATGTCCACACAAAATCAGCGCCTGCTGCTAGGGAGACTGACGCCCACCAATGCTCAGCCTCACCATGGAGGAGAAATACGGCTAATCGGACTCGCCGCTCGGTGGTGCATCCCATCGTCTCAAATATCTTCTCCACATCGACACGACATCTCTCAGCTACCGTCGGGTCTGATTCACCCTGGAAACGCGGGGGATCGAGCCGTCGAAACTCACGAAGGAGGGCACTTACACGGTCCTGCTCGGCCTGATCCGGTGAAATGACTGGATGTCTGCCCTGTCCCTGAAATGCAGCCGTCACAGCCTGTAACATCTGCTGCAACTGGGAGGCACTCACAGATACGATCGGATCGGCACTGGTCTCTGGTGGAGGAACTGCATCCATAGGCTGGGCAGTAGGAATCTCTGGTAGAGGAGCTGCATCCATGTGCTGGGCAGTAGGAATCTCTGGTGGTGGAGCGGGGATCGTCGGTGGAAGTGCGGGAGTCTCAGGAGGTGATACGGGAGTCTCAGGTGGTGGTGCGGGGGTTGATCGGGTCACTCTCTGTCGCGTCATGTCCTACAGGAAGATCGAAGGCGCCTATCAACTTAGAAACTCTCGAAGGTACGCACGTTAAGGGTCGGTAATAAAGATTGCTAAGCTATCCGGACTTGAGACTTAATCATCCTAAACTCATAGCAGACATGTAATGTTGTTCTTAGTTATTCCCGAGTTATGCTCTGATACCAACTTCTGTCACGCCCCAAACTTGGAAACCGGACTCACGAAATTCCCGATTGCCGAATTCACCGCCGACAGCCTCCGTAGAACCCCATTCTCGGCTACTAGTGCCCATACGCCAGGTTCCGATCCTAGGATGCTACGAGGAGGATTTTTAACATTAGTTTAATTTGTAATAAGCATAACCAAAGGCATAAGCCACAAACAACAACCAAAAACTCCATCACATTTTCACTATGATAAAAAACTTTACAAGTACAATGAGCATAAAGAGAAATACAATGAGAATGGACAAAAAGCTCCAAAAAGATCTGCTCCACGCTCTTGCCTCAGCGCTGAGGGTGGTGAAAGTGTGTGATTGAATGTGTGTGATTGAATAAAAGGATGTGATGAATGTGTGTGATTGAATGTGTGTGACTACCATGTGTGTGATTGAATGCGTGTGATTGAATGTGTGTGACTACCATGTATGTGATTGAATAGAATGTGGTGGACTCCCTTCATCTGGTGGACCCCCCTGTGACACGTGTGTGATTGAATTGAATGTGATTGAATGTGTGTGATTGAATAGAAGGATGTGATTGAATGTGTGTGATTGAATAAAATGTGATTGAATGTGTGTGATGGAAAGGATGTGATTGAATGTGTGTGATTGAATTGAATGTGATTGAATAGAAGGATGTGTGATTGAATGTGATTGAATGTGTGATTGAATAGAAGGATGTGATTGAATGAGGGATGTGATTGAATGTGATTGAAGGAATGTGATTGAATGTGATTGATGAATGTGATTGAATGTGTGATTGAATGTGATTGAAGGAATGTGATTGAATGTGTGATTGAATGTGATTGAATGTGATTGAATGTGTGATTAAATTCGGAATGTGATTGATGAGGGATAGATTTTTGGTGTGATTGAATGTGTGGTGTGATTGATGAGGGACAAATTTTTGGGCCAACTTGAGGCTAGGATTTAGGGCTTTTGGTGAGGAATTATATACCAAGTGAAATATGATTTTTGAAGATGGGTATCACACCTATAAGCATGCCAAATTTCAGCCCCAATTGACCTCATTTGGGTCCCCAAAAGGGTGGGCCAATATGGGTACTTGCTGAGTTTTCTGCTGTAATTCCAGCAAGGTTGTAAATTAGAAATGTAAAATTATAAAATAGTTTATGATCATATGGGCTACTTTGGTGGACCTCACCTTGTACTACATATATAAGAGAAGGTTTAAATTTAATTTTTCTAATTTTTAGACATCCAGGGCCCACCCCATTGGGTGCTCAATCATGATTTATCCAGAATTCTACACTTGGCAGAATTTCTGGACAGATTGTAATTTTGAATTTAATTAAAATATTTTTGAGTATTCAAAAATTACGAAATTTTGTAAAGTTGTGGTCCACCCATGGTAGGACCCACCTACCAATTTTTGGGGCCAACGGACCCCTCTGTACACCGTGGCAAGGGCTGAACCGGCCCACCACATTGGGACGTCCACGTCAGACAGATTTTCTGGACAAACTATTTTCTTTAAATTAATTAAAATACTTCTAGTTATCCAAAAATCACAAAATTTTGTAGAAGTGTGGCCCACCCAAGGAAGTACCACCCTACAAATGTTCAGGACCATCGAACCCTACACCGACCGTGGTGCGGCTTAGAGTGGCCCACCAGGCTGGGACGCCTAGGCTAGGGTGTCCAGCCTTAGCTGGCCGTCCAGGCCACCATATGGGCCTACCTTGATGAGTTTTGTTCTCTCACCTTCCATACAATCTTGGTCCATGTGGGACACAGCCACATCCCTCTTTAGTTTCCATTTTTGGGGTCCATTTGGGTGAGTTTTGGGCCAATTACCCAAGCCCATAAGGCTGCCCACCATGGGATGCCCAGCCCATTGGGCTGCTGCTAGACGTCCAGTCCAGCAACATGGCCCATCTGATTTATGTGTTAAATCGACTCGCTTCATCTGGTGGACCCCCTGTGACACGTGTGGGTCACCAGGAACTAAAATAAACATATAATTTAATTAATTTTCAAATTTCCAGCAATGCCAGATTGTGAGTGGGCTGGAAATTCAGCAATAGGCCCATGGTTGCTGCCCATAAATGGATGTTTTGGGGCAGCATGGTCCACCAAATTTGGGGACATTATTACACATATCTTGCCCATTTTAATTAGATTTTTAGGCTTAATTAGTGCATATTTAAGGCCCATTCCAGTTGGATTTGTATTGGACTAGTCTTCTTAGTTAATTGTTGGGTTTTCTTAGACCTGTTGTCTTGAAACTTTTGATAGGCCCATTGGACCCTTGGGGTCTATATTATCATACCATTGTGATGGGTTTTATGGGCCAATACTCAAGTAGTTGGGCCCTTGCTTGCCCATTAAAATAAACCCATACTTGGGCCGAGATGTGAGGCCCAACTTACTTATTTTAAATATAAGGATCACCCATATGTTGGAATAATGGGCTGCCCATTAGGCCCACCACAATGAGTGGACCCATGATCTTTATGCTTGGGCCCAAACCTTGCTTCAGGGCCCACCATGTTGCATATGTATTGGGCTTAGTGTATGGCCCACTAGGCCATGGATTGCTTGGGCCTTAGACTTTACTTTATCTGCAAAGCGGGCTACCTTTTGGGACCCAGTTGAGGTTGGATGACCTCCTTGGTGGCCCTAAGGTAGGCCCATAGGGTCCTCTCATAGGTGGTTGAAGGCTCACCTTAGACTTTGTTAGGATCGTTTCCTCCTTGAGGCTTTATGACTCTCTTAGCTTGTGGGTCATCCAAAGTATTGGGCCCTCACTAGAAGACTTCACTTCTCCTTAGAGTACCTGTCTATGTATCTACACCTTGTCCCTCCTTGGGAATGAGGAATATATTCTACAGGTAACGTACTTACATCATTGTGACCCATATGCATCATTTATGTGAATTGATTGCATTGTGTGGTGGTCATAGAGGGATGGAGTTTCTCCCCTTGTGCACATTGAGTGTATGAAGCTAGTGCATGATCTGTATGCGTGACTCATGCATTGGCATCGCATTTCATGATGATTCTGCCCTTACTTCATTAGGGCCTTGCCTCCACAGGGGTATATGTGGATGATCGTATGTGTGGACACCAGAAATGTATTTGCTTGGCACACTTTGCAGATTCAAATGATCCCATGTCAAAAGACAAAGTGGATGCCTTACAAGACAACATCTTGGTAGTCATCACTGACCGAGAGAACCCTTATTCTAAAGTCCATTCTTCCCCTGATCCTAAATGTCTACCATTAAAGAAGGAAGATCTGACAATGGAATTGAAGTCTGATACTTCGGAATGTGTTGAGACTACATCACTTCTTCCGAAGTTTTCTGAATTTTATTTACTTGTAGTTTCTAATTCACCATGAGATACTAACGTTGTAACTTCTTCTATCATAGGTGAATCGTATATACTTTGGATACCTCAAGCAATTCAATGAAAATTTTCTTATGAGGTACATAAGTTTCTCTGGAAAGTCATGCTTCACGGCATCCAAGCCTATTGCAAAAAGGGCTTTTGGATGATCCTGTTGAGGAACTTACTAAGAAACTTATCATAATATTGGCTGGAAGAGGAACCTTGCGGCATGATCGAGTAGTTTTTCCCTACTTTCATTTGACTATGGTAGTTTTCTTTATGCTGTTCTAGGATAGACGATTTTATGCCATTAGGTTATTTTGCTTCCTGCAATGTTTTAGGATAGTTTTCTTTCATGTCTTCACTCTCGTTCTGACCGGTTTTCATGCTGTGATCTCCATGAAAAAGTCTCTCTCGATTCGTTATCCAGGTACTATCTTCTCATCACTTCTCATTTACTTTCAATGTCCCATGTGCATTGCATGCTCATATCTTTTACAATGAGGAAAATATAGATTTTAGGTTGGGGTGGGAGATTAGGTTACCTAATCAGTATTTTCTTGGTCTTGAACGACATTTGTGAAAAATTTTCAAAATTTTCTAGACTTTCTTGTGAATTCGAAGTGATTTTGATGGTCATCTTTGATTCAGAATTATAAGATACGTAATGTTGGATTTATGACTCTTGGATTCAGTTATCTATTAGATTTCACAGTTAAGTTTGAATTATTAATCCAGAATTAGAAGTTGTAAACATTGATTGAGTCATGATTTCACATGTCACATCTCGCTTACACATTAAGGTTTCAGTTGATATTGAAGGGTTAACTTGGTAATCACTAAGCATGTAAGGAACTAGCCTGGAAAATTTGTCAGTCATGATCAATTGAAGAAAAAAAAAATAACCAGTAAAAAAAAAAAACAGATACCATTGGAAAGGGTTGGGCGAATAATCTTCATCATAGGTTTGCTCCCTATAGGTGTAGATTTAATTCCCCATGGGTGATATGTGAAAAGGGTTGGGTGTACGGTCTTCACCATAGATTTGCTCCCTATAGGTGAGGATTTGATTCCCCTCCTTGGAGTTGCTTTTAATGAAAAAAATTAAAAACTGGAAGAATGAAAAGATGATCTGTAAGGCAAGTTCTGGTTTAGGTTGTCCTGAATGCTCTTTTGATCGTCAATGTTATCATAGAAATTGACGATTGGATCTCTTAATGATGATAAGCCGGGGATTACACTATACACCCATGAACTCAATGTTTAGAATTTTCTTTCTAATTGATGGATTAATATTTTGAACTTGATAATGAAGTCTGTCGTACACTCAATTTTAGGAGAAAGTAATGCCCATCATTCATGAATCTTAGAATTCTAGTACCTGGATTGTTTTTAAAAAATCACTCGAGTTTATAGAAATTCTCCTGAAGTTCTCAACTTATTTTTCGTATACTTTGCTCGAGACTAGCAAAATGCTGGTTGGGAGTTGTGTTGAGGGTCGAATATTGCATATTAGACCCTAGTTAATACTTGAATTTATGAACATGATGTTGTTTAACGTCCTATTTTAATCGTGTTTATGCTGCAGGGTGAATTTAGGAGCTTGGACTGAAAAAGGATGCTGAAAGCATGGAATTGACGCTCAGAATTCACCAAGGCAAAGGATGGACCCCAAGGGACCAAGATCGATGGATTTACATGCCAGAGATACAAGAAAATCGAGAAACAGAAGCTCAAGTGGCCCGAAATTGGTCAAGAATGCAATATCACAGGGTTTCAACCATCTGCTTGGCTCGAAACTTCATATATGGCCTAAGGACAATAAATTAACCGTACACATAAAATTTCAGCCATTGGATCCTTGTGGAAGTGGCCCAATGGATATATCAGCCCCTAAAATCCTAATTTGGGGCCCACCTGATATCCGAATATGCTTCAATTTTGGACCTAACCCTTTAAGTTTGATGGGAAGGCAGATGGTCGGTGTGGATTTAATAGAATGCATCACCATGGGTCCCACTTGTATAAACGTGTGCACAACACACGTGCACTGGCAAAACACCGAGTCAAGGGAAGTCGGTCAGCGTACACTGACCCTTCTTCCAGCAAAAAAAAAAAAAAAAAAAAAACAGATGTTTCCGTTTTCTGACATGTGGACGCATGCCCACTTGCGAATGGCTGTGGGCCATCATTATGGCCCACATGAACAATCTGAACAGTCCATCATGCAGAGGGATAAAAAAAGGTCAAACCAATGTTGACCGTGTGTAACCCTGCAGGCGCACGTGCCGGCCATAGCAACCAAAAACAGACTGCCCTGCAACGTCCAAAACAATTACAACATGACTACTTTAGTGGGCCGCATCAAAAGCAATCCAAAACCATCCATTTCTTATCAGAATTTTAAGGCGCATCCAATGGACAGAGTGGATTTCTCCGTCAACACTGATCTTGTGCCCCACCACTCAACAGCGCAAGATGCATTGCGCAGGCTCTGTTTCGCAAACAAACTTACGGACGGTCCTTGTGGGCCATTCGGCATTCTTGATCGTGATCGGACCATCCATCTGGACTGTCCAAGAGCTCCAAAAGGTGAGACCGTCCCCATCTATGAAGGTCAAACAGAAGATGATGACGGCCAGCTGTCCCAAAATCCATACAAATGTAAGTCAGTTGCATTTTTGCTACGTAAACTCATTACGCACGAAATTCTTCTTGTTACGCACTACTCCAACACCGCCTCACGTAGGTTATATAAAAGAGAGAAAAGTAGAGACGTGAGGTCTCATCCCGTAGACGTGGAGATCCCCGGTGCATCCGTGGAGGCCATCTTGAAATCTGGACGTGGGATTAGATCTGGACGTGTGAAGCATAAAGAGAGAGAGATGTGGCTAGCCAAAGATCAAGAGTTTCTTCCTTTCTCCTCAATTCCTTGTTGGTTATGAATTCTTCCTAAGAGATTTTAGTCTAATCATGTCCTTGATTAGCTAAACCTCTTAGCTAGGGCTAAGAGGTGAAGCTTGTGGTGTGATGGAATGATTTTACGGTTTTGATTCATGTTAGACTGAATTGATGTTGATTCTAGTTTGATTATTAGGAATGCTTTCAGTTTTTAATGGTTTGTTATGACTGAAATTACAGTAGATTTGCGATAGTTTTGAGCATGTTCTTAGCATTATAGGGTTTATGAATTTGGGAACCCCGTTGTTCACCATTGTCTCCTGGGCATGGTTGGATGACGGAATCCTTCCTAACATTCATACATCTCTTAGATTGGCTGTGGATTGGTTTAATTCTGTTGTTTATCTTGTCTTTTGAAAAGTAGATCAAAGGAAGTTCAGATTCTGCTTTAGTGATATATCTTCCAACTGGATGAAGATGAGACTCGAAATCCAGTTGAGTTTGTAAATCAAGCGTAGATATCCCTGATCTCTACAAGTGGATCCTCTGAATCCCTAGTTCTCACATTTGATTTCTACAAATTTTAGTTTCCTATTTCACCATTATTACCTCATACTCACTTAATTTAGATTTCATCTTATTCTAGTTCTTGTTCTGGTTATTTTCAGATTACATACAGGTTTTAATCCCTGTGGAATCGACCTCGGTCTTACCGAGATTACTACTACATCACAACCTTATACTTGGGGTGTGAACAGGCATGACATCAAGCATATGAAAATTTGAATCAACTTCATGCTAGATATATGGATGTGGTTGATCCATGGAAGCAAACAGTTGTGGTTGACACCAAGAAGGAGAAAATTGTGATTGAATCTGTGCTTCTGGTATATAATACGTGGTCATGGGTAGTGGCCCGACATTATTGTATCCCTAACATTATGTACAAGTAAATATTAAGTTCATCAGAAAATTTCAATTTCACTATAAAATAAATTTTTATTACTCTAAAAGGGTAATCAAAATGCTACTTGAGCAAATGGAGATTGAACATTAGAGCATACTAATGTGGGTTGTTTATTGGGATGTACTAGATTTGGTGTATCTCTTTGCTCTTTCTGTCGACGTCTCTTCGATTTTCCTTTCTCCAAGCTATTCTTAATTCTACGTCTATCACGACAATTCTTTTTTCTTTTAATTTCATGAGTTTTTTCTCTTACTTCAATGATTTTAACGCTTTTTCTTTTGATATAATAACTTTCCATTGCTTTCTCATGAGCTTCTTTTTAAATTTTAATGATTTCACTTCTTTGTTGCACATCATTATCTTCGAATTTTACCTAATAAGCTGGAACGCCTTTTTCATTACTCAGGCTTTCAACATGTGATGAGGGTTCTCTTTCCTTCTCTTTTTCTTTCAAAGTCTTTTTCAAATCTTGTAACATCCATTCTAAATGCTTAGAAGCACATTCAAATGCTTCTTCACTTTCACAACCCATTGTTGCTGATTTCATAAAATTGCAAAGTAAACTATTATAACGCTGGGATTGTGATTTCTTGCTTTTGTCATTGGAGTCACATCCACTACTTAATGAGGTGAATGAAATGCAAAAAGCTTCTCGAGTCCACCTTTTCAAGATGTACTCAGCCGGGATATTTGTGAGGGTATGATTCATAGCTTTTAATGCATGGGTGTCATGCCCTAAACTCTGAAACCGGGCTCACAAAATTCTCGATCGCCGAATTCGGCACCGACGGCCTCCGTAGTACTCCATTATCGGCTCCTGACACCTATACACCAGGTTCCGATCCTGGGATCCTACAAGGAGGATTTCTATAGCATAAATCTGTTTCATAATCAGCATAACCAAGATCATAACCCACAAATAATAACCACAGAAACATCATCACAAAATCTACTAAGAATAAAAACTTTTACAATGCAAGGTGCATAAAGGGAAAGATACAATGGCTATAATGAAACTCCAAAAGAAACTCCACTGCACGCTCCTGATCCTGCTCAACAATTACCTAGCATCACTTGCATGCATCAATCGTGCATAAGCTTATATAAAGCCTAGAGGGTGCTGTAAGTGTGTGCAGGACAGGTGCTAAGTATGCAATATCAGAGTATGCGGAATATGCTGTCAAGACTGTAACGACTCGAAAAATTTCGTACGATGGCCCGAGTACCACCTCAGGCAGAAATCACTTAGGATCAAATCCTTTAGAAATTAGACAAAGTTAACTAAGTGTTAAACTAGATTGTATATGAAATCTGCACGAATCACTTTAAATACGATCTGCAAGGCCCAAAACTTGTGGAATCGTTGACGCTACATTGCCCTAAAATCTAGGATAAATCTCATTACTGAGCTGCTCTCGGGAGCACATTGAAACTCCGTATCAGATCTGGACCGCACATTGAAAGTCTGAATGATACGAAGTTATAGACTTAGGACCGCCTTGCTGGGCTTGATAACCATCTCGGAGATCAAACCCAAATAGTGTCCATGGCTATTCGCTTGAGCCCGTAGCAAAGAGTGTGAGAACACTTGGTTTTCTTTATAAATAAAATCTCAAATAGTAATCTGAGACTTGTTACTTGCGGGCCTGATATAAGCAATCAGACCGTCAGAATCTGACCCAAGTACACCCTCAGATCAGGAGAAATTTCATATACTTGGCGGTGTACTTGAAATCCCCGATCGAGTTTCAGTGACCGTTGAACTTAAACTAGTCTGCCACGTGCGATCTGAGAATCCTCCTGGAACGAAAACTTAACTTCACCTAGATCCAAGGTTGGTGAGCTCAATTCCGACCGCACGCAGAAAAGGGGCCACCAGAAGTGCTCCGTTGAGACGAAACAAGCTCACTTTGGATATAACCTAAGTATACCTTGACCCTGGGTCTATTTTGGTGATGTTTTAGGCTATATAAGGACCTTAAACCCTCTCACATTCAGCCCATACGAATTTGAAGAAACCCTAGGAGAGAGAAGAGAGAAAAGAGAGAGAAAGTGTGAGAGTTGTGGGAGAACCTTCCTGATACTCTATCCTCTTACTATACACGCTTAACCCTCATGATCTAATCGCTTTTCCGGTGATTCCAGCTTCGTTTCTAGGTAAGAAAACCCTAACCCTAACCTGTTTTAGGGTTTTAATTGATTCAATTAGCAAAATAGCTAATACTACTTGTGCTTTAGACCGTTCTACTGTCGTGGGAGAAGCCTTAGCATTCCTACCAAATTTATTACGCTTCTACGGCGTAAGGTGTGGACTTTAGATATATAGGTTATGGTTTTCAAGGCTTTCAATGTTGGTTAATGATTTATGACTGACGTGGATGCTATTTCACATGCAATATGTGTCGTCTGTTTCGCCTTTCGAGTTTATATGAACTCTATGGAATATAGTGTATTCTATGTATATGTTGGAATGATTGAAAATGTTTGGAATTTGGATTTGTGCTTAACATGTTTATTTGTCGTGAATATATGCTCAATACATGTGTGACAACTCCTTAACGAAAGGAATTGCCCTAAATCACGTCACAGCAAAGTACGTTATATGTGTTAAATGTGTAGCCCAAGTGTTTGTGAGAATGTTCCAACGGATAGGGAACCTGTATTCATGCATGCCATGATCACCCGTCATGGGTATATGCACAAGATATACGGGGCAACTCCATAGTGATGGGATTTGGCCTAACACATGTGCCATCATCATACACCATGTATGGTGATGTATGTGTTCTATGTGTTTGTGAAAATGTCTGAATATGCTAATGGTTATTTAAGAGTACTTGTATGAGGATCGAGATATGAATCTCGGTTACCTTAACCATGTACATGATTTACCACATATACGTTACATTGTAATGTATGTATTACTCATGACATGAATGTGTGTGAAATCCTGTTTGTGTTGTACTTTATAACATGCTTGTTTGATTGTGAGAATCGCATTACTTGTTTATTTCCTGCTTTGACTATCTCATATGATTCTTGTTGATTTAGAGTGAAGTTGGGACTATGAGTTAGTCTAGGCAATAGGTAATAGAATAGAATTCGTGGCTGAGATTCATTCACCACATAGGATGTGTTTGACGAACCCGAGTCGTACTTCAGTTGGCGGCAGTGGTTAGGCCACGCGAAGTGTTTATGCACTTCATGTCATTCAAATTGATTGTGCACTCGAGCTAGTCGAGCTCGTCAAGTAACCCGATCCGCCGTATGTGTGTTCACCATGTTTGTATGCCTTTGATTGAACCTAAAGTGCCAAACTTACCAGTGAAATCCCGTTAACCATGGTACCTCGATCCGCTACGACTCATGAGCTGGGCATGGTGGTATGGGATACCGTGGTCGAGCTGTCGTCCTACGCTGGAGCCACGAGCCTCCCCGTAGTGACCATTGAGCAACCAGACTCGTGAGCCGAATATGGTGGTATGGGACATTATATTCGAGCTGTCGGCCTACACTGCTTTGATGGGTGATGGGGGAGTGGTCTAACGATTCCGTGTAACAGCCCTGGCAGCCCTGACCGTACCCGGTGTAGTGACCTCGAGCATACTCTGAATCTGTAGAGAGGCGACGAGCCTTCCCGTAGTAAACAGAGTATAAGCTAGGCCTGTATTGATAAGGTGATGGGGGAGTGGTGCAACGATTCTGTGTAACAGCCCTGAAGGCCCTTGCAGCGACCTAGAACTGCATCATCGTATGAGATTATCTAGGATTGACGACCCTAGAATGGATCATGTTTGGGAATAATATAAGGGAGGTACCTTAGTTTTCCCAATACTGCTGTATGAAAATGATTAATAACAATTCGGTAATCATGCTCATCATCGCACTGCATGTGCCTGGAAGATGTGGAGCACTGAGGGATGAACGCATGCCGTGGACGTAAGATGGTGTCGCATGAGGGAGTATGTTGGTGAGGGCATGCATCACGACTGCACCTCATACTTGCATTAACAAGAGTACTTAGGATTGTTGATTGTACCGCTTGATCATTACTGCTTGACTGATTTGATAATATGTTAACCTACGCTTTATTGTTCCACTGAGTTAGCTACTCACTCCCACGTTACGGGACGGTGTTCTGGACACCCACCAGACTCTGTCTTAGATGCAAGTACCGACGATTCACTGGAGGCTGAGCCTGATTATTACGATGATCAGGATGAGTTCTCCTATATGCAGTTCTCCGGCGGCTTTGCTTAGGCTATCGGATTGACGGGGCTATTGGGCTATCACGACAGTTGGACTATTCTTTTGACATTTTGTTTTTGATTCAGTACATGTATATGATGACTCAGTGAAGTAATCATACTTTGAAGACAGATCGAAATCGTTTTGTTTTTATATACATCTATATACATCTTTCAGTCTTCCGCTTGCGTTTTGTACATTGATCTGGAGTATGGATTACTGATTTGGTTTAATCTCACTCATGTTTATCGCACTAACATAGACAACATTCAATCATCATTCTCTATGTTCCATAAGTGATGTTTTGGAACTCGAGAGTTGAGTTGTTATTTGTTATACAAGTATGTTGTATTTGTAAATCATCAAAAGTAGGCATCGACTCAATTGAAGAGCCTCAAGAGCATCCAACAATCTCCAAACTTATCACTTGCATGACTTCAACTTCCTTGATTGTTATCTTATCTCAAAAGTAGAATTTCAATATGTAAACGGCATTCCATTACATCCATAAGTGGAATTTCAATATGTAATTTCATCATTTTTCAAAATTACTGTACATGAATTCTTGAAAATCCATAAAAAAGAAACATGTCTTACCTATCGTATGATGCACTTAAACAACACAAAATGTACATTAATTCAAGTGGGCCCTACAAAAAAAAAAAGAGAAATGGAGTTCACATTCCTCGCGTATCGTATAATACACCTATAGCTACACAAAATGTACATGAACTAGGACAGGCCCCACAAAACAAAGACCCCACCTATCGTATAAGGCATGTATATAATACAAAATGTACATTTGTTATAAACATATATATATATATATATATATATATATATATATATATATATATATATATATATAGCCATTCGGAGTTCTTCAAACATGCCAAAATCTGAGCATCCTTCGTCTTGAACAATGATCCTTGGCACAACTGAATTACCCTCCTGCGGCATATAATGAAGGAGTTGTTGTTACTTGAACTTCTTATCTGCATAAGCCCATCCATAACTGAATTGCCCTCCCATAACATATAATTCAAAATGAAGTTCACCCTCATGAAGATCCCGTTCATAACAACACACCATTCCTAATTCAAAGCAATGCATGAAAAAAAAATGAATGAAAGCGACATATAATTACACATTTACATTTAGGAGTGTAATGAAAATGAAAGTGTATGTGAGTTGGTTATACTTAAGAATGCGATGTGCTTGAAGTATATATCTAAGTTAGAATATGTGATGGGATACCATTGAGAGTGCGATGTGGTTGATTGGGAATATAACTTAGTTCCACTTTAGGATGCGAAGAGATTTTCAGTTAGAGTGGTCCCATTACAGATGACAATATCATATTGGTGATGAAGTGTGTGTTGAGGTTAAACTTAAGGATGTGATATGGATGGTGGAGTGTGATCAGCTTACACTAGATAATCTATTGTGCATTATAAGGAAGTGTGATGTGATTACACATAAGGGTGTGATGAGGATGGAGTATGTGCTTATACTTAGGGGCTGAGATATTTTAAGAAAAATATGAAAACGATTTAAGAAAATATTAGATAGGATGAACCTTACCATATTCTATTTCGATAAAGGTCATTATTCCTCTGTTGCAAATTTTGAATTACTGCCTCTTACCATGAACTTTTGGAATGCACCATATGTAACGGGATACTACACAGTCAACATTTCATAAATTTTGAGTTAATTTCATTAAGATATAATTCAAATCAAAGTTCAAATTGAATAACAACTACTCTTTTAATTACTAAAATACCTAAGTTTACAAAATACATTTGCATACATTTTCATTTTACAAAACTAAACTATATCATCTTTCCTTAAATGTTATTCATTACCTGGAGTAATTGACTAAAGTTAAAATTATCAAGTGTGAAACCCGACCCGAGTTCGCATGTCTGCATGTGTGTGTTTGAGTATGCATCTCGTTCATCTTGGTCCCGCGGTCCTACCGGTAGAGTTCTGACAACCCGTGACCATCAGATAGTGTTTACGATCATCCTTAAGTCCGGTCACATAGACCCGATTCAGATTGAGCTGAAACCTGTGCCATCTTGTTCGCATCACCGTTGTGGTTCCGATGTCGCGTCTTGTGCATCCATCCGACGTGTAGATCATAAGTTGTGTGCATTTCATTTTTGGCCCTTGATCATGGTCATGTGGACCACCTAGGGATAGTGTTCACAGATTTCTAGGTAGGTCCCATCTCTTGGCACTATTTCCAACACACACACACACACACACACACTACCTAAGCCCTATTCCTACACCACCTACCTCTAAACACTACCCACAAGCCTAAAAAACCTACTAACCCTATAAGTTTGGTTATATCTCCCTGTTGCAATCATCATTCTTCTCTAACCAAGGCAAGAGAGAAATGCTTACTTATCTTAAAAGAGGTTTCTCTCTCTCTTTCTCTCTCATTCTCTCTACTCCTCTCTCTCTTCTCTCCTTCTCATTCCGATTTTCTCCAAGCAAGAGGTGTGGGACGTCCACCCCATTCCAGCCCCATTTCCCCTCTAATCCTCTAAATGTAACCATCTAAATCCAATCTCACCCATTGATATGGATCCCTTGGTGCACTAGGAGCTAGGAGGTCCAAGTTTAGAGCAATCTAAGATGGGTGTACTCTTACGACTTAGAATTTCTATTTTCATATTCTTAGATCTCTTTTTTTATGGGAAGTGTAGGACCCACCAATCAATGGTGGAGATCCTACATCATCCCTTAGTTGTGGCTAAATGGCCTATTTGATGCATGCATGCGCATGCATGAGGTTTTCCCTCTATGGGCCCCCATCATGGAGGATTATTTGGATTCCATGCCATGATAGGTCATCTAGACTTTAGAATTATGGTTGGGATGGCATCCCAACCATTGATCTTGAATCTAGGACATGCATGTGGTGGATGTTTGTTGTAACATATGAATAGAAGGAATGTATGGTGTGATTGATGAAGGGGAGGGCCTCAATGTGGCGGAGCCCCTCCTCTTGTGATAGAATTCTGATATTTCATGTGTGTCCCACCTTGTAGGCCAACAAAAATCCATACCAACCATGGAGCTTGGATATCCATAGCGGTCCATCCTTAGACATGTGACCCCAAAATCCACTTAAATGGGACACATGCAGGGGGTATTTGATGGTGCGGACTTTAGGTGTATAGGTTATGGTTTTCAAGGCTTTCAATGTCGGTGAATGATTTATAACTGACAAGGGTGCTATTACACATGCAAAATGCATCGTCTGTTTCGTCATACCAGTTTATATGAGATATGTAGGATTTAGGCTATTTTATGCGTATGTTGAGATGTTTGTTTTTGTTTGAAATTTGGATTTTTGCTTAACATGTTTATTTTTCGTGAATATATGCTTGATGCATGTGTGGCAACTCCTTAGCAAAAGGACTTGCACTAAATCATGTCACGGCAAAAGTACGTTATATGTGATAAATGTGTAGCCCAAGTGTTTGTGGAAATGCTTAAGTAAACACGGATCTCGGATTCATGCATGCCATGATTTCCATTGTGGGTATACACATGTGATATGCGGAGCAACTCCCCAGTGAAAGGATTTGGGCTAGTACATGTACAATTCATCATATATCATGTATGATGATGTTTGAAGTTTATGTGTTTGTGAAAATACCTGAATGTGCTAGCGATCATCTAGTACACTTTGTGTGCGGCTCGAGATACAAATCTCGGTCACCTTAATTGTGTGAATGATTTCCTACATGTACGCTTTATAGTAAATTCTGTTTTACTTATGCAATGATTGTGTGTGAAATCATGTTTGTGTTGTAATATGCTTTAATGGTTAATGTTGTTTCATAATATGCTTATGTGATTGAACTTCTTAAACCATGGAATTCATTGTAACATCCCGGATTTTTGCCAACATGGAATTAGATGTCCTTAAGCAATGGGTCGATCTTAACACCTTATTAACTTGTCAGAACTCAATCCCAAAGTCTAAAACCGCTTTTAAACCCATTTCCTTCACAAATCTCACCTTTCACTACCTTATCCTTTACAAAGTAACTAAGTGCTAAACTAGATTAGTTACGAAATCCACTTGATCCACTTTAAATACGATCCACAAGCCCCAAAACTTGTAGAATCATTGACGCTAGGTTACCCTAAAGTCTAGGATTAATCTCATTACCCAGTTGCTCTCGGGAGCACATTGAAACTCCGTATCAGATCTGGACCACACGTCGGAAGTCCGATTAACGCGAAGTTAAACGGTTAGGACCACCTTGCTGGGCTTGACAACCATCTCAGAAATCAAATCCAGATAATGTCCCAGCGCTATTCGCTTGAGCCCGGAGTGAAGAGTGTGAGAAATGTGAAATTAATTAAAAATAAAATATAAATTTAAGTAATCTGGCACGTGTCGCTTGCGGATCAGTTATAAGGATTCCGACTGTCAGAATCTGACCAGATTATACCCTCGGATCAGAGATAATTGCCCCTACATGTCAGTGTACTTGAAATCTCCGATCGAGTTTCACTGACCGTTGAATTGAAACTGGTCTGCCACGCGTGATCTGGGAATCCGACCGAAACGAAAACTTAACTAAACCTAGATCCAGTGTTAGTGAGCTTAAGTCCGACCTTTGACTCAAGGGGGGCTTCCAGAAGTGCTCCATTGAGACGGAATAGACTCGTTTTGGACATAACCTAAGTATACCTTGACTTGAAGTCTAATTTGGTGAGTTCTGAACCTATATAAGGACCTTAAACCCTCACTCTCTCATTCCATACGAATTTGAGAAAACCTAGGAGAGAGAAGAGAGAAAAGAGAGAAAGTATAAGAGTTGTGGGAGGATCTCCCTGCCACTCTACCCTGCCGCTATACACGCTCAACCACCCCTATCTAATCGCTTTCCCGGCGATGCCGGCTTCGTTTCAAGGTAAGAAACCCTAACCCTAATCTGTTTTGGGGTTTTGATAGTTGTATGTTATGAAATAACTAACCTAAAGCATGCTATAGGTTACCAAATTACCGTATACGAAGACTTAGCAAATCTATTGAGTTCTTTACGATTCTACGACAAAATGTGCGGACTTTAGATGTATAGGTTATGGTTTTCAACGCTTTCAATGTCAGATAATGATAGATTCATGATCTGTATGTAATTGCACATGTACAAAGTGCTGTCCGTTTCATTTTTCAGTTATACGTTAACTATGTTGAATATATTGTATTCTCTGTATTTGTAGAAAATACCGTATACGTACAAATTTTGAAAGTATGTTAGCCATGATTAATTACTGTATGAATATGCTATATCTATGTATAATACTCACTCAGCGAAAGGATTCGCCCTAATACATGTTTTTGCTAGTATACGTTATGTATGTAAAAAGGGTGTATTCTAAGTGTTTGTGAAAATGACCGAATGAATATAGAATTCGCATTCGTGCTCGCCATGACTGATTGTCATGGATACATGATTGTTGTATAGGCGACACCCCTTTGACGAAAGGATTTGCCCTAAATCATGCCACGACCAATATACACTATATATGTTAAAATGTGTAGCCCAAGTGTTTGTGGAAATGACTGAATGAATATGGAACTTGGATTCCTGCTTGCCATGACTATCCGTCGTGGGTGCATGTGTGTTATGATTGGGGTAACTCCCTAGTGAAAGGATTTGGCCTAATACCTATGTGATCAACATATGTCATGTATGTTGATGTATGTAGTCTAAAGTGTTTGTTGAAATGTCTGAATGAGTAGTAGTTAGTAAATTGTAATGCATAAAGGTGTTGAGATAGGATTCTCAACTACCTTAGTGATGTGTATGATTTCTTCATGTAAGTTATTTAGTTTAATCACTTGCTGTTTTATGAAACGTATGTGTTTGGATTTCCTGTTTGCATTGTGTTTTATAACATGCTTGTTAATATGTTTGAATTACTTGTTTATTTAATTCTGCTATGATTACTTCACATGTTTAAGTTGTATTCCACAAAGGCCGTGAGGGGTGATGGGGGAGTGGTGTAACGATTCCCTGCAACAGCCCTGACAGCCCTAAGCGGACAATATTGGATATTTGATTGTATGATTTGAAATCTTGATCCATTACTGCTTTAACTCTTTCATAATTGAATGTGATTGGGGCTATTGTATAGTCCAGGCAATCGGTAACAGGATTGAATTCGTGGCTGAGATTCATTCGCCACGTGAGATGTATTCGACGAACCCTAGTCGTACTTCAGTTGACGATAGTGGTTGGCCACGCGAAGTGCTTATGCACTTCATGTCGTTCAACTTGTCGTGCGCTCGAGCTAGCCAAGCTCGTCAAGTAACCCGATCTGTCTAATGTATGTTCACCATGTTTGGACGCTACTTATTGAACCTAAGGTACTGAACTTACCAGTGTAACCCCGTTAATCTTGGTACCTCGATCCGCTAAGACTCATGAGCCGGGCATGGTGGTATGGGACACCGTGGTCGAGCTGTCGGCCTACGCTGGGGCCATGTGCCTCCCTGTAGTGACCAATGAGCAACCCAGACTCGTGAGCCGAATACAGTGGTATGGGACACTGTATTCGAGCTGTCGGCCTACATTGATAAGGTGATGGGGGAGTGGTGCAACGACTTCGTGTAATAGCCCTGGCAGCCCTTTGTAGTGACCTCGAGCATACTCTAAATTTGCAGTGAGGTGATGAGTTTTGCCACGGTGAATAGAGTATGAACTAGGCCTGTGTCAATTTAGTGATGAACCATTAAAAGGGTGATGAGGGAGTGGTGTAACAATTGCGTGTAACAGTCCTGGCAGCCTTTGCAGCGCCCTAAAACCACACTATCGTATGAGATTGTCTAGGTTTGACGACCCTAGAATGGATCATGTTTGGGAATGATACAAGGGAGGTACCTTAGTTTTCCAATCCTGCTGTTTGAAATAGACTAATAACAACTTGGTAATCATGCTCATCATCGCATTGCATGTGCCTGTAAGATGTAGAGCACTAAGGGTGACAGCATGCCGCGGACGTAAGATGGTGTCGCACGAGGGAGTATGTTGGAGAGGGCATGCATCATGACATCATTTCATACTTGCATTAACAAGAGTACTTAGGATTGTTGATTGTACTGCTATATCATTGCTGCTTGACTGAATTGATAACATGTTAACTTATGCTTTATTGTTCCACTGAGTTGATCACTCACTCTCACGTTACGGGACGGTGCTTGCAACACCAACCAGACTGTCTTAGCTGCAGGTGATGGCGATGCTTATGAAGCAGAGCTGGACTACTACTATGATGTTGAGGAGGAGTTCTCCTACATGTAACTCTCTGACGGGTCTATGAAGACCTGGAATTGCATTGACGGGGCTATGGCATTTGGGATAGAAGACATTACACTTCCTCAATTTAGTATATTTTGGAATTGTACTTGTAATAGTTAACCTGGTAACATTATCACACTCTGGAGACTCACACAGTTTATATAGTTTATATATCTATCAGTCTTCTGCTTGCTATCTCACTTGTCTCTAGAGTATGATATGTTGTTTTGGCTTAATCTCACTCATGTTCGATGCACTAATACAAACAACATTCAATAATCATTCATTATGTTGCATAAGTGATGCGCTGGAACTCGGGAGTTGAGTTTATGCTTAACCCCCGATTTTCAGGGCGTTACATCCATTATGGTGGATTGTCTCACATGATTATATGATGAATGGATTGAGTTTGAGACTATGATGTAGTCCAGGCATTCGATAACGGAAATAAATTCGTGGCTGAGATTCATTCGCCTTACGAGATGTGTTCAACGAACCCGAGTTGTACTTCGGTTGGCGGCAGTGGTTAGGCCACACGAAGTGCTTGCGCTTCATGTCATTCAATTGGTTGTACGCTCGAGCTAGCCGAGCTCGTCAAGTAACCCGATCCGCCTTATGTATGTTCACCATGTTTAGACGCCTTTGCTTGAACCTAGGGTACCAAACTTACCAGTGGAATCATATTAACTATGGTACCACGATCCGCTAAGACTCATGAGCCGGACATGGTGGTATGGGACACCGTGGTCGAGCTGTCGGCCTCGCTGGGGCCACGAGCCTCCCCATAGTGACCATTGACCAACCAGACTCGTGAGCCGAATACGATGGTATGGGACACTGTATTCGAGCTGTCGGCCTACACTGATAAGGTGATGGGGGAGTAGTGTAACGATTCCGTGTAACAGCCCTGACAACCCTTTGTAGTAACCTCGAGAGTACTCTGAGTCTACGTGGAGGCGACGACCCTTCCGTAGCAACAAGAGTACAAACTAGGCCTGTATTGATAAGGTGATGGGGGAGTGGTGCAACGATTCCGTGTAATAGCCCTGACAGCCCATGCAGTGACCTAGAACCACACTATCGTATGAGATTATCTAGGATTGACGACCCTAGAATGGATCATTGTTTGGGAATAATATAAGGGAGGTACCCTAGTTTCCCAATACTGCAATTTGAAATAGATTAATAATAACTCGGTAATCATGCTCATCTTTGCATTGCATGTGCTTGGAAGATGTGTAGCACTGAGGGATGAACGCATGCCGCAGACGTAAGATGGTGCCATATGAGGATGGTTAGGTGAAGGGCATGCATCACGACTGCATTTCATACTTGTATTACTAAGAGTACTTAAGATTGTTGATTGTACTGCTTTATCATTACTGCTTGACTGATTTGATAACATGTTAACCTATGCTTTATTGTTCCACTGAGTTAGCTACTCACTCCCACGTTACGGGACGGTGTTCTGGACACCCACCAGACTCTGTCTTAGATGCAGGTACCGACGATTCACTAGAGGCTGAGCCTGATTATTACGATGATTAGGATGAGTTCTCTATATGCAGTTCTCCGGCGGCTTTGTTTAGGCTATCGGATTGACGGGGCTATTGGGCTATCACGACAGTTGGACTATTCTTTTGACATTTTGTTTTTGATTCAGTACATGTATATGATGACTCAGTGAAGTAATCATACTTTGAAGACAGATCGAAATCGTTTTATTTTTATATACATCTATATACATCTTTCAGTCTTCCGCTTGCGTTTTGTACATTGATCTGGAGTATAGATTACTGATTTGGTATAATCTCACTCATGTTTATTGCACTAACATAGACAACATTCAATCATCATTCTCTATGTTGCACAAGTGATGTTTTGGAACTCGAGAGTTGAGTTGCTACTTGACCCTCGAATTTCAGGGCGTTACAAGTTGGTATCAGAGCATGATTTGGATTAAACCGGACCTGAGTTATGGTCCCACGACGTACGCTGACGCATTTCGACTTAGGTGGGTGCGAGAAAAATGTAGAAACAGCCCTAGATTTCCCCGACTTCTCCATTTGGCGAAGTTCATCGAAATTGATCACCTTGATTGAGTCCGTACTCATCCGTGACCACACGAGGCTACCCTAAACCACTTCTAGACCATCACACGACGAGTCTAGACCACAAGTCACCCCATCCCAGCCATTAACAATTTGTAAATGCTGATAGGTACCAGAAAGCACCTGAACTAACCTGAAATGGAGCGAAACGGAGTCGTGGGCCTACCCACGCTCATCCAGGGGTGCCCAGGGTGGGACCCACATGTTTTTGGGGCCTAGGGGACAGGAGGGCCTCGCCAAAATGGCGAGCCCTTGCCCACTTATCCAGAGAGTGGCGAGGCCCTTGCCGGTTTTTGGGCCCGGCCGGGCGAGCCGCTTGGGCCGACGCACTTAGGGGTCTAGGGTAACCCCCTTGATGGTGGGCCGTCCCTTAAAACATCTCCGAACGCACCCCTCCTTCACAAATTCCACCTCCAAGCTCTCCCTTTCTTGCAAAAGTGTTGTTTTCTCTCCCAAATCTCCACTCCAATCGCTCAATCTGTCATTTTCAGCCACAACCCCTCCATAGCCATCATTCACAGCCATCCTTACCTCCCTACCCTCTCCGATCTCTCTCATTTGGGCCCTTACATGCCCCATGTGAAGCTCAAAAAATGTGTAAGCTCCCTACCCCTTCCATTTCTTCATTCCCTACATTTCTCTCCTTTCATTTGGGCCTTTACAACATCTGTCGAGACCCAAGTCCATGGAGAACCGACTCTCTAGACCTTTTTCTTTCCTTTCCTTCACTTTCCATGGCTTTCCTTGCCATTATTTCGGCCATTTTCTCCATCTCCACCATCCTTTCTCTTATGGGAAAGAGAAAGAGTGTTGCGGATGAGGCTGGGCCTAGTCGCCTTACATGTTCAAGGCGACCAAGAGGCGCCGCCGCTAGCACGAGCATTGATCGGGAGTTGCGGACGAAGCGGGATCTCGATCTTCGAGATCCTTCCATGAGAGCTCAGTTGACGGCACTACCTCATGGAATTTATGAGGACCGTAGGGTTCTCTTCGAAGCCCAGGTAGATGGGCGACTCTTCGGTGAATACTACGTGTTTGAGCAATTGGAGGCAGCCCATTAGGGTCCACTATTTGAGGCCAGAGGTCGCACCAATGCAGGTACTGTCCGAGCCTTCTACGCCAACATTTACGAGCCTACACTGGAACCTTTGCAGTTCCGTTTCTCATGTGGAGTGGATCTGTTTGCCACAGTTGATGTCAGGTTGATATCTCGGCTTCTGAATGTGCCCCTTGGCGAGGTGCATGCTAGCGAGCTAAATCTGAGGACTGTACGTGAAAGGGATCGTCGCACACCTTTCCTTTGTGGTGGCCGACTGGTTGAGTGGTAGCCAAATAAGAGTCTGCTAGCATCCCATATGTCAGACGACTTCCGCCTACTACATCACATCTTCACATACAACCTCTACCCCAGACACAGTAATCGCAGCGAGTGTACGCGACTCATGGTAGACTTTCTATACCAAGTGGGACAGAGGGCGAACTTGTGCGTACCTACATTCGTGTTGCGACAGATAATGAGTACTGCACGCTTCACCAGGAGATCTGATTCACTTCCCTTCGGCCGACTCATATGCAAGATTACACGGGAGTTTGGCTACAGTCTGGGGATGGAAAGGCTGGCACCATTCATCAAATCGACGAGAGTACTCTCCATCAGATGGAACTCGGGGCACGACGACGACGAGCCCGACGTGAGGAGAGTGAGGATGAGGCGGAGAGCGAAGAAGAAGAGAGTGAGGAAGGGAGTGAAGCTGAAATAGAAGAAGAAGAAGAGGAACCAGAGGCTCAGGATACCGAGGAGAGCTCCCCTCCTACCCCACCAGAGCAGGACGCGCTTCAGGCTGCGAGGGATGCTCGTATGGTTCGCATTGAGGAGGGCCAAGCCGCCCTGCGGTAAGAGATTGGGCAGGTTCGGGCCAAGCTTGGTGAGACCTGAGCCAAGCTTGAGGTGACCGAAACCTTCATGAAACAGAATTTTAAGAAGGTGTCCCGCACATTGAGGACTATCATGTGCTGTGTACAGGACAAGGATGCCCATCCTCCATCGCCTGACTCGGATGCCTAATCATCCATGTTGTTGTTTGTAGTTTGTTTTGCTTACCACTTTAGGCGGTTTATGTTTTCATATTGATGGATGTAGTAGTTAGTAGTATGTTTTTAGTATTTGAAGCTTGGTTGTAATTAGCTCACATGCATCTTCTGTCATGATTCATGTAACCCTGTTATCCATGTATTGTGACAATTTTATTAAATGGAATGCATGCACCTCTTTTGCTATGAAGTGTGTGGAATGCTTAAGTGGTTGTGTATTGTATTGCTATACTTCATCTTACATGCGTTGCACCCTATGCTGTATAGGGTATGCCACGGAAGTATACAAGAAGCACGGCACCCCTCTTGCTCACTGATTCGATGGACCAGACTCCTTCCCGCAGAGGTGGTCCTACGGACCTGGGTTCAGTCTCAGATCAGCCTTTTGCTGGTCCTACAGGTGGACTGCCACCTTTTTACACCACCGGTTCGTGAGCAGAACCGGGTATCCTCTTCGACACAGTATGAACCACAGGCTGCTCCACCTACTGATAGGTTTGAGCAGTTGATGATGATGATGCATCAGCAGCAGATGCAACAGCAGCAGCAGCACCAGCAGCTTATGACCACTATTGCAGGAGCCTTATCTCAGGTAGGAGTGCGACTCCACCTTCACCATCTGCACGTCTTGTTGAGACTACAGAGCCTCCTGCTCAGGCTGAGGATGTGCCTCCACCCACACCTGTTGCGTACCCTACGGGAGACGTGGGTACTCGCGGTATTCTCGAGCGATTTCAGAGCTTGAGGCCTCCTACTTTTTCGGGTTCTCACAGACCCGAGGAGGCTGAATACTTGCTAGACCGCATCTCTAAGATACTGAAGATGCTGCATTGTACTGAGGCAGAGCAGGTCGAGTTAGTTGCCTTTATGTTCGAGAAGGAGGCTAGCTTGTGGTAGGACAGTATACTGCGGACCGTCGCAGTAGGATATGTATGGATGTGGGCTGCCTTTGTGTTCCGCTTCCACGAGAAATAATATCCTCAGGCCTATCGACACGAGAGGGAGAACGAGTTCCTACACCTCAGACAAGGAGGCATGACAGTTACGGAGTATGAGCATCGCTTTACTGAGTTAGGCCATTTTATTCTGACTATACTTGCTGATGAGCAGATGCGGATTAGATATTTTTCTGAGGGCTTGCGGTCTGACATCCGGTCGATGTGTTGCGTCAGTATACCCTCTTATGCCGAGCTGATACATATGTCTATGAGGGCAGAGCAGGATGTTGATCGGCTGACACGATCTCGTGGTGTTATGGTTACGAGACCTCGACCAGATATTCAGAGCAGGCCTTTCCACGGCAAGAGGCCTCGCATCGACTCTCCCCCTAGGACCACGGCGCCAGTAGTTCCTATAAGGCGTCCAGGTGTGACCTGTACATACTGTAGGAGACCAGGTTACCCTGTAGAGAGTTGCTTTGCTCGGATGAGGGATAGCGGGTTTTCTCCACCGCAGAGGATTGATCGCCCTTGCCCACAGGCTATATCGGCTCCACCTCTACGGACTGCCCCTGCTCATCCTTCCTTCCAACCTCCTGTATCTCATTTCTGGCCACCTCAACCGCCCATGGTACCTCAGCCCAACCGATCACAGCAGGCTCGAGTGCATGCGCTTGTAGCTGAAGCTCTGGAGACATCGATTACGGCCTCGATGGCTTTTGAGGGTATGACCCACGTTCGAGGTACACCCGTCTCCTTGTTGGTGGACACTGGGTCCATTGCTTCTATCATTTCCTGTGCGGCAGTTAAGCGCCTAGCTATACCTACTACTCCCACGAAGGGAATGAGACTCATTACTGTTATTGGGACCTTTTCGGATGTCACATGGACGTGTGGGGCTTGCCCAATAGACTTGGGCAGTAGGACAGTATTCCTTGACCTCATTGTTGCCCCCTTATGGCACTACGACATTATCCTCGGTATGAACTGGCTCACCAAGATGAAGTCAAAGATTGATTGCGATAATTGTGTTGTGATAGCCAACAGACCTGATGGCACGGTCTTTGCTTTTCCAGTGCAGGTTAGTTGGCCTTGTCGTCTTGGATGTTACGCTACCCTATTAGAGCAAGTTGATGGTCCGACATTGGGAAATACGCCTGTGGTTCAGGATTTTGCAGGTGTGTTTACGACGATTCCTGGTTTGCCTCCTCGGCGCGAGATCGACTTCACCATTGATCTTATGCCTGGTGCGACATCTATCTCATTGCCAACTTATCGTATGCCTCCATGTGAGATGGAGGAACTGCGAAAACAGATTGATGGGCTGGTAGAGAAGGGCTTTATACGACCTAGTGTTGAGGGTCAAATATTGCATATCAGACCCCAATTATTACTTGAATTTACGAGTATGATACTGTTTAATGGCCCGTTTTATCGTATTTGTGATGCAGGGTGTATTTATGAGCTCAGATCAAAATAAGGTGTTAAAAACATGAAGTTAACGCTCAGAATTCACCAAGGCCATGGACGGGATTCCAGGGGACCAAGATCAGCAGATTTTCACACCAAAGATCCGAGGAAACTGAGAAACTGAAGCTCAAGTAACCTGAAAGTCGACCAGAATGAAAGATCACAGACTTTTCATCATCTGTTCAGCTCGAAACTTCATACATGGATTGAGAATCATAAATTAACCGTACAAGTCAAAATTCAGCCATCGGATTCCTGTGGAAGTGGCCTAATGGTCAAATCAGCCCTCAGAAGCATGATTCTGGGCCCACCTGATAATTGGATGTGCTTCAATTTTTGTCTCAACAGCTTAAATGATATGATAAAAGAGATGGACGAAACGGATTTCTCACGGCCATCATGATGGTGGCCTATGAGCATCGCGTGTATAGAGAGTGTATGTGCACTCAACGCGCACCGGAGGGAGAAACCCGGTCAAAGTCGGCGTTGACCGACTTCTTACGTAAAACGGCAAGTGCCGTTACAGCGTTCGCAACCGACTGCCTGGTCCGCAGTTGTGAGCCCCACCCACTATCCAAAATGGTAATCCACACCATCCATTAGATTCCCACGGCCCAACTTACCAAAGCCTAGCTGGCGGAATTTGAAGAAACACAGAGGATGGGATTCCAGCTATCCAAACATCTAACGGACGGCAGAGCTAAAGTCTCGTAGGCCACACCATTAAACTTCCGAAACCCACCTTTCCTGTCTGAAATTTCAAGTGGAGTTCAGTGAACGGTTTGGATTTCTTAAACAATGACGATCATGGACCCCACTGTCAGCCAGCGGAAGTTTCAGTGCGTCTACGCAGTCCGGAAAAACTGAGACTTCCGGGCCGTTCTGCTATCAGGGGGAGGATCAGTTTTTCTATCTGGACCGTCCAAATACTGTCCATGGTGGGACTGATTAAAGCCAAGACGACTGAACGTCTTGGATCAAACTTTTGTTGTAGAAAATTCCGTTTCAAACGGAGGTCTTTTTCTCTGCTGCGTAACTGGGAGTCAGTTCTCTAAACTGACTCTTCTCCAGCCAGATACGGAGTGCGGAAGACTCTGCGCAGGGCCTGATTTTCGCACACCGACCTCGGCCTATAAGAGGAGAAAAGAAGGGAGAGAAGAGAGATCTTTTTTTGGAGGAACGGCTGGGCTCGGGAGCTGGAACGTTTAGAGAAAGAGAGAGACAGAGAAAGGGAAGTTTTTTTTATGTTTGTTTGTTTTGAATTATGAAGAGATCTAGTCCATCCATGTCGGGCTAAACCTCTTAGCTAGGGCTAAGAGGTGAAGCTTGTGGCGTGATGGGACCGATTCTATGGCGTTGATTTATGGTTATGAACTGATGTTTGATTCTAGTTTGATTAAATGAAATATTCATAGTTTTCAATGATTTGTTGTGACTTAAATTACAATAGAGCTGCGATGGCTTTGAGTATTTCCTTCTTCCTAATATTTTGATTGTGAAATCAGGAAACCCTGTTGTTCACCATTGCCCCTTGGACATGGTTGGATGATGGAATCCCTCTTAACATTCATACATCTTCTGATTGGTTATGGATTGGTTTAAAGTTCTGTTGATTACCTTGTCTCATGGGCATGGATTTGTGATGGAATCATATCTAATTCTTATACCTTTCATCTATTTGAAAACTAGATCAAAAGGAAGTTCACATTGATTTTCAGGTTATATCTTCCAACTGATGAAGATGGGACTCGAAGTCCAGTTGAGTTCATGAATCGACCATAGATCTCCCTGATCTCTAAAAGTGGATCCTCTGAATCCCTAGTTTCCCTCTCTCTGAATTCTTTAAGTTTATATTAATATTTCACCATTATTCCTCAAATCACACTTGATTTAGATTTCATCTCATTCTAGTTCTAGTCCTAGTTGGTTTCAGATTACGTACAGGTTTTAGTCCCTGTGGATTCGACCTCGGTCTTACCGAGTTTATTACTACATCACAACCCTATACTTGGGGAGTGAACAAGTGTTTGGCACCGTTGCCGGGGATTGACGGCTACGTTTCCTGAAATTAACTGGTTTTAGGATTAGTTTAAGATTAGGACTTTTCTGATTTTTAGATTTTATTTTTAGAATTTTCTAAATTCCAGGTTTTCCTTTAATTTTTAGAAATTTTCTATTTAAAGTAACTTTCTAGTCTTCCCTTTTTAGAAACTAACCCAACTTTCTTATTTTGTAGGATTCTGAGATAGATTTCTAAATTGGTAATTTCCCTTTTCCTTGCTATTTCTAGATTAGGATTCCTTTTTAGTAAGTTTCTAATTCTAACTCTTTTAGAATCTAATTTTGTTTCCTATTTTATTTTTAGAAATTTTCTATTTAAAGACTTTCTGTTTAAAACTAACTTTCTTGTTTTGTAGACCTTTTAGAAATTTCTAATTCGGTACGCTCTTTCTAAACTTCTACTTTCTAATTTAGGAATTCTTCCTTGTTTCTTTTTTTTTTCTATCTTTCTTTTTCTTAGGATATTATTTTTAGAAACTAACTTATTTTGTTTTATTTTGCAGGTTTTAATTTAGGAACTCCAATTTGGTAACTTCCTTCCAACCCTCTCTTTCTTTTTAGATTTTTATTTCCCTTCTTAGGATTAGGTTTAGAATTTGATTGAGGGCTGTGAGTGTTTCATGCCCAAGTGGGCTCGTGACAACACTCGACGTCTCTTGACTGAAGGAGGATTAGTTGAGGGGTTAACTGTCCATCGCAAGACTAGACACCGCTCGAATTCCCCTGAGTTAATTGAGGATATGGCTGGAAATCAACCTCGTCCACCCCAACCTATGGTAGAAGATGTCCAGGATGAGAATGAGGTGCATCAAACACCCCCGCCTCATACCTTACGAGATTACTTACAACCGGCGGGGGTGAGTACGCCCTTATGCATGGTTTTTCAGGAGAATGCAGGACATATGGATATCAAGCCAGAGGTGATCCAACTCCTTCCTAAATTTCATGGGCTTGAGTCAGAGAATCCATATCTACATCTGAAAGAGTTCGATGAGATCATGACTACCCTATACTTTCCTAACGTGTCTGATGACACGGTCAGGTTAAAACTCTTTCCCTTTTCTTTGAAAGAGAAAGCCAAGACGTGGTTACATTCACTACGTCCTCAATCTATTGGCAGATGGAATGACATGACAAGAGAGTTCATTAAAAAGTTTTTTCCATATCATAAGACGAACACCCTTAGGAAGTCGATCATGAACTTTGCCCAAAGGGAAGATGAAACATTCTTCCAATGTTGGGAGCGGTTCAAAGATCTTGTCAATTCATGCCCACAACATGGTTTTGAAACGTGGCGCATCACGAACTTTTTCTATGATGGACTGACATCTCCCATGCGCCAATTAGTTGAGACAATGTGTAATGGGGAGTTTATGAATAAAGGTGTCGATGAAGTGTGGGACTACTTTGATAAACTTGCTGAGAACACACAAATATGGGACATCTCCCCTAGACCGAGTACTACGCCTAGGCCGACTCATTCCAAAGAAAAAGTTGGAATGTACCTCCTGAAAGAGGATGATGATATTAACGCCAAGGTAGCCAATCTCACTCGAAAACTCGAGGCCATGGAATTAAAGAAGGATAAGGCCAAGGAAACTGTTTGTAGTATTTGTGGTTGCAACATTCACACTACTGAGAATTGTCCAACTATATCTGCCTTTCAAGAGGTATTGAATGAGCAATCCAATGCTGTAAGCAATTACCAAAGACCTTTCAGTGGGCCCACCTCTAACACATACAATCCTGGCTGAAGAAACTATCCAAACTTCAGTTGGAGGAATGGACAAACCGCTACACCTCAAGGTTTCCTAAATCAAAATCCAACTCAAGAGAAACCTCAAGAGGATTCGGTTCTGAAACATTTTCAAAAGCAAGAGCTTTTCAATCAGGGTATGCTACAGGCCTTTCAAGACCTTACAAAAGCAATACAAGGACTTAAGGCTGAAAATGCGATTGGAAACAAGGGGAGCTTCCCAGCTCAACCTCTTCCTAATCCTAAACCGCAATATGAAGTTAGCGACCCAAGCTCTTCAAATCAGATGGAGCAAGCTAAATCCATCACCACTCTTAGGTGTGGAAAGATCATTGACAAAACCATTCCGGTTAGGGCTGAAAAGCCTAAGGACTCGGAAGTGGATAAAGAAGATGGATCTAGCCATGCCCCACTAGAGTTAGAACCGGAATCTCAAGGAAAGCCGGTTGCTCCATTTCCCTTAGGAAGTCGATATTAACATGATCGATACTTTCGTGGATGATAGGACACCCCTTACCTTATCCTCTGATCCTCTAGAGACGTGCTTGGCCCACTCCCATGAGTTTGATGATGACATAATTAGGGAGACGGGTGTCATGCTTGATGCAGTACCGGTACTTGAAGTTAACTGGTGGAGGCCTCAATTTGAAAAGTTACCCCAAACTGATGAAGTGCCTCTACCGTCTAACCTCAAGCCACCGAAGCTTGACCTAAAACCTTTGCCCTCTGATTTAAAATATGCATACTTAGGTCAAGATGCGACATACCCGGTGGTGATTTCTGCCCACCTGGAGAAAGAACAAGAGAGTATGCTCATATCTACTCTCTTTGAGCATAAGGGAGCCTTGGGATGGACAATCGCGGACCTCAAGGGAATCGACCCCTCGATTTGCACTCACCGCATATAACTTGAGGATAATGCGAAGACCGCTCGGCAACCACAATGTAGACGAAATCCAAATATGAAGAAGTGGTTAAGGCTGAGGTCCTTAAACTATTGGATGTGGGTATCATATACCCTATATCTGATAGTCAATGGGTGAGTCCAACTCAGGTGGTTCCTAAGAAGTCCGGGATCACCATCGTAGCCAATGCCAACAATGAACTCGTGCCGACTAGAGTCACTACTGGTTGGAGGATGTGCATTGACTACAGGAAATTAAATACCGTCACGAGGAAAGACCACTTTCCTTTGCCCTTCATTGATCAGATCCTGGAAAGGTTAACTGGTCATTCCTATTACTGTTTCCTTGATGGGTATTCGGGCTACAACCAGGTAGAGATCGCCCCTGAAGATCAAAAAAAGACTACGTTTACATGTCCCTACGGCACCTTTGCTTACCGAAGGATGCCGTTTGGACTATGTAATGCTCCTGCCACCTTCCAGCGATGTATGATGAGCATATTTTCTGACATGGTGGGGCAATATTTAGAGGTCTTCATGAACGATTTCTCTGTCTTCGGTCCATCTTTCAACGAGTGCTTGAAAAGTCTTAAATGTGTGCTGAAAAGATGTGAAGAAAAGAACTTGGTACTTAATTGGGAGAAGTGCCATTTCATGGTTCAGAAGGGAATTGTCCTTGGACACATTATTTCATCCAAAGGAATCGAGGTGGATAAGGAAAAGATCGATCTTATCTCTAACCTACCTCCACCCACGAACATAAGGGACGTGCGATCCTTCTTAGGACACGCCGGGTTTTACAGAAAATTCATAAAGGACTTTAGTCTCATCTCTCGTCCTCTATGTAATCTACTTCAAAAGGATGCACCATATGAGTGGACTGAACCGTGTCAGGAAGCTTTCACTAAGCTCAAGGGTATATTGACTAGTGCACCCATCATACAGCCACCTGACTGGAGCATTCCTTTTGAACTTATGTGCGACGCGTTTGATTATGCTCTTGGGGCAGTTCTAGGCCAAAGAAAAGATAAGAAACCCTACGTTATTCATTACGCAAGTAAGACTCTAAATCCTGCCCAAGTGAACTACTCGACTACGGAAAAGGAACTCTTAGCCGTAGTGTTCGCCTTGGACAAATTTAGGTCCTACTTGATTGGATCCAAGATCATTATCTACACTGATCATGCAGCGCTTAAGTATCTTCTTTCTAAGAATGATGCTAAGCCCCGCCTGATACAATGGATCCTCCTACTCCAGGAATTTGACCTAGAGATAAAAGATAAAAAGGGAGTAGAGAACGTAGTGGCTGACCATCTTTCTCGCCTTAATCCCTCTGATTCCCTTGAGATGACGCAGATTAATGACATGTTTCCTGATGAACAATTGTTCAGAGTCTCTCATTCACCTTAGTTCGCTGATATTGCTAATTATCTTGCCACAGGTTCCATACCGACACATTGGACTGCGTAAGATAAGAAGAAATTTTTCACCAAGGTACGCAACTTCTTCTGGGATGATCCATACTTGTTTAATATTGCCCAGACCAAATCTTGAGGAGATGTGTGCCAGACGATGAGCATCAGAGTGTCATCTCCTTCTGTCACTCACAGGCCTGTGGTGGTCACTTTTCTGCAAAAAAGACCATGGCCAAGATTCTGCAGTGTGGCTTCTATTGGCCTACTATGTTCAGGGACACTCATGAGTTTTGCAAAGCTTGTGAGCGTTGTCAGAAATTGGGAGCATTGTCCAGTCGAAATATGATGCCCTTGAATCCCATTCTTATCATCGAGACATTTGATTGTTAGGGCATCGATTTCATGGGACCATTCCCCCAATCTTTTGGAAATTTATACATTTTGCTCACTGTAGACTATGTCACTAAATGGGTCGAAGCTATTCCGTGTCGGAATAATGACCATCGCACGGTCATTAAATTCTTAAAAGAGAACATCCTTTCCCGATTTGGAACGCCTCGAGCTATTATTAGTGATGGGGGCTCACACTTTTGTAATAGACCATTTGAGAGTTTAATGAAGAAATACGGTATCTCTCATAAGATGAGCACCCATACCACCCACAGACAAGTGGGCAAGTTGAGATTTCCAATAGGGAGATCAAACACATTTTGGAGAAAATGGTTAACCCTGACCGTAAGGATTGGTCAATTCGATTGACCGATGCCTTATGGGCTTACCGTACTGCTTTTAAAACCCCTATTGGAATGTCTCCCTTTAGACTCGTCTATGGGAAGGCTTGCCACTTGCCTGTGGAGTTGGAACATAGAGCCTACTGGGCGATCAAAAATCTGAATTTCAATCTGAACAACGCTGGCTCGCTACGCAAACTTCAATTAAATGAACTTGAAGAAATCCGGAACGACGCATACGAGAACTCGAGAATTTTTAAGGACATGATGAAGGCGTTTCATGACCAACATATTCTACGAAAATTATTCACGTCAGGCCAGAAAGTCCTTTTGTATAACTCTCGATTACATCTCTTTTCAGGTAAGCTTCGATCTCGTTAGACCGGTCCTTCTACTGTTATCACTGCATATCCTCATGGGGCCGTCGAGATAAGAGACCCCGACAATGGCAAGGAGTTTAAAGTAAATGGACATCGCTTAAAGCCATTTGTCGAGAAATTTGATTCAGAGGACATGTCCATGCCTCTGACTGATCCTGTTTACCAGGAATGATCTCTTAGTCTGATGGAGGTATAGGTAGGTTTATTGCTTTCATAGGACTAGGGTAGTTGCTTTGGTCTAGCTGAAGACATTAAACTTAGCGCTCCTGGGAGGCAACCCAGCTTTTCATTCCATTTCGATAATTCAATGTTTGTGGGTAACATTACTGCAAACCCTCACGAGACTACAACTCGTCCACTAGGGGCAACCTAGGGGTTTAAAGGCTTGTTGCATACGCTAAATGCAATCGAGAGCACCTGCGAAAGTGGTATAGGTAGGAGTTTATTTTTGTTATTTGTGTTTTACTTTCGATTGGTTTCACTCTTGTGCTGACATGCTCTCATGTTGAGATCTCTATGAAAAAGTCTCTCTCGACTCGTTACCCAGGTACTATCTTCCCATCACTTCTCATTTACTTTCATTGTCCCATGTGCATTGCATGCTTACATCTTTTACATTGAGGACAATGTAGATTTTAGGTTGGGGGTGGGAGATTAGGTTTCCTAATCAGTGTTTTCTTGGTCTTGAGCAAAAATTTGGTCTTGAGCAAAATTGGTGAAAATTTTTAAATTTTTCTAAAATTTCTTGTGAATTCGAAGTGATTTTGACAGCCATCTTTGATTTAGAATTACAAGATAAGTGATGTTGGTAATTTGTGACTCTTAGATTCCGTTATTTGTTAGATTTCATAGTTAAAGTCAAATTGCTAATCCATGATTAGAGGTTTTAAACATTGATTGAGTCATGATTTCACAAGACACATCTTGCTTGCACATTAAGGTTCAGTTCGATATTAAAGGATTAACTTGGTGACCACTAAGCTTGAAAGGAACCAACCTGAGAAATTGAAAGGATTGGGCGAATGGTCTTAACCATAGGTTTGCTCCCTATAGGTGTAGATTTAATTCCACACGGATAATATATGAAAAAGGATGGGTGTATAGTCTTCACCATAGGTTTGCTCCCTATAGGTGAGGATGTGATTCCCCTTCTTGGAGTTACTTCTAATGAAAAAATCAAAAGTTAAAAGAATGAAAGGATGATCTGTGAGGAAAGTTTTAAGTAAGGTTTTGGTTGTCATGATTTCTCTTGTTGGTTACCAATGATATCATGAAATAACGAATTGGATCTTAATGTTGATAAGCCGGGACTACACTATACACTCATGGATCTCAACGTTTAGAATTTTCTTTCTGATTGATGGATTAATACTTTAAACTTGATTATGAAGTTTACCGTGAGCTGGAGTTCAGGAGAGAGTAATACCCAATATTCATGAATCTTAGAATTCTATAATCTGAGTTGTTTTTCAAAAATCACTCGAGTTCATAGAAATTGTCCTGTAATTCTCAACTTATTTTTCACATACTTTGCTTGGGACTAGCAAAATGCTGGTTGGGGGTTGTGTTGAGGGTCAAATATTGCATATCAGACCCCAATTATTACTTGAATTTACGAGTATGATACTGTTTAATGGCCCGTTTTATCGTATTTGTGATGCAGGGTGTATTTATGAGCTCGGATCGAAATAAGGTGTTAAAAGCATGAAGTTAACGCTCAGAATTCACCAAGGCCATGGACGGGATTCCAGGGGACCAAGATCGGCAGATTTTCACGCCAAAGATCCGAGGAAACTGAGAAACTGAAGCTCAAGTGGCCTGAAAGTTGACCAAAAAGAAAGATCACAGAGTTTCCATTATCTGTTCAGCTCGAAACTTCATACATGGATTGAGAATCATAAATTAACCGTACAAGTCAAAATTCAGCCATCGGATCCCTGTGGAAGTGGCCTAATGGTCAAATCAGCCCTCAGAAGCATGATTCTGGGCCCACCTGATAATTGGATGTGCTTCAATTTTTGTCTCAACAGCTTAAATGATATGATAAAAGAGATGGACAGAACGGATTTCTCACGGCCATCATGATGGTGGCCTATGAGCATCGCGTGTATAGAGAGTGTATGTGCACTCAACGTGCACCAGAGGGAGAAACCCGGTCAAAGTCGGCGTTGACCGACTTCTTACGCAAAATGGCAAGTGCCGTTACAGGGTTTGCAGCCGACCGCCTGGTCCGCAGTTGTGGGCCCCACCCACTATCCAAAATGGTAATCCACACCGTCCATTAGATTCCCACGGCCCAGCTTACCAAAGCCTAGCTGGCGGAATTTGAAGAAACACAGAGGATGGGATTCCAGCTGTCCAAACATCTAACGGACGGCAAAGCTAAAAGTCTCGTAGGCCACACCATTAAACTTCTGAAACCCACCTTTCCTGTCCGAAATTTCAAGTGGAGTTCAGTGAACGGTTTGGATTTCTTAAACAATGACGATCATGGACCCACCGTTAGCCAGCGGAAGTTTCAGTGCGTCTATGCAGTCCGGGAAAACCAAGACTTTCAGGTCATTCTGCAATCAGGAGGAGGATCGGTTTTTCTATCTGGACTGTACAAATACTGTCCATGGTGGGACTGATTAAAGCCAAGACGACTGAACGTCTTGGATCGAACTTTGTTGCAGAAAATTCCGTTTCAAACGGAGGTCTTATTGTAACATCCCGGATTTTTGTCAACCTGGAATTAGACGTCCTTAGGCGATGGGTCAATCCTAACACAGGTTTAACTTCCCAAACGCTCAATTAAAGCCTCAAATCCCTTTTCAAACCATTTTCTTCACAAATCCCACCCTTCACTACCTTGTGCTTTCAATTTTTCAAAGCACTTTCGCCCTAGACACTAACTTAAACTAGCTAAGTAGTAAAACTTGGATCACTTTATATACAAACTACAAAGGCCTAAGTACCATCTCAGACAGAAATCTTACAGGACTAAATCCTTTAGAAATTAGGCGAGATTTAGCTATTGTTAAACTAGAGTGCCTGTGAAATTAGCACCAATAACTTTAAATATGATCTGCAAGACCCAAAACTTGTAGATTCATTGACGCTAGGTTACCCTAAAATCTAGGATCAATCTCATTGCCCGGCTGCTCTCGGGAGCATCTTGAAACTCCGTATCGGATCTGGAGCGCACGTCGGAAGTCCGATTAACACGAAGTTAAGGACTTAGGACCGCCTCGTTGGGCTTGACAACCATCTCGGAAATCAAATCCAGATAATGTCCCAGCGCTATTCGCTTGAGCTCGGAGTGAAGAGTGTGGGAAATATGAAATAATTTCAAAATAAAATATCTTGAATAGTAATCTGGCACCACTCGCTTGCGGATCAGTATTAAGCAACCAGACCGTCAGAATCAGACCAAATTACACCCTCGGATCAGGAGAAATTTCATACACATTTACATGTACTCGGAATCTCCGATCGAGATCCGCTGACCGTCGAACTGAAACTGGTCCGCCACGCGTGATCTGGAAATCCCACTGAAATGAAAACTTAATAGAACGTAGATCTAGCGTTAGTGAGCTTAAGTCTGACCTTTGGCTCAAGGAGGCCCTCCAGAAACCCTCTTTTAAGCTGAAACAATGCCGATTTGGTTATAATGTAAGTATACTTTGAACATAAGTCTATTTCGGTTAGTTTTTAGGCTATATAAGGACCTTAAACCCTCTCTCATGGCAGCCATACGAATTTGAGATTGAGAGAGAGAAAGGAGAGAAATTGTGGGAGATGTGGGAGAATCTCCCTGCCACTCTTCCTTGCCGCTGTACGAGCTCTACCGCCTGATTCTCATCGCTTTCCCGGCGTTTTCGGCGTCATTTCTAGGTAAGGAACCCTAACCCTAATCTGTTTTGGGGTTTAGACAGTTGTTTGTTGTGAAATAGCTAACCTATTTCGTTCTATAGGTTGCCAAACTGCCGAATACGGAAGCTTAGCAAACCTATCGACTCCGTTACGATTCTACGACAAAAGGTGCAGACTTTAGGTGTATAGGTTATGGTTTTCAACGCTTTCAATGTCAGATGATGATAGATTCATGATCTACATGCAATTGCACATGTATGAAGTGCTGTCTGTTTTCCGTTTCGATTAAAGATGAAAAATATGGAATTCTACATACTCTAGGTATTTGTAGAAAGTACGGTATACGTATATTTTTTGGAAATGTGTTTGACATGTTTATTTGTTATATGGATATACGATATATGGATAAAATACTTATTTGGCAAAAGGGTTCGCCTAAATAAATGTTTTGCTTATATACACTATGTATGTTGAAATTGCGTATTCTAGAAAATACTGTATACGTATAAATTTTGGAGATGTATTTATCATGATTATTTGTTGTAGTAATATATTATACATGGATAAAATACTCGCTTGGCTAAAGGATAGCCCTAATACATGTTTTGCTAACATACACCATGTATGTTGTAATACTATATTCTAAGTGTTTGTGAAAATGACTGAATGAGTATAGAATTCTCATTCGTGCTCGCCATGACTAATTGTCATGGATTCATGATTGTTGTATTGGCGATACCCCTTTGACGAAAGGATTTGCCCTAAATCACGCCACGGCCAATATACACTATATATGCTAAAATGTGTGGCCCAAGTGTTTGTAGAAATGACTGAATGAATATGGAACTTGGATTCCTGCTTGCCATGACTATCCGTCGTGGGTGTACGCGTGTTATGATTGGGGCAACTCCCTAGTGAAGGGATTTGGCCTAATGCCTATGTGATCGACATATGTCATGTATGTTGATGTATGATTGTTTAAGTGTTTCTTGAAATGTTTGAATGAGTAGTAGTTAGCAAATTGTAATATATAAGGGTGTTGAGATATGATTCAACCTCTTTTAACTATGTGTATGATCTCCTTGGATAGTTGTGTGATTAGGAATTGAACATGTACAAACTCATGCTTGTGTTGTGATTCATAATATGCTCAACTGCTTTATGATTTTAACTATGCAATGCATATGTTTACATTTATATTTACGTTGTATGATCCGTCATGGGTGATGGGGGAGCGGAGCAACGAGTGCGTGCAACAGCCCTGGCAGCCCTAAACGGATAATACCAGACCTTGATTGTATGAGTTGAATCTTGATCCACTACTGCTTTATCTATCTGCACTTGATTGTGTTTAGGGCTATGACTATAGTCCAGACAATCGGTACCAGAATTGCATTCGTGCCTGTGATTCATTTGCCACATGAGATGTGTTCAACGAACTCGAGTCGTACTTCGGTTGACGATAGTGGTTGGCCATGCGAAGTGCTTATTGCACTTCATGTCGTTCAACTTGTTGTGTGCTCGAGCTAGCCGAGCTCGTCAAGTAACCCGATCTGTTTATGTATGTTCACCATGTTTGGACGCTACTGCTTGAACCTAGGGTACCAAACTTACAAGTGAAATCCCGTTAACCATGGTACCTTGATTCGCTAAGACTCATGAGCCGGACATGGTGGTATGGGACACCGTGGCCGAGCTGTCGGCCTATGCTGGGGCCACGTGCCTCCCCGTAGTGACCATTGAGCAACCCAAACTCGTGAGCCAAATACGGTGGTATGGGACACTGTATTCGAGCTGTCGATACTTACGGCGAGAGCCGAGTACGGTGAGACCTGTACTCGTGTTGACGGGTGACGAGTCCTCTGTAGTGTCTTCGAGTATACTCTAAGGTCTGTGATTGGCGACGAGCCCTTCACAGCAACTAGAGCATGAGTTGAGCCGAGTACGGTGAGACCTGTATTCGAGCTGACGGCCAGCGATTGAGCCGAGTACGGTGAGACCTGTACTCGAGCTGACGGTCAGCAATTGAGCCGCATACGATGAATCTGTATCTGTGCTGACGGGTGACGAGCCCTTTGTGATGCCTTCGCTATGCCTCTCAAACCATAATATCGTATGAGATTAACTAGGATTGACGACCCTAGAATGGATCATGTTTGGGAATGATACAAGGGAGGTACCTTAGTTTCCCAATACTACTGTTTGAAATGGACTAATAATAACTTGGTAATCATGCTCATCATCGCACTGCATGTGCCTAGTAGATGTGGAGCACTGAGGGAGGTATGCATTCGCGAACGTAAGATGATGTCGCATGAGGGTGGTTTGGTAAGGGCATACATCATCATGTCATTTCATACTTGCATTTAATAAGAGTAGTTAAACTTGTTTGATTGTACTGCTTTATCATTACTGCTTGATTGAATTAATAACATGTTAACCTATGCTTTACTGTTCCACTGAGTTGATCACTCACTCCCACGTTACGGGACGGTGTTGTACACACCAACCAGATTTGTTGAGTTTCAGGTGATGGCGATGCTTGTGAAGCAGAGCCGGACTACTTCTATGATGTTGAGGAGGAGTTCTCCTGCATGTAATCTCTGACAGGTCTATGAAGACCTGATATTGTATTGACGGGGCTACGGTACTTGGGATAGGAGACATTACACTTCCTCACATTTGGTATATTTTAGAACTGTACTTGTAATTATTTAACCTGGTAATGTTATCACACTCTGGAGACTCATTATAGTTTATATATTTTATCTATCTATCACAGTCTTCCGCTTGCAAATTTAACTGTCTCTGGAGTATGATATGCTGTTTTGGCTTAATCTCACTCATGTTCAATGCACGAATACAGTCAACATTCAATCATCATTCATTTTGTTGCATAAGTGATGTTCTGGAACTCGGGAGTTGAGTTTATGCTCGACCCCCGATTTTCAGGGCGTTACATTTTCTCTGCTGCGTAACTGGGAGTCAGTTCTTTAAACTGACTCTTCTCCAGCCAGATACGGAGTGCGGAAGACTCCGCGAAGGGCCTGATTTTCGCACACCGACCTCAGCCTATAAGAGGAGAAAAGAAGGGAGAGAAGAGGGATCTTTTTTTTGGAGGAACGGCTGGGCTCGGGAGCTGGAACGTTTAGAGAAAGAGAGACAGAGAAAGGGAAGTTTTTTTTTTTTTATGTTTGTTTGTTTTGAATTATGAAGAGATCTAGTCCATCCATGTCGGGCTAAACCTCTTAGCTAGGGCTAAGAGGTGAAGCTTGTGGCGTGATGGGACCGATTCTATGGCGTTGATTTATGGTTATGAACTGATGTTTGATTCTAGTTTGATTAAATGAAATATTCATAGTTTTCAATGATTTGTTGTGACTTAAATTACAATAGAGCTGCGATGGCTTTGAGTATTTCCTTCTTCCTCATATTTTGATTGTGAAATCAGGAAACCCTGTTGTTCACCATTGCCCCTTGGACATGGTTGGATGATGGAATCCTTCCTAACATTCATATATCTTCTGATTGGTTATGAATTGTTTTAAAGTTCTGTTGATTACCTTGTCTCATGGGCATGGATTTGTGATGGAATCATATCTAATTCTTATACCTTTCATCTATTTGAAAACTAGATCAAAAGGAAGTTCACATTGATTTTCATGTTATATCTTCCAACTGGGTGAAGATGGGACTCGAAGTCCAGTTGAGTTCATAAATCGACCATAGATCTCCCTGATCTCTACAAGTGGATCCTCTGAATCCCTAGTTTCCCTCTCTCTGAATTCTTTAAGTTTATATTAATATTTCACCATTATTCCTCAAATCACACTTGATTTAGATTTCATCTCATTCTAGTTCTAGTCCTAGTTGGTTTCAGATTACGTACAGGTTTCAGTCCCTGTGGATTCGACCTCGGTCTTACCGAGTTTATTACTACATCACAACCCTATACTTGGGGAGTGAACACCTAGTGTGTCTCCTTAGGGAGCACCTATACTGTTTGTGAAGAAGAAAGATGGCTCACTACGGTTGTGTATTGATTACCGTAGGTTGAACCAAGTCACCGTGAAGAACAAGTATCCTTTGCCCAAGATAGATGATATGTTTGATTAGTTAAAGGGGGCAAAGTATTTCTCGAAGATCGACTTGCAGTCAAGGTACTACCAGTTGCACGTCAGAGATCAAGACGTGCAGAAGACAGCTTTCAGGACCTATTTTAGGCATTACGAGTCCTGGTAATGTCGTTCGGTCTTACAAACGCACCGGCCGTGTTCATGGACTTGATGAACAGGGTATTTCAGTCATTCTTATACCGATTCGTCATCGTATTCATCGATGACATCTTGATATACTCTAGTAGTCGGGAAGAGCACGAAGAGCACTTGAGAGCAGTGCTAGATACTCTGAGGAAGAACTAGTTGTTCGCACAGTACAAGAAGTGCGATTTCTAGCAGGAGGAAGTTAAGTTCCTAGGACATGTGGTGTCCAAGGATGGGATAGTTGTGGACCTTGCTAAAGTAGCCGCGGTTCAGGATTGGAAGCAGCCTGGCTCGGTTACCGAGGTGGGGAGTTTTCTTGGCCTGGTAGGGTACTATCGACGTTTCATTCGGGACTTCTCGAAGATTGCCAGGCCGTTGTCACAGTTGACGCGTAAGGATCTGAAGTTCGCCTGGAATGAGAAGGCGGAAGCAACTTTTTAGGAGCTGAAAGACAGACTGACGTCCGCCCCTATGCTAGTATTGACAGAGCAACGGGTTAAGTACACGATATACACTAACGCGTCTCGCGTTGGTTTGGGTTGCGTCCTTATGCAGAAGGACAGGGTGATTGCATATGCCTCGAGACAATTAAGGAAGCACGAGGAAATTACCCTACACACGACCTTGAGTTAGCAGTTGTCATCTTTGCATTGAAGCTCTAGAGACATTACCTCTACGGAGAGGAGTTCGAGCTTTTTTGCGACCACAAGATCCTTAAGTATATATTCACTCAACGGGACTTGAATATGAGGCAGCGCCGATGGATGGAGACCTTGAAGGACTTCAAGTTCAAGGTTTCCTACCATCCTGGCAAGGCCAACCTTGTGGCAGATGCGTTGAGCCGCAAGAAGGTTATAGCATTTGCAGCTCCGCTGATGATAGCAGAGTGGGATATGTTGGAGTTCGTGCGGGACTTCGAGCAGAAACTTACAGTGGTAGAGTCATTTGAGAGTGTCGCGCACATTCAGATGCGGCCACTTATTGATGATAGGATTATCGAGGCCCAGAAGGGCAATGAGCTGTTGTTTGAGCTTCGAGAGAAAGCTAGCGATGCCGAGGACTTCGAGTGGCGAGTTGGCACAGATGGGGGCCTACAATACCATGGCCGCCTATGCGTCCCAGATATTCAGGACTTGAGACAGGAGCTTCTCGAGGCTGCCCACAAATCGAAGCTTGCGATGCATCCTGGTAGCATGAAGATGTACCAGGACATGAGGCGATCGTATTGGTGGGACAACATGAAGGTGCATATAGCAGAGTATGTTTCACATTGTCTCACGTATCAGCAGGTCAAGGCCGAACATCACCGACCTCCTGGATTGCTTCAGCCCATGCCCATAGCTGAATGGAAATGGGACTTCATCTCTATGGATTTCATATCATGGCTGCCGAAGACAAGGAAGGGACATGATTCCATCTGGGTGATTGTGGACTGGTTGACCAAATCGGCTCATTTTCTCCTTATCAGAGTCACGAACTCTGCAGACGACTTGGCCAGGTTATACATCAGAGAGATAGTCCGTCTGCATAGAGTTCCTTTCGAGATCATGTCGGACCGCGACACGCAATTCACATCTATCTTCTGGACTCATATCCAGGAAGCGATGGGTGTGAAGCTGAAGTTCAGTATTACGTTTCACCCTCAGACCGACGGGCAGACAGAGCGAGTGAATCAGATTTTGGAGGACATGTTACGGGCCTGTGTCTTCGATTTCAAGGACAGTTGGGATGACTGTCTTCCTTATGCAGAGTTCGCATACAACAACAGCTTTCAGGCGACTATTGGTATGGCTCCATATGAGGCCTTGTATGGTCACCCTTGCAGAGCACCGCATTGCTGGGCTGAGGTTGGCGAGCGCAGCTTGATTAGCTCGGAATTAGTACAGACGACCTCAGAGAAGATCGACATTATCAGGCGTCGACTTCTTACGGCCCAGAGTAGACAGAAGAGTTATGCCGATACGAGGCGGCGACCGCAGGAGTTTAAGGTTGGAGATCATGTATTCCTCAAAGTTTTCCCTATGAAGGGAGTCATTTGGTTTGGGAAGAAGGGGAAGCTTACGCCGCGATTCATTGGCCCATTTCAGATACTTGATTAAGTGGGAGCGGTGGCATACCGTCTCGCTTTGCCCACCCCACACGCGAGAGTGCACAAGGTATTTCATGTATCTATGCTGAAGAAATACGTCCCTAATCCTTCACACATCATCCATTGGGAACAGGTGCAGTTGAACGAGGATACTACATATGTACTGCGTCCGACACGTATCCTAGACAGGAAGGAGCAGGTGTTGCGCAGTAAAGTGATTCCACTCGTGAAGGTACTGTGGACGCATCACACTGAGGAAGAGGCTACTTGGGAGACAGAAGCTGAGGTTCGAAAGAACTACCCTCAGCTTCTCGAGGAGTACGAAAAGGTACTAATTTCGAGGATGAAATTTTTCATTAAGGGGGGTAGATTGTAACGACTCAGAAAATTTCGTACGATGGCCCGAGTACCACCTCAGGCAGAAATCATTTAGGATCAAATCCTTTAAAATTAGACAAAGTTAACTAAGTGTTAAACTAGATTGTATATGAAATCCGCACGAATCACTTTAAATACGATCTACAAGGCCCAAAACTTGTGGAATCGTTGACGCTACATTACCCTAAAATCTAGGATCAATCTCATTACTCAGCTGCTCTTGGGAGCACATTGAAACTCTGTATCAGATCTGGACGGCACATCGAAAGTCCGAATGATACGAAGTTATAGACTTAGGACCACCTTGTTGGGCTTGATAACCATCTCAGAGATCAAACTCAGATAGTGTTTCATGGCTATTCGCTTGAGCCCGTAGCGAGGAGTGTGAGAACACTTGGTTTTCTTTATAAATAAAATCTCAAATAATAATCGGAGACTTGTTACTTGCGGGCCTGATATAAGCAATCAAACAGTCAAAATCTCACCCAAATACACCCACGAATCAGGAGAAATTTCATATACATGGCAGTGTACTTGAAATCCCCGATCGAGTTTCAGTGACCGTTGAACTAAAACTGGCCCGCCATGTGCAATCTGAGAATCCTCCTGGAACGAAAACATAACTTCACCTAGATCCAAGGTTGGTGAGCTTAAGTCTGACTGCACGCAGAAAAGGGGCCGTCGGAAGTGCTCCGTTGAGACGAAACAAGCTCACTTTGAATACAACCTAAGTATACCTTGACCCTGGGTCTATTTTGGTGATGTTTTAGGCTATATAAGGACCTTAAACCCTCTCACATTCAGCCCATACGAATTTGAAGAAACCCTAGGAGAGAAAAGAGAGAAAAGAGAGAGAAAGTTGAGAGTTGTGGGAGAACCTTCCTGATACTCTATCCTCTTACTATACACGCTTAACCCTCGTGATCTAATCACTTTTTCGGTGATTCCAGCTTCGTTTCTAGGTAAGAAAACTCTAACCCTAACCTATTTTAGGGTTTCAATTGATTCAATTAGCAAAATAGCTAATACTACTTGTGCTTTAGGCCGTTCTACTGTCGTGGGAGAAGCCTTAGCATTCCTACCAAATTTATTACGCTTCTACGGTGTAAGGTGAGGACTTTAGATGTATAGGTTATGGTTTTCAAGGCTTTCAATGTCGGTTAATGATTTATGACTGACGTGGATGCTATTTCACATGCAATATGTGTCGTCTGTTTCGCCTTTCGAGTTTATATGAACTATATGGAATATAGTGTATTCTATGTATATGTTGGAATGATTGAAAAGTTTTGGAATTTGGATTTGTGCTTAACATGTTTATTTGTCGTGAATATATGCTCAATACATGTGTGACAACTCCTTAGCTAAAGGACTTGCCCTAAATCATGTCACGACAAAAATACATTATATGTGTTAAATGTGTAGCCCAAGTGTTTGTGAGAATGTTCTAACAGATAGGGAACCTGTATTCATGCATGCCATGATCACCCGTCATGGGTATATGCACGAGATATACGGGGCAACTCCCTAGTGATAGGATTTGGCCTAACACATGTGTCATCATCATACACCATGTATGGTGATGTATGTGTTCTATGTGTTTGTGAAAATGTCTGAATATGCTAATGGTTATTTAAGAGTACTTGTATGAGGATCGAGATATGAATCTCGGTTACCTTAACCATGTACATGATTTACCACATATACGTTACATTGTAATGTCTGTATTACTCATGACATGAATGTGTGTGAAATCCTGTTTGTGTTGTACTTTATAACATGCTTGTTTGATTGTGAGAATCGCATTACTTTTTTACTTCCTGCTTTGACTATCTCATATGATTCTTGTTGATTCAGAGTGAAGTTGGGACTATGAGTTAGTCTAGGCAATCGGTAATAGAATAGAATTCGTGGCTTAGATTCATTCACCACGTGGGATGTGTTTGACGAACCCGAGTCGTACTTTGGTTGGCGGCAGTGGTTAGGCCACGCGAAGTGTTTATGCACTTCATGTCGTTCAAATTGATTGTACGCTCGAGCTAGTTGAGCTCGTTAAGTAACCCGATCCGCCTTATGTGTGTTCACCATGTTTGGACGCCTTCGATTGAACCTAAGGTCCCAAACTTACCAGTGGAATCCCGTTAACCATGGTACCTTGATCTGCTAAGACTCATGAGCCGGACATGGTGGTAAGGGACACCGTGGTCGAGCTGTCGGCCTACGCTAGGGCCACGAGCCTCCCCGTAGTGACCATTGAGTAACCAGATTCGTGAGCCGAATATGGTGGTATGGGACACTGTATTCGAGCTGTCGGCCTACACTGCTTTGATGGGTGATGGGGGAGTGGTGTAACGATTCCGTGTAACAGCCCTGACAGCCCTGACCGTACCCGGTGTAGTGACCTCGAGCATACTCTGAATCTGCAGAGAGGCGACGAGCCTTCCAGTAGTAAACAGAGTATAAGCTAGGCCTGTATTGATAAGGTGATGGGGGAGTGGTGCAACGATTTCGTGTAACAGCCCTGACAGCCCTTGCAGCGACCTAGAACAGTATCATCGTATGAGATTATCTAGGATTGACGACCCTAGAATTGATCATGTTTGGGAATAGTACAAGGGAGGTACCTTAGTTTTCCCAATACTGCTGTATGAAAAGGATTAATAACAACTCGGTAATCATGCTCATCATCGCACTGCATGTGTCTGGAAGATGTGGAGCACTGAGGGATAAACGCATGCCGCGGACGTAAGATGGTGTCGCATGAGGGAGTATGTTGGTGAGGGCATGCATCACGATGGCACCTCATACTTGCATTAACAAGAGTACTTAGGATTGTTGATTGTACTACTTTATCATTACTGCTTGATTGCTTTGTTAATATGTTAACCTATGCTTTATTGTTACACTGAGTTAGCTACTCACTCCCATGTTACAGGACGGTGTTCTGGACACCCACTAGAATCTGTCTTAGATGCAGGTACCGACGATTCACTGGAGGCTGAGCCTGATTATTACGATGATCAGGATGAGTTCTCCTATATGCAGTTCTCCGGCGGCTTTGCTTAGACTATCGGATTGACGGGGCTATTGGGCTATCACGACAGTTGGACTATTCTTTTGACATTTTGTTTTTGATTCAGTACATGTATATGATGACTCAGTGAAGTAATCATACTTTGAAGACAGATCGAAATCGTTTTGTTTTTATATACATCTATATACATCTCTTTCAGTCTTCCGCTTGCGTTTTGTACATTGATCTGGAGTATGGATTACTGATTTAGTATAATCTCACTCATGTTTATTGCACTAACACAGACAACATTCAATCATCATTCTCTATGTTGCATAAGTGATGTTTTGGTACTCGAGAGTTGAGTTGTTATTCGTTATACAAGTATGTTGTATTTGTAAATCATCAAAAGTAAGCATCGACTCAATTGAAGAGCCTCAAGAGCATCCAACAATCTCTAAACTTGTCACTTGAATGACTACAACTTCCTTGATAGTTATCGCATCTCAAAAGTGAAATTTCAATATATAAACGGCATTCTATTACATCCATAAGTGAAATTTCAATATGTAATTTCATCATTTTTCAAAATTACTGTACATGAATTCTTAAAAATCCACAAAAAAGAAACATGCCTCACCTATCGTATGATGCACTTAAACAACACAAAATGTACATTAATTCATGTGAGCCCCACATAAAAAAAAAAGAAAAAAAAAGAAATGGAGTTCACCTTCCTCACGTATCGTATAATGCACCTATAGCTGCATAAAATGTACATGAACTAAGACAGGCCCCACAAAACAAAGACCCCACCTATCGTATAAGGCATGTATATAATACAAAATGTACATTTGTTATAAACAAATATATATATATATAGCCATTTGGAGTTCTTCAAACATGCCAAAATCTGAGCATCCTTCGTCTTGAACAATGATCCTTAACACAACTGAATTACCCTCTTGTAACGCCCTGAAATTCGGGGGTCGAGTATGAACTCAACTCCCGAGTTCCAACGCATCACTTATGCAACATACACAATGATGATTAAATGTTGTCTGAGTTAGAGCAATAAACATGAATGAGATTATACCAAAACAGTAATTCATACTCCAGTTCAATTGTATAAAGGCAAGCAGAAGACTGAAATTGTATATTCAAAGTATGTAAAGTAACAAAAAAATTTTTGTGAACACCTGAGTATGAACACTAACTGAGTACCAATATACATGTATTGTTTCTAAGTCAAAAATCAAAATACAACTCCGTAGATAAGCCCTGGAATCCCCGCGATGCAGTCGGCCTAAGCAAAGCCGTCAGAGTACTGCATAAAGAAGAACTCATCCTAATCCTCATCGAAGTCCGGCTCCGGCTCCTGAACCGATGCGCCATCTATACCTGCGACAGAGTCTGGTGGGTGTTGCAAACACCGTCCCGTAACGTGGGAGTGAGTAGCTAACTCAGTGGAACAATAAAGCATAGGTTAACATGTTATCAATTCAATCAAGCAGTAATGATAAAGTAGTACAAATCAAACAATTCTAACTACTCTTGTTAAGTGCGAGAATGAAATGACATGATGCTGTATGCCCTTGCCAAACCACCCATATGCGACATCATCTTACGTTCGCGAATGCTTAACTCCCTCAGTGCGCCACATCTACTAAGCACATGCGGTGCGATGATGATCATGATTACCGAGTTATTACTAGTCCATTTCAAACAGCAGTATTGGAAAATTAAGGTACCTCCCTTGTATCATTCCCAAACATGATCCATTATAGGGTCGTCAATCCTAGCTAATCTCATACGATATTATGGTTTGAGAAGCATAGTGAAGGCATCGCAAAGGGCTCGTCACCCGTCAGCCCGGATACAGATCTCACCGTATGCGGCTCAATTGCTAACCGTCAGCTCAAGTACAGGTCTCACCGTACTCGGCTCAATCACTAGCCGTCAGCTCGAGTACAGGTCTCACCGTACTCGGCTCAACTCATACTCTAGTTGCTGTGAAAGACTCGTCGCCAATCACAGACACTTGGAGTATACTCGAAGATACTACGGAGGACTCGTCGCCCGTCAGCACGAGCACAGGTCTCACCGTACTCGGCTCTCGCCGTAAGTATCGACAGCTCGAATACAGTGTCCCATGTCACCGTATTCGGCTCACGAGTTTGGTTGCGCAATGGTCACTACGGGGAGGCACATGGCCCCAGCGTAGGCCGACAGCTCGACCACGGTGTCCCATACCACCATACCTGGCTCATGCGTCTTAGCGGATCGAGGTACCATGGTTAACGGGATCGCCACTGGTAAATTTGGTACCATATGTTCAAGCAGTAGCGACCAAACATGGTGAACACACATTCAACATATCGGGTTACTTGGCGAACCTCACTAGCTCGAGCGCATAACAAGTTGGGCGATATGGAGCGCAAAAGCACTCCGTGTGGCCAACCACTATTGGCAACCGGAGTACGACTCGGGTTCGTCAGACACACCCCTGTGGCGACATGGATCTCAGCCACAACCTCAAGTCTGATACTGAATGTCTGGACTATGGGCATAGTCCCAAACTCAATCAATCTTCATCCGTAGCATGTGGAGTAAAGCATGATAAACAAAGTAATGCAAGCATGTTAACTGGCATGTCATAAGGCATGTTATAAAGCATGAAGTAAAGCATGTTGTAAAGCACGAAGTAAAGCATGTTGTAAGCATGTTGTAGAGTACTATACAAACAGGGATACAATTACATACACATCACAAGTGAGTGGTTATAGCGAACCACCACATGGAGGGGATCCTACATGTCTCTAAGGTAGTCGGGAATTCCATATCAGCGCCTATCTAAGGCACTAACACTCAAGCATTTACACACACAAGCATTTACACAAACACTTAGAGTACGCTATTCCAACATACATGACGTATGTTAGCAAAATACGTATTAGGGCTATCCTTTCTCCAAGTGAGTATTTTATCCATGTATACCATAATCATACAGCAAATAATCATGACAATTACATTTCCAAAATTTACACATATGTGGTATTTCTAGAATACACAATTTCAACATACATAGTGTTTACAAGCGAACATATATTACGGTGATTCCTTTCGCCAAACTAGTATTTTATCCATGTATTGTATAATCATACATTAAATAAACATGTCAAACATTATTCCAAAAAAAATACGTATACGGTATTTCTACGTATACCTAGAGTATGTGAAATTCCATATTCTACAACGTTAATCGAAACAGGAAACGGAAAGCACTTTGTACATGTGCGATTGCATGCAGATCATGAATCTATCATTTTCTGACATTGAAAGCGTTGAAAACCGTAACCTATACACTTAAAGTCCGCACCTTTGTCCTTGGAATCTCAACGAATCAGCAAGGGTTATTGAGCTTCCGTATACGGGCGTTTTCTAGGCTAAAGAGCGGAATCGGTTAGTCTTTCCACAACCTAAAGCCAACATACTTCAAATCAGACCTAGGGTTAGGGTTTCTCACCTTAAAACGGAATGGATACCGCCGGGAAAGCACCTGGAAAGAGGCGGTGTAGGCCGTGCGATGTTTGAAAGCAGTAGGAGGAAGTGCTCCCACAAATCCCAAGCTCTTCTCTCTCTTTTCTCTCTCTCTCTCTAGGGTTTTATCCCAAATTCGTATGGCTGTGAGAGGGGCTGTTCAAACTCCTTTTATAGCCAAAAACCTCCCCAAAACAGACTCAGGTTCAAGGGTTACTGCTAATATAGGCATTTTGTCACTTTTCCAGCTCAAAAGAGAGGTTCTGGTGGCCCTCCTTGAGCCAAACGTCAGACTTAAGCTCACCACACATGGATCTATGTGGGATTACGTTTTTGACTCGATCGGATTCCCAGATCGCACGTGGCGGACCACTTTCAGTTCAACGGTCAGTGGGCCACGATCCGAAATTCCAAGTACATGTAAATGTTCCTGAAATTTTTCTTAATCCGAGGGTGTAATTTAGTCTGATTCTGACGGTCAGGTTGCTTAATACTGATGCGCAAGCGAATGGTGCCAGATCACTATTCCAGATATTTATTTTGGAAAGGGAATAGTATTTTTCACACTCCCTCGCTCCGGATCCAAACGAATGGCCGTGGGACATCGGCTGGACCTGATTTTTGAGATGATTGTCAAGCCCAGTGAGGCGGTCCTAGTTCCTTAACTTCGTGTTAATCGGACTTCTGATGTGCGATCTAGACCTAATACGAAGTTTCGTTTCATTCCCGAGAGCAGCCGGGAAATGAGTTTGGTTCTAAACTTTAGGGTAACATAGAGTCACTGATTTTGCAAGTTTTGGGTCTTGCAGATCGTATTTAAAGCGATCCCAACGGATTTCATGGCTAATCGAGTTTTGCACTTAGCTGACTTTGTTAAATTTCTAACGGATTTAATCCTAATTAATTTCTGGTCGAGGTGATACTCGAGCCAACGTACGGAAATTTACGGGTCGTTACAATTCCTGCGGCATATAATGAAGGAGTTGTTGTTACTTGAACTTCTTATCTACATAAGCCCATCCATAACTGAATTGTCCTCCCATAACATATAATTCAAAATGAAGTTCACCCTCATGAAGATCCCATTCATAACAACACACCATTCCTAATTCAAAGCAATGCGTGAAAAAAAAAGAAGAATGAAAGCGACATATAATTACACATTTACATTTAGGAGTGTAATGAAAATGAAAGTGTATGTGAGTTGGTTATACTTAAGAATGCGATGTGGTTGTAGTATATATCTAAGTTAGAATATGTGATGGGATTGCCATTGAGAGTGCGATGTGGTTGATTGGGAATATAACTTGGTTCCACTTTAGGATGCGAAGGGATTTTCAGTTAGAGTGGTCCCATTACACTTGACAATATCATATTGGTGATGAAGTGTGTGTTAAGGTTAAACTTGAGGATGTGATATGGATGGTGGAGTGTGATCTGCTTACACTAGATAATCTGTTGTGCATTATAAGGAAGTGTGATGTGATTACACATAAGGGTGTGATGAGGATGGAGTATGTGATTATACTTAGGGGTTGAGATATTTTAAGAAAAATCTGAAAACGGTTTAAGAAAATATTAGATAGGATGAACCTTACCATATTCTATTTCGATAAAGGTCGTTATTCCTCTGTTCCAAATTTTGAATTACTGCCTCTTACCATGAACTTTTGGAATGCAACATATGTAACGAGATACTACGCAGTCAATATTTCATAAATTTTGAGTTAATTTCATTAAGATATAATTCAAATCAAAGTTCAAATTGAATAACAACTACTCTTTTAATTACTAAAATACCTAAGTTTACAAAATACATATGCATACATTTTCATTTTACAAAACTAAACTATATCATCTTTCCTTAAATGTTATTCATTACCTGGAGTAATTGACTAAAGTTGAAATTATCAAGTGTGAAACCTGACCTGAGTTCGCATGTGTGCATGTGTGTGTTTGAGTATGCATCTCGTTCATCTTGGTCCCGTGGTCCTACCGGTAGAGTTCCAGCAACCCGCGACCATCGGATAGTGTTTGCGATCATCCTTAAGTCCGGTCACATAGACCCGACTCGGATTGAGCTGAAACCTGTGCCATCTTGTTCGCATCACCGTTGCTGTTCCGATGTCCCGTCTTGTGCATCCATCCAACGTGTAAATCATAAGTTGTGTGCATTTCATTTTTGGCCCTTGATCATGGTCATGTGTCCCACCTAAGGATAGTGTTCACAGATTTCTAGGTAGGTCCCATCTCTTGGCACTATTTCCAACACACACTATACAGATAGACACACTACCTAAGCCCTATTCCTACACCACCTACCTCTAAACACTACCCACAAGCCTAAAAAACCTACTAATCCTCTAAATGTAACCATCTAAATCCAATCTCACCCATTGATATGGATCCCTTGGTGCACCAGGAGCTAGGAGGTCCAAGTTTGGAGCAATCTAAGATGGGTGTACTCTTACGACTTAGAATTTCTATTTTCATGTTCTTAAATCTCTTTTTTTATGAGAAGTGTAGGACCCACAAATCAATGGTGGAGATCCTACATCATCCCTTAGTTATGGCTAAATGGCCTATTTGATGCATGCATGCCCATGCATGGGGTTTTCCCTCTATAGGCCCCCATCATGGAGGATTATTTGGATTCCATGGTATGATAGGACATCTAGACTTTATAATCATAGTTGGGATGGCATCCCATGCATGTGGTGGATGTTTGTTGTAACATATGAATAGAAGGAATGTGTGGTGTGATTGATGAAGGGGAGGGCCTCAATGTGGCGGAGCCCCTCCTCTTGTGATAGAATTCTAATATTTCATGTGTGCCCCACCTTGTAGGCCAACAAAAATCCAGACCAACCATGGAGCTTAGATGCCTATAGCGGTCCATCCTTAGACATGTGACCCCAAAATCCACCTAAATGGGACACATACAAGAGGTATTTAATAATGGGGAAGGTTTGGACATTTGTGGGGCCCACTGGGGTGGTCCACCACACAAATTCCTGGGGTTAAATCCCATGGAAAATAAAGTTTATATTTTAATTTTTTCAATTACATGTTGCTGTCCAAATCTATCGGGACAGATTTTTGGGTTGCTGTCTAAATCTATCGGGACAGATTTTTGGGCCAACTTCAGGCCAGGATTTAGGGCTTTTAGTGGGGAATTATATACCAAGTGAAATATGATTTTTAAAGATGGGTATCCCACCTATAAGCATGCCAAATTTCAGCCCCAATTGACCTCATTTGGGTCCTCAGGGCCAATATGGGTACTTGCTGAGTTTTCTGCTATAATTCCAGCAAGGTTGTAAATTAGAAATGTAAAATTATAAAATAGTTTCTGATCAGGTGGGCCACTTTGATGGACCTCACCTTGTACTACATATATGAGAGAAGGTTTAAATTTAATTTTTCTAATTTTTAGACATCCAGGTCCCACCCCATTGGGTGCTCAATCATGATCTATCCAGAATTCTACACTTGGCAGAATTTCTGGACAAATTGTAATTCCGAATTTAATTAAAATATTTTTGAGTATTAAAAAATTACGAAATTTTGTAAAAGTGTGGTCCACCCATGGTAGGACCCACCTACCAATTTTTGGGGCCAACGGACCCCTGTGCACACCGTGACAAGGGCTGGACCGGCCCACCACATTGGGACGTCTACGTCAGACAGATTTTCTGGACAGACTATTTTCTTTAAATTAATTAAAATACTTCTAGTTATCCAAAAATCACAAAATTTTGTAGAAGTGTGGCCTACCTATGGAAGTACCACCCTACAAATTTTCAGGACCATCAGGCCCCTATACCGACCGTGGTACGTCTTAGAGTGGCCCACCAGGCTGGGACACCCAAGCTGGGGTGTCCAGCCTTAGCTGGCCGTCCAAGCCACCTTATGGGCCTACCTTGATGAGTTTTGTTCTCTCACCTTCCATACAATCTTGGTCCATGTGGGACACAGCCACATCCCTCTTTAGTTTCCATTTTTAAGGTCCATTTGGGTGAGTTTTGGGCCAATTACCTAGGCCCATAAGGCTGCCCACCATGGGCTGCCCAGCCCATTGGGCTGCTGCTGGACGTCCAGTCCAGCAACATGGCCTATCTGATTTATGTGTTAAATCGACTCCCTTCATCTGCTGGATCCCCCTGTGACACGTATGGGTCACCAGGAACTAAAATAAACATATAATTTAATTAATTTTTGAATTTCCAACAATGCCAGATTGTGAGTGGGCTGAAAATTCAGCAATAGGCCCATGGTTGCTGCCCATAAATGGATGTTTTGGGGCAGCATGGTCCACCAAATTTGGGGACATTATTACACATATCTTGCCCATTTTAATTAGATTTTTGGGCTTAATTAGTGCATATTTAAGGCCCATTCCAATTGGGTTTGTATTGGACTAGTCTTCTTAGTTAATTGTTGGGTTTTCTTAGACTTGTTGTCTTGAAACTTTTGATAGGCCCATTGGACCCTTGGGGTCTATATTATCATACCATTGTGATGGGTTTTATGGGCCAATACTCAAGTACTTGGGCCCTTGCTTGCCCATTAAAATAAACCCATACTTGGGCCGAGATGTGAGGCCCAACTTGCTTGTTTTAAATATAAGGATCACCCATATGTTGGAATAATGGGCTGCCCATTAGGCCCACCACAATGAGTGGACCCATGATCTTTATGCTTGGGCTCAAACTTGCTTCAGGGCCCACCATGTTGCCTATGTATTGGGCTTAGTGTATGGCCCACTAGGCCATGGATTGCTTGGGCCTTAGACTTTACTTTATTTACAAAGCGGGCTACCTTTTGGGACCCAGTTGAGGTTGGATGTCCTCCTTGGTGGCCCTAAGGTAGGCCCATAGGGTCCTCTCATAGGTAGTTGAAGGCCCACCTTGGACTTTGTTAGGATCGTTTCCTCCTTGAGGCTTTATGACTCTCTTAGCTTGTGAGTCATCCCAAGTATTGAGCCCTCAATAGAAGACTTTACTTCTCCTTAGAGTACCTGTCTATGTATCTAGACCTTGTCCCTCCTTGGGAATGAGGAATATATTCTATAGGTAGCGCACTGACATCATTGTGGCCCATATGCATCATTTGTGTGAATTGATTGCATTGTGTGGTGGTCATAGAGGGATGAAGTTTCTCCCCTTGTGCACATTGAGTGTCTAAAGCTAGTGCATGATCTGTATGCATGACTCATGCATTGACATCGCATTTCATGATGATTCTGCCCTTGCTTCATCATGGCCTTGCCTCCACAGGGGTATATGTGGATGATCGTATGTGTGGACACCAGAAATGTATTTTCTTGGCACACTTTGCAGATTCAAACGATCTCATGTTAAAAGACAAAGTGGATGCCTTGCAAAACAACATCTCGGTGGTCATCACTGACCGAGAGAACCCTTATTCTGAAGCCCCTTCTTCCCCTGATCCTAAATGTCTACCATTAAATGAGGAAGAGCTGACAATGGAACTGAAGTCTGATACTTCGGAATGTGTTGAGACTACATCACTTCTTGCGAAGTTTTCTGAATTTTATTTACTTGTAGTCTCTGATTCACCATGAGATACTAACGTTGAAACTTCTTCTATCATAGGTGAATCGTATATACTTTAGATACCTCAAGCAATTTAATGAAAATTTTCTTATGAGGTACATAAGTTTCTCTGGAAAGTCATGTTTCAGGGCGTCCAAGCCTATTGTAAAAAGGGCTTTTGGATGATGTTGTTGAGGAACTTACTGAGAAACTTATCATAATATTGACCGGAAGAGGAACCTTGCGGCATGATCGAGTAGTTTTTCCCTACTTTCATAGGACTATGGTAGTTTTCTTTATGCCGTTCTAAGATAGACGGTTTTATGCCATTACGTTAGTTTGCTTCCTGCATTATTTTATGATAGTTTTCTTTCGTGTCTTCACTCTCGTGCTGACCGGTTTTCATGCTGTGATCTCCATGAAAAAGTCTCTCTCGATTCGTTATCCAGGTACTATCTTCTCATCACATCTCATTTACTTTCAATGTCCCATGTGCATTGCATGCTCATATCTTTTACAATGAGGAAAATGTAGATTTTAGGTTGGGGTGAGAGATTAAGTTACCTAATCAATATTTTCTTGGTCTTGAGTGTCATTTGTGAAAAAAATTTAAAATTTTCTGGACTTTCTTGTGAATTCGAAGTGATTTTGATGGTCATCTTTGATTCAGAATTATAAGATACGTAATGTTGGATTTATGACTCCTGGATTCAGTTATCTATTAGATTTCACAGTTAAGTTTGAATTATTAATCCAGAATTAGAAGTCGTAAACATTGATTGAGTCATGATTTCACATGTTACATCTCGCTTACACATTAAGGTTTCAGTTGATATTGAAGGGTTAATTTGGTAATCATTAAGCATGTAAGGAACCAGCCTGGAAAAATTGTTAGCCATGATTAATTGAATAAAAAGAAAATAACCAGTAAAAAAAAAACAGATACCTTTGGAAAGGGTTGGGCGAATAATCTTCATCATAGGTTTGCTCCCTATAGTGTAGATTTAATTCCCCATGGGTGATATGTGAAAAGGGTTGGGTGTACGGTCTTCACCATAGGTTTGCTCCCTATAGGTGAGGATTTGATTCCCCTCCTTGGAGTTGCTTTTAATGAAAAAAATTAAAAACTAGAAGAATGAAAAGATGATCTGTAAGGCAAGTTCTGGTTTAAGTTGTCCTGAATGCTCTTTTGATCGTCAATGTTATCATAGAAATTGACGATTGGATCTCTTAATGATGATAAGCCGGGGATTACACTATACACCCATGGAACTCAATGTTTAGAATTTTCTTTTTGATTGATGGATTAATATTTTGAACTTGATAATGAAGTCTGTCGTACACTCAATTTTAGGAGAAAGTAATGCCCATCATTCATGAATCTTATAATTTTAGTACCTGGATTGTTTTAAAAAAATCACTCGAGTTTATAGAAATTCTCCTGAAGTTCTCAACTTATTTTTCGTATACTTTGCTCGGGACTACCAAAATGTTGGTTGGGAGTTGTGTTGAGGGTCGAATATTGCATATTAGACCCTAGTTATTACTTAAATTTATGAACATGATGTTGTTTAACGGCCTATTTTAATCGTGTTTATGCTGCAGGGTGAATTTAGGAGCTTGTACTAAAAAAAGATGCTGAAAGCATGGAATTGATGCTCAGAATTCACCAAGGCAAGGGATGGACCCCAAGGGACCAAGATCGACGGATTTACACGCCAGAGATACGAGAAAATCGAGAAACTGAAGCTCATGTGGCCTGAAATTGGTCCAGAATGCAAGATCACAGGGTTTCAACCATTTGCTCGGCTCGAAACTTCATATATGGCCTAAGGACAATAAATTAATCGTACACATAAAATTTCAGCCATTGGATCCTTGTGGAAGTGGCCCAATGGATATATCAGCCCCTAAAATCCTGATTTGGGGCCCACTTGATATCCGGATATGCTTCAATTTTGGACCCAACCCTTTAAGTTTGATGGGAAGGCAGATGGTCGGTGTGGATTTAATAGAACGTATCACCGTGGGTCCCACTTGTATAAACGCGTGCACAGCACACGTGCACTGGCAAAACACCGAGTCAAGGGAAGTCGGTCAGCGTACACTGACCCTGCTTCCAGCAAAAAAAAAATGGAAGTTTCCGTTTTCTGACGTGCGGACGCATGCCCACTTGCGAATGGCTGTGGGCCATCATTATGGCCCACATGAACAATCTGAACTGTCCATCATGCAGAGGGATAAAAAAAGTTCAAACCAATGTTGACCGTGTATAACCCTGCAGGCGCACGTGCCGGCCATAGCAACCAAAAACAGACTGCCCTGCAACGTCCAAAACAATTACAACATGACTACTTTAGTGGGCCGCATCAAAAGCTATCCAAAACCATCCATTTCTAATCAGAATTTTAAGGTGCATCCAATGGACAGAGTGGATTTCTCCATCAACACTGATCTTGTGCCCCACCACTCAACAGCGCAAGATGCGTTGCGCAGGCTCTTTTCGCAAACAAACTTACGGACGGTCCTTGTGGACCATTCGGCGTTCTTGATCATGATCGGACCATCCATCTGGACTGTCCAAGAGCTCCAAAAGGTGAGACCGTCCCCATCTATGAAGGCCAAATGGAAGATGATGACGGCAAGCTGTCCCAAAATCCATACAAATTCAAGTCAGTTGCGTTTTTGCTACGTAAACTCATTACGCACGAAATTCTTCTTACTGCGCACAACTCCAGCACCACCTCACGCAGGTTATATAAAAGAGAGAAAAGTAGAGACGTGAGGTCTCATCCCGGAGACGTGGAGATCCCCGGTGCAGCCGTGGAGGCCATCTTGAAATCTGGACGTGTGAAGCATAAATAGAGAGAGATGTGGCTGGCCAAAGATCAAGAGTTTCTTCCTTTCTCCTCAATTCCTTGTTGGTTATGAATTCTTCCTAAGAGATTTTAGTCTAATCATGTCCTTGATTAGCTAAACCTCTTACCTAGGGCTAAGAGGTGAAGCTTGTGGTGTGATGGAATGATTTTACGATTTTGATTCATGTTAGACTGAATTGATGTTGATTCTAGTTTGATTATTAGGAATGCTTTCAGTTTTTAATGGTTTGTTATAACTGAAATTACAGTAGATTTGCGATAGTTTTGAGCATGTTCTTAGTATTATAGGGTTTATGAATTTGGGAACCCTGTTGTTCACCATTGTCTCCTGGGCATGGTTGGATGACGGAATCCTTCCTAACATTCATACATCTCTCAGATTGGCTGTGGATTGGTTTAATTCTGTTGTTTATCTTGTCTCATGGCATGGTTTGGTGATGGAATCCATTCTAATTTACACCCGTCTTATCTTTTGAAAAGTAGATCAAAGGAAGTTCAGATTCTGCTTTAGTGATATATCTTCCAACTGGATGAAGATGAGACTTGAAATCCAGTTGAGTTTGTGAATCAAGTGTAGATATCCCTGATCTCTACAAGTGGATCCTCTGAATCCCTAGTTCTCACATTTGATTTCTACAAATTTTAGTTTCCTATTTCACCATTATTACCTCATACTCACTTAATTTAGATTTCATCTTATTCTAGTTCTAGTTCTGGTTATTTTCAGATTACGTACAGGTTTCAGTCCCTGTGGATTCGACCTCGGTCTTACCAAGATTACTACTACATCACAACCCTATACTTGGGGTGTGAACAGGCATGAAAACAAGCATATGAAAATTTGAATCAACTTCATGCTAGATATATGGATGTGGTTGATCCATGGAAGCAAACAATTGTGGTTGACACCAAGAAGGAGAGAATTGTGATTGAATCTGTGCTTCTGGTATATAATACGTGGTCATGGGTAGTGGCCCGACATTATTGTATCCTTAACATTATGTACAAGTAAATATTAAGTTCATCGGAAAATTTCAATTTCACTATAAAATAAACTTTTATTACTCTAAGGGTAATCAAAATGCTACTTGAGCAAATGGAGATTGAACATTAGAGCGTACTAATGTGGGCTGTTTATTGGGATGGACTAGATTTGGTGTATCTCTCTGCTCTTTCTGTTGACGTCTCTTCGATTTTTCTTTCTCCAAGCTACTCTTAATTCTACGTCTACCACAATAATTCTCTTTTCTTTTAATTTCATGAGCTTTTTCTCTTACTTCAATGATTTCAACGCTTTTTCTTTTGATATAATAATTTTCCATTTCTTTCTCATGAGCTTCTTTTTAAATTTTAATGATTTCGCTTCTTTACTGCACATCATTATCTTCGAATTTTACCCGATAAGCTTGAATGCCTTTTTCATTACTCAGGCTTTCAACATGTGATGAGGGTTCTTTTTCCTTCTCTTTTTCTTTCAAAGTCTTTTTCAAATCTTGTAACATCCATTCTCAATGCTTAAAAGCACATAATGCTTCTTCACTTTCACAACTCATTGTTGTCGATTTCATAAAATTGCAAAGTAAACTATTATAACGCCGGGATTGTGATTTCTTGCTTTTGTCATTGGAGTCACATCCACTACTTAATGAGGGGAATGAAATTAAAGCAGCTTCTTGAGTCCACCTTTTCAAGATGTACTCAGTCGGGATATTTGTGAGGGTATGATTCGTAGCTTTTAATGCATGGGTGTCATGCCCTAAACTCTGAAACTGGGCTCACAAAATTCTCGATCGCCGAATTCGGCCCCGACAACCTCCGTAGTACTCCATTATCGGATCCTGACACCTATACACCAGGTTCCGATCCTGGGATCCTACAAGGAGGATTTCTATAGCATAAGTCTGTTTCATAATCAGCATAACCAAGATCATAACCCACGAATAATAACCATAGGAACATCATCACAAAATCTACTAAGAATAAAAAAATTTACAATGCAAGGCGCATAAAGGGAAATATACAATGGCTATAATGAAACTCCAAAAGAAACTCCACGGCACGCTCCTGCTCCTGCTCAGCTACTGCCTAGCATCACTTGCACGCATCAATCGTGCATAAGCTTATTAAAGCCTAGAGGGTGCTGTAAGTGTGTGCAGGACAGGTGCCGAGTATGCAATATCAGAGTATGCGGAATATACTGGTAAGACCATGAATACCATCAGCTGTAACAAGGCTATGCAATACAAGGTAGGAATGCCATCAGCCATACCAAGGCTATGCAATACAAGGCAGGAATGTCATCAGCCATCCCAAGGCTATGTTATACCAAACATGAATGCTATCGGCCATCCCATGGCTATGCGACGATGTGAGGCCTATATAGCCAAATGCCATATGCAATATGCAATGCGATCGTGTCAGTCCTCATATCAAGTCCACATATCAGTACAATTCCTTTCTAGGAAGCCACCGGGGTCAAATACACTCCACACTGACTACCGCCTCCCTAGCCGCGCAGCCTAGTGAGCGGAAGAGATCTCACTATTGGCCGGTGGTCTGCCAATACCTACCCAGCTTGTCGATAACGAACCCATTTGCTAACTGGTCAAACTCAGCCTAGCTTACAGCCCCCTCACTCGGGCGGATATGGCCACACCCCCTTCCAACCGACCATGACACAGTGGGAGACGCAGCCTAATGGTATTCGACATTGACGCTCATGTTTCCACTCGGTCTAGACGTTGGAGCATCTCCTGGTACTAAAAAGGTTTTGGGTCTTTCACCCAAGGACATCCTACGTGCCCACAGTGCTAGAATCAAGCATTTCCGGTGTCCAAATCTGGTCATCCACGATGTGCCTGTGAAGGCTACAGTCTTGATGATGCTAGGGCGAATAATAATCCGTGCCATGCAAATGCGAGATGCATGAATCATACCAATCAACCATGCATTAGTCCTGTGCATACAGCGCACTCATATGGGGCAACTCCATCACTGAGGGAGTCCCATAAACAGACTGCCCAATGGCATATACCATAATCAATCACTCCTCAACCAAGCATACATATGATGCACATGAAGATGACTAAGCATAACATGCGTTGATGTTATACTCTCATCTTAGTAAGGTCGGGTCTAGGTACTTAGACGATTCTACATTGTATGGAAGAAGTATAACCAATAATGGGGGCCCAATGGTTTGGGGTAGCCCACAGAGTCTAGGTAAGCAATACTATGGGCCCAATAGATGAGAATGGGCCTGTCAAAGGGCCTAGAGGGGTTCACAATGTGGACATTTAACCACCATTGTTCCCTAGAAGGCGGCCCAACAAGGAATATAGTTAAAACAAGGCCCATGGCCCGGATACAACTATGAAAAGAAAATGGGCAGTAATCCATAACACCTCATACCACATGATGGGCCTCAAGAAACGGCCCAAAGCCTACATACATCAACGTGGGCTTAAATGGGGCAAACCATGGCACAAGTATCATGGTCAACGAATACATGCATTATGATGGGCCTCATGGGCATCCCATGTGCCCAAATACATAAGTAAGGCATATCCAAGATTCACTAAGATGGGCCTTACAATTCAGCTCAAGACTGGTCAAGATAGATGGGAAACAAGGATCCAATTACATGTAACATATCAACCCACAAGGTCCGGCATAATAAGTAAGCAGCCCATACACAAAACTGGGCTCAAGGCTGGACGTCCAATCCATCTGGGCCTACTGGACGTCCAAAAATCTAGACTGTCTTGGTCCTTAAACAATTAACCAAAGGCGGGCCTCACAAGGCACAAATGGGGGCCAATATTCTCAGAAAATACAAGCATGGTGTGTGTGTGTGTGTGTGTATACAACACTCTCAATCTAGTGGGCCTCACATCTTCACAACATCTAGCTATATGCAGAAATTTCTATAAGGCCTTGTTGGACATTCAACCCACCCAACTTCCTGTGCTTGTAACACCCCAGATTCCGAGAGTCGAGCAAAGCTCAACTCCCGAGATCCAGTACATCACTTATGCAACATAGATAATGATGTTTAAATGTTGTTCATATCAATGCATTAGAATGAGTGGGATTATACTAAAACAACATATCATACTCCAGAGATAAATAAAATTTAGCAAACGGAAGACTGAAAAACACATATATAAGTATGTAAGGGTGTCGCAACCTCCAGAGTATGAGTATGATACCGGGTTAAATATAATCATGTATATTTTTCAAAATTTACAAAATATCAAAATGTACATGTCCAACTAATCCATGTATCCCTGTAATCTCGTCGAATCAGCACGGGGTCTACATAGACCCTCCTGATAGCTGAACATAAGAGAATTCCTCCTCCTCATCCATGAAGTTTATTTCAGCTGTATAGACTCTGTCATCACCTGCATCTACAACTAAGTCTGGTTGGTATTTTAAAACACCGTCCCAGAGTGGGAGTGAGTAATCAACTCAGTGGTATTATAAGGTAAGGGTTAACATGTTATCAATTCAATCCAGCAGTAATGATAAAGCAATACAACAATCACTTCCTAGCTACTCTTGTTAATGCGGGGATGGTGTGTAGTAATGATGCATGCCCTCGCACAAAGCTCCCTCAAAAGCGACTCCGTCAACCGTTCGTCCATGAAAAACTCCCTAAACATGCAACTTCCTCGCCAAAGCACATGCAATGCGGTGCATGGTCTGTTAGCCAAGTACTTAATTAGGCTTATTCATACAGCAGATTCGGGAAGCTAAGGTACCTCCCTTTATATCATTCACCCAAACCGAAGGATCCATCTAGGGTCGTCATTCCTAGTTAATCACATACGATAGACAAGTTGTAGGACGTCACCCCTAATGAAAAGCAGTGGATAGGCAAATTCAAGAGTTTATACTTGAGGTCACTATGGGGAAGCTCGTCACCTCAGCGCAGGCTGACAGCTCGAATACAGTGTCCCATACCACCGTATTCGGCTCATGAGTTTGGGTTGCTCACTGGTCACTACGGAGAGGCTCGTCACCCTAGCGTAGGCTAACAACTCGACCATGGTGTCCCATACCACCGTGCCCGGCTCATGAGTCTTAGCGGATCGTGGTACGATGGTTGAAACGAGGCTTTACATTGGTAAGTGGTACCTTGGATTCAAGTAGTGATATCCATACATGGTAAACATACAATAGGCCAATCGGTTTAATAGACAAGTTCAACTAGTATGAGCGCACGCCGACTTATCGACATGGAGCACATAAGCACTCAGCGTGGCCTAACCACTGTCGACAATCGTCATACGACCCGGATTCACCGAACGTATCAAATGTGGCGAGACTAATTCGGACACTCAACGGAAATCATTACCGATTGCCTGGACTACGTTACAGTCCCAGTCTTACTCGGATGTAGCATGTAAATACATGTGAAAGTCATATCAGCATTTGACAAACAATTCAAATCAATATCTCATTTGAGCATTTCATCAAACATATTGAACATGTTACCAAACATTGCATTTCACCTATAATTTGCATAGTCGAAATTAAGATTACATGACGAAAACTATACACATAGATAAGATAATTGAGAATCATATCTCAATACCCTTATTTAAATCCAATTCATCAACAATTTCTCATTCAGACATTTTATCAAACACTTAAACTACACATAACTAAATACATAGACTAGATTAGTTACGACATGAACTATAACAATTCATTACACAAAGAGATCATGATACACACGACAAACATGAATCCTAGGTTTATAGTCACGACAAGCACAAATCACAATTTCATATTCATTCCAATATTTCAACAAACACATGGAATGCATCATATATTCAACATAATTCACACATGTATAATTTGTCGAAAACGTCGTAACTAAGATCATATGGCAGCAAACAAGTCAGACACAAATCATTAGCTGATTTTGAAAGCCTTGAAAACCATAACCTAAACGTTTATAGTCCACACCTTTCGTCGGAATACTCATTTCGAACTCGGTTTGAATACTATGTTCCCGTAAACAGAACGTTGGACACCTAAGCAATGAAATAGGTTAGCTATCTCGTCGATTACTCGGATCTCTAAATCAAGATTAGGGTTAGGATTTCTTACCCAAATCGCAATCGAAACAGGTTGAGTAGCATAGTAAAGAGGTGAATCGGTGTGTGGAGTTGTGGGAAAGGATCCCAACAAGGATCTCCAAGAATCCTCCTTCACTCTCTCTTCTTTTCTCTCCTTCTCTCTCTCTCTCTCTCTCTCTCTCTCTCTCTCTCTCCCTTAGGGTTTAGAGCAAATTCGTATGAGGGAGAGATGAGGTGGTTTAAGGGCATTATATAGGCCCAGAACTGATGCAAATGGCCCCAGGGTCATGGTATACCTAGTTTGCATCCAAAGGGCGACTATTACTAACGAATGGGGCTCATCGGGAGGTCCATTACTCACGTACGTCACAGAGTAAGTTTCCTGATAATGGATCTAGGCTAGGATGCGATTTCGACGTGATTGGATAGGTCGATCGACCGTGAAGGACTTGTATCAGATCAACAGTCGTTGTCACTCGATCAGGGCCACATGTATACCGATATGTGCAAGAAATTTCCCTATTCCATGGGTGAAGTTTGGTTAGAAACTGGCGGTCCGAAATCTTCACGGTCATCGGACTAATTTAATTAAGTTTCATTACGTTTTCTAAAGATATTCGCGTTTCTCACACACTTCGTTCAGGGCTTAAGTTGTGCGTTTCTAGATACTATTTGGGCTCAATTCTCCCGATGGTTGTCAAGACTAATAAGATGGTCATAACCTTATAGCTTCGGTCATCGGACTTTCGACGTGTGGTCTAGGTCCAATACGGAGTTTCAATGTGCTCCCGAGAGTAATAGGCTTTTTGAGATTTCTCTTAGGTTTTTAAGAGTGTTGAGTCAGTGATTTTGGTAGTTTTGGGTCTTGCTGTTTGTATAAATAGTGGTTCAAGATAAATCCACCAATTAATTAGTTTAATACTTAATTAATTTTCGTTTAATTTCTATAGAATACGGTCCTTTGGAATTTCTGCCTGAGGTGGTACTCGGGTCTTAGTACGGATTTTTTCGAGACGTTACAATCAACCCCCCTTAAAGAAAATTTTCATCCCTGAAATTAGTACCTTTTCGTACTCCTTGAGGATCTGAGGGTAGTTCTTACGGACCTCGACTTCTATTTCCCAAGTAACCTCTTCCTCAGTGTGGTGTGTCCACAATACCTTCACAAGTGTGATTACTTTGCTGCATAGCACCTGTTCCTTCCTATCTAGAAAACGTGTTGGTCGAAGTACATAAGTAATATATTCACTTAACTGTACTTGCTCCCATTTGATAATGTGAGTAGGATCAGGAATGTATTTCTTCAGCATCGATACGTGAAATACGTTGTGCACGCCTGCGAGTGGTGTGGGCAAAGTAAGACAATATGCTACCACACCCACTCGGTCTAAAATCTGGAATGGACCAATAAATCGTGGCATGAGTTTTCCTTTCTTGCTAAACCGGAGGACTCCCTTCATGGGGGAAACCTTAAGAAATACATGGTCCCCAACTTCGAATTCCAGCTGTCACCGTCTTGTATCGGTGTAACTCTTCTATCTGCTCTGGGCTGCACGAAGTCGACACCTAATAATATCAATCTTCTCAGAGGTCTCTTGTACTAAATCTAGGCCAACCAAACTCTTCTCGTCAACTTCTGCCCAACAATGTGGTGCTCGACATGGGTATTCATATAGTGCTTCGTAGGGAGCCATGCCAATGCTCGCTTGAAAGCTGTTGTTATAAGAGAACTCAGCATAGGGAAGACAATCATCCCAACAGTCCTTAAAATCGAGCACTCACGCTCGTAACATATCTTCTAATATTTAATTTACTCGTTCCATCTGCCCATCGGTCTGTGGGTGGAACGCGGTATTGAACTTCAATTTCACTCCCATTGCTTCCTGGATTCGAGTCTAGAAAATGGACATGAACTGCGTGTCTCGATCTGACACAATCTTCATAGGCACTCCATGCAGCCATACAATCTCCTTAATGTACAGCTTGGCTAAATCATCTATGGAGTGAGAAATTCTGATCGGGAGGAAATGGGCCGATTTCGTCAATTGGTCCACAATCACCCAGATGGAGTCATGCCCCTTTCTCGTCTTCGGTAACCTAAAAATGAAATCCATAGATATGAAATCACACTTCCACTCAGCTATGGGCATGGGCTGAAGTAAACCAGGAGGTCGGCGATGCCCAGCCTTAACCTGTTGTCAAGTAAGACAATGGGATACATAATCTGCTGTGTGGGCCTTCATGTTGTCCCACCAGTACGAAAACTTCATGTCTCGATACATCTTCGTACTGCCAGGATGCATCGCCATCTTTGAATTGTGAGCAGCTTCTATGACTTCATTCCTTAAGTTATGGAGATTCGGGATGCACAGGCGGCCATGATATTGTAAACCTCCGTCTGAGCCAACTCTCCATTCGGATTCTTCAGTGTCACTTGCTCGCTCTCTCATTTTCACCAACAGTTCATCTTCTTTCTGTGTCGTAATGATTCAGTCATCAATAGGCGGTTGTACATGGAGGTGTGCGATGCTCTGGAACGACTCCTCTACTGTAAGCTTCTGTTCGAAGTCTCACACAACCTCTACTATATTCCACTCTTCTATTATTAGTGGAGCTGCAAATTATATTGTCTTCTTGCGGCTCAACGCGTCGGCCACAATGTTGGCCTTGCCAGGATGGTAGGAGACCTCAAACTTAAAGTCTTTCAAGGTTTCCATCCAACGTCGTTGCCTCATGTTCAGGTCTCTCTGCGTGAAGATGTATTTGAGGCTCTTATGGTCGCAAAAGAGCTCGAACTCCTCTCCGCAGAGCTTGTCACGCCCCAAACCTAGAAATCGGATTCACAGGAATCCCAATTGCCGAATCCGGTGCCGACAGCCTCCGTATTACCCCATTCTCGGCTCCCAACACGCACATGACAGATTCCGATCCTGAGATCCTACAAGGAGGATTTTCAACATGAATTTGTCTCATAAGAAGCATAACCACAAGTATACCCAAATCATAAGAACAACATTATCACCACATATCCACTAATATAATCCTTTGAGTACAATACTGAAAAGGAAATACATGCATATAATAAAATCTCCAGAAGCTCTACCGCACACTCCTGCCCCACAGCGACTACGTCCAATCGACACCTACACGCATCTATCGTGCATAAGCTTATAGAAAGCTTAGAGGGTGGTGTAAGTGTGTGCACAAGATAAGTGTCACGTATTCAACACAATGTCTTAATCATATAATATCATAATTACTGGCATGAATCATACGATATCAGAGTAAGCGGAAATATTACAAGTCCATAAAAATATCATCAATCTCATCCAGGATATGCGATGAAAAGACATAGCAAGCCAATGTCATATACTAAGAAAGTAATGTAAATCGGCTATGTAATGCGAAAATATAATGAACCAGATATCAGATATCAAGGATGCAATACAATATGCAATTCGGAAGAGTTACTAATACCATCAGCCTTATTTAGGTCATATAAATGTAGACATATAGTAACCCAAAATGTTAAATGCTGCAGATGCAATGCAATATGCGGTGCGAATGAAATGACCAAGCTGGAGTGAAATTGGGATGATAGTACATAGTATCGCAGGCTACGGGGTCCATTACAAGGGACTTCTATCCAAACCAGTCCCATACCTAGATTTGGATAGATAAACTCAATGTGGTAAACTCCTGGTCTCAGGTTAGTCGCGCGCCCAACCGAAATCCTGGCCATGCGAAGGTATACAACAATTAGTTACGCACCACCAGCCCGAGTGGATAGTGAATGAAATGAAGGCATGAGTATGCAACTCCTACTCAATAAGTCCACATATCAGTACGGTTGCTTTATGAAAAATCACCGGGGTCTATTACACTCCAAACGAGATTGCCGCCCCATCGAGCGCAACAAGGTGAGTGGAAGAGACCTCACTATCTGCCTGCCAATATCGGACCCGGCTCGTCGATAGCGGACCTATTCCTTGAGCTAGTCAGACTCAGCTTAGCATTGCCCCCTTCTCTCAGGCAGGTAAGGTCGTACCCCCTTCCAACCGACCATGAGACAGTGGGAGACGCAGCCTAACGGTATACGGCCCTCATGCGCTCATGCATCCACTCAGTTAGACGTTGGAGCAACCTCTGGAACCAAGAGAGTTTTGGGACTTTCACCCAAGGATATCTATAGCACCCCATGTAGAACAGATTTCTGGTGTCCCGTCTGGCCATCCACGATATGCCTGTGGAGGCTATGACCCTGATGTCGCTGAGGTGCACAATGCAGGATGCATGAGTCGTACAATCCAGTCATGCATCAATCCTGCGCATACCATGCGCTCATGTGAGATAACCTCCGCCTATTAGGGAGTCTCATAACAATCTGCCAAATGACATATGCAATGGTCAACCACATCTCATAAGAAACATGCAGATGATGCGTATGGGCATGTATCATGATGTTATGCAGTCACATACTCATAATCGGTATCAATAATGGCATCAACATTCGGCCTCGACAATGTGGACATTTAACCAACATTGCCCCCCAAGGGATGGCCCACATAGAGCCAAACATATAATGGGCCTACGGCCTCACACAAAGGCCTAATATACAACACAAGGGGCCTTACCCAAGGGCCACAGAGGTAATGTCTCTAAAGCTTTAATGCGAAGATGACAGCCGTTAGTTCCAAGTCGTGAGTGGGGTAATTTTCTTCGTGTTTCATCAACTGTCATGAAGCATAGACGATCACCTTATCCTTATGCATAAGTACACATCTCAAACCAACACGAAAGGCGTCAATGTATATAGTATATCTGACCCCTTGCTCTGGCAATACTAGTACGGGTGCAGACGTCAGCTTGTCCTTTAATTCCTGAAAGACTGCTTCTGCTTTCTCATTTCAGGCAAACTTAAGATCCTTTCGAGTGAGTTGAGACAACGGTCTTACTATCTTGGAAAAGTTCCTGATGAATCGACGATAGTAACCGGCAAGTTCAAGGAAACTCCTCACTTCTGTAACTGAATTGGGCTGCTTCCAGTCTTGAACAGCGGTCACCTTGGCAAGGTTCATGGCTATTCCTTCCTTGGAAACTACGTGTCCCAGGAACTTGACTTCTTCTTTCTAGAAGTCGCATTTCCAGTATTGTGCAAACAACTAATTCTTCCTAAGAGTATCGAAGACTGCTAGCAAGTGCCCTTCGTGATCTTTCCGACTCTTAGAGTATATCAAAATGTCATTTATAAACACGATGACGAATCAGTACAGATACGGCCGAAATACCCTCTTCATGAGGTCCATGCATACGGCCGGTGCGTTCGTAAGTCTAAACGACATCACTAGGAATTCGTAATACCGAAAATTGGTCTTTAATGTTGTTTTCTGCACGTCTTCATTCCTGATGCGCAACGGATGATACCTGGACTGCAAGTCTATCTTTGAGAAATACTGTGCCCTCTTCAACTGGTCAAATAGGTCATTTATCCTAGGCAGAGGATACTTGTTCTTGACCGTGACATGATTTAGCCTGCGATAATCAATACACAATCGTAGCGATTCGTCCTTTTTTTTCACAAACAACACTGGTGCTCCCCAAGGAGATACGCTAGGCCGTATAAAACCCGAATCCAATAGATCATCAATCTGTCTCATCAATTCCTCCATTTCATATGGAGGCATGCGATATGTTGTTAAGGAAATAGGCGTTGCACCAGGCGCAAGGTCGATGGTAAAGTCGATCTCGTGCTGAGGAGGTAGCCTAGGGATCATTCTGAACATGTCCGTAAAATCTTGGACTATAGGTGTATCTCCAAGCGATGGACCATCAACATTTTTTATCAGGGAAGCATAACAACTAATATGGTAGGGCCAACTGACCTGAACTGGAAAAGTGAAGGTTGTGTTTTTAGGCCCATGAGCTGTCACTACTCTAGTTTCGCAGTCGATTTCTGCTTTCATCTCGGTGAGTCAATCCATACCGAGGACATTATATAGGCACAGAACTGATGCAAATGGCCCCAGGGCCATAGTATATCTAGTTTATATCTAAAGGGCGACTGTTTCTGATGAATGGGGCTCATCAGGAGGTCTATTACTCACCTACGTCACAGAGTAAGTTTCCTGACAATGGATCTAGGCCAGGATGCAATTTCGACGCGATTGGATAGGCCGATCGACCATGAAGGACCTGTATTAGATCAACGGTCGTTGTCACTCGATCAGGGCCACAAGTATACCGATATGTGCAGGAAAATTTCCCTGATCCATTGGTGAAGTTCGGTCAGAAATTAACGGTTCGAAATCTTCAATTTCACGCATAAGCGAACGACCCAATTTACTTAAGTTTTATTACATTTTCTAAAGATATTCACGTTTCTCACACACTTCACTCAGGGCTCAAGTTGTGCATTTTTGGATACTATTTGGGCTCGATTCCTGTGATGGTTGTCAAGCCCAATAAGACGTCATAAACTTATAGCTTCGTTGTCATCGGACTTTCGACGTGCGGTCCAGGTCTGATATGGAGTTTCAATGTGCTCTCGAGAGCAACAGGCTTTTGAGATTTCTCTTAGGTTTTTAAGTAGTGTTGAGTCAGTGATTTTGGTGATTTTGGGTCTTGCCGTTTGTATAATTAGTGGTTCAAGCTAAATCCACTGATTAATTTAGTTTAGTACTTAATTAGTTTTCATCTAATTTCTATAGAATACGGTCCTTAGGGATTTCTTCCTGAGGTGGTACTCGGGTCTTGGTACAGATTTTTCCGAGATGTTACAGTGCTGCTGGAATGTTGTTGTCCCCATCTTGTACACCCAATGGAGTGGGCCCAGGACTGCCCAATTAAGGGGGAAATGAGTGGATTACATGCACCTATAGATGAATTACAAGTGGGGTCCACATGAGTAGCCCACCATCCCCAAAATCAAGCTGATATGTATATTTTCCCGTCATGCAGGATTGTTGGATGGTCCAGAAACTTGGATCGTCCAACCCTCTTAGGCCTGCTCCATGGGGCTCCAATTAAGGGTGGATGGTGTGGGTTTCATCATACATCAAGGTGGGGTCCACACCTCAGATAAACACCCAAAAATCAGGGAGAAAAAAAAACTATAAACAGGGGTTACAACTTCAAACAAAATCATACAGCAATGGGCTAGAAATCTGGACAGCAACATGTTGTTGTCCATTCCAGCCCAATGTGCAATAGATTGGGGGATTTATCTTAGATTCATCAAGGTGGGGTCCACCTAGATGGGTCACACATACTCTAGACCAAAGCCCCCTTTCAATACAGCTATATAATCAGGCCTAATGGCCATCCAAACCATGCAAACCAGGATGGGCCTGGACATCCAGCAGGTTGGGCTTGGACGTCCCTACAGCTGGACGGTCTGGAAGCATGGACACATCAGGTGGGCCACACACATCAGAAAACCAGAGAAAGGAGAGAGAGAAAAGGAGAGAGAGGGGAGATCTCGGCCATAGGGAGGACTCCACCACTATGAGTCCTCCTCAAGCAATCATAACCACATGATCAAATACATGTGGGTCTCATGCATGCATGAGCCCTACAATAAAAAATATGAGGTGGGGATACTGTAACGCCCTGAAATTCGGGGGTCGAGTATGAACTCAACTCCCGAGTTCCAACGCATCACTTATGCAACATACATAATGATGTTTAAATGTTGTCTGAGTTAGAGCAATAAACATGAATGAGATTATACCAAAACAGTAATTCATACTCCAGTTCAATTGTAAAAAAGGCAAGCGGAAGACTGAAATTGTATATTTAAGGTATGTAAAGAAACAAAAATTTTATGAACACCAGAGTATGAACTCTAACTAAGTACCAATATACATGTACTGTTCTGAGTCAAAAATCAAAATACAATCTACAAGATAAGTCCTGAATTCCCCGCGATGCAGTCGGCCTAAGCAAAGCCGTCAGAGTACTGCATAAATGAGAACTCATCCTGGTCCTCGTCGAAATCGGGCTCCGGCTCATGAACCGACGCGCCGTCTATACCTGCGACAGAGTCTGGTTGGTGTTGCAAACACCGTCCCGTAACGTGGGAGTGAGTAGCTAACTCAGTGGAACAATAAAGCATAGGTTAACATGTTATCAACTCAATCAAGCAGTAATGATAAAGCGGTACAATCAAACAAGTTTAACTACTCTTATTAAATGCAAATATGAAATGACATGATGAATTATGCCCTTGCCAAACCACCCTCAAGCGACATCATCTTACGTTCGCGAATGCATAACTCCCTCAGTGCTCCACATCTACTAGGCACATGCGGTGCAATGACGAGCATGATTACCGAGTTATTATTAGTCCGTTTCAAACAACAGTATTGGGAAACTAAGGTACCTCCCTTGTATCATTCCCAATCATGATCCATTCTAGGGTCGTCAATCCTAGTTAATCTCATACGATATTTGGTTTGAGAGGCATAGCGAAGGCATCACAAAGGGCTCATCACCCGTCAGTACGGATACAGATCTCACCGTATGCGGCTCAATTGTTGACCGTCAGATCGAGTACAGGTCTCACCGTACTCGGCTCAATCGCTAGACGTCAGCTCGAATACAGGTCTCACCGTACTCGGCTCTACTCATACTCTAGTTGCTGTGAAGGGCTCGTCGCCAATCACAGACCTTTGGAGTATACTCGAAGATACTACAGAGGACTCGTCGTCCGTCAACATGAGTACAGGTCTCACCGTACTCGGCTCTCGCCGTAAGTATCGACAGCTTGAATACAGTGTCCCATACCACCGTATTCGGCTCACGAGTTTGGTTTCTCAATGGTCACTACGGGGAGGCACTTGGCCCCAGCATAGGCCGACAGCTCGGCCACGGTGTCCCATACCACCATGTCCGGCTCATGAGTCTTAGCGGATCGAGGTACCATGGTTAACGGGATTGCCACTGGTAAGTTTGGTACCTTAGGTTCAAACAGTAATGACCAAACATGGTGAACACACATTCAACATATCGGGTTAATTGACGAGCCTGACTAGCTCGAGCGTATGACAAGTTGGGCGATATGGAGCACAAAAGCACTCCGCGTGGCCAACCACTATCGCCAACCGAAGTACGACTCGGGTTCATCAGACACATCCCTTGCGGCGACATGAGTCTCAGCCACAATCTCAAGTCTGGTACCGAATGTTTGGACTATAGACATAGTCCCAAACTCAAACAATCTTCACCCATAGCATGTGGAGTAAAGCATGATAAAAAAGTAATACAAGCATGTTAGCAGGCATGTCATAAGGCATGTTATAAAGCATGAAGTAAAGCATGTTGTAAAGCATGTTGTAGAGTACCATACAAATAGGGATACAATTACATATACATCACAAGTGAGTGGTTAGAGTAAACCACCACATGGAGGGTATCCTACATGTCTCTAAAGTAGTCGAGAATTCCATATCAGCACCTATCTAAGGCACTAACACTTAAGCAGTTACACTCACAAGCATTTACACAAACACTTAGAGTACACTATTCCAACATACATGACGTATGTTAGCAAAATACGTATTAGGGCTATCCTTTCGCCAAGCGAGTATTTTATCCATGTATACCATAATCATACAACAATAAATCATGACAATTGCATTTCCAAAATTTATACATATACGGTATTTCTAGAATACACAATTTCAACATACGTAGTATTTACAAGCGAACATGTATTACGGCGATTCCTTTCGCCAAACTAGTATTTTATCCATATATTGTATAATCATACATTAAATAAACATGTCAAACATTTTTTCAAAAAAAATACGTATACGGTATTTCTACGTATACCTAGAGTATGTGAAATTCCATATTCTACAACGTTAATCGAAACAGAAAACGGAAAGCACTTTGTACATGTGCAATTGCATGCAGATCATGAATCTATCATTATCTCACATTGAAAGCGTTGAAAACCATAACCTATACACCTAAAGTCCTCACCTTTCTCCTTGGAATCTCAACGAATCAGCAAGGTTGGATGAGCTTCCGTATTCGGGAGTTTTCTAGCCTAAAGAGTGAAATCGGTTAGTTATTTCACAACCTATAGCCTATACACTTCAAATCAGACCTAGGGTTAGGGTTTCTCACCTTAAAACGGAGTTGATATCGCCAGGAAAGCGCCTGGAAAGAGGCGGTGTAGCCCGTGTGATGATCGAAAGCAGCAGGAGGAAGGTGCTCCCACAAATCCCAAGTCTTCTCTATCTTTTCTCTCTCTCTCACTAGGGTTTTATCCCAAATTCGTATGGCTGTGAGAGGGACTGTTCTAAGGCCCTTTTATAGCCTAAAACCTCTCCAGAATAGACTCAGGTTCAAGGGTTACTGCTATTATAAGCATTTCGGCGTTGTTTCTGCTCAAAAGAGGGGTTCTGGTGGCCCTCCTTGAGCCAAACGTCAGACTTAAGCTCACAACTCATGGATCTACGTGGGATTACGTTTTTGACTCGATCGGATTCCCAGATCACACGTGGCGGACCATTTTCAGTTCAACGGTCAATGGGCCACGATCCGAAATTCTAAGTACATGTAAATGTTCCTGAAATTTTTCCTGATCCGAGGGTGTAATTTGGTCTGATTCTGACGGTCTGGTTGCTTTATACTGATCCGCAAGCGAATGGTGCCAGATCACTATTCCAGATATTTATTTTGTAAAGAGAATAGTGGTTTTCACACTCCCTCGCTCCGGATCCAAACGAATAGCCGTGGGACATCATCTTGGACCTGATTTCCGAGATGGTTGTCAAGCCCAGTGAGGCGGTCCTAGTTCCTTAACTTCGAGTTAATCGGACTTCCGATGTGCGGTCTAGACCTGATACGAAGTTTCAAGTCATTCCCGAGAGTAGCCGGGTAATGAGTTTGATCCTAAACTTTAGGGTAACCTAGAGTCAATGATTTTGCAAGTTTTGGGTCTTGCAGTTCGTATTTAAAGCGATCCCAACGGATTTCATGGCTAATCGAGTTTTGCACTTAGTTAACTTTGTTAAATTTCTAAAGGATTTAATCCTAATTGATTTCTGGTCGAGGTGGTACTCGAGCCAAAGTACGGAAATTTACGGGTCGTTACAATCTACCCCTCTTAAACAAAAATTTCGTCCTCGAAATTTATACCTTTTCGTATTCCTCGAGAATCTGAGGGTAGTTCTTCCTGACCTCGGCCTCAGTCTCTCAAGTAGCTTCCTCCTCGGAATGATGTGTCCATAGTACCTTCACAAGTGGAATGACCTTACTACGCAGTACCTGCTCCTTCCTGTCAAGGATACGCGTCGGGCGCAACTCATACGTAGCATCCTCGCTCAGCTGTACCTGCTCCCATCTGATGATATGCGAAGGATCGGAAACGTACTTCTTCAGCATAGATACATGAAATACGTTGTGTACAGATGCAAGTGGTGTGGGCAAAGCGAGACGATACGCCACATCACCCACTCGATCCAGTATCTAAATTGGACCGATAAATCTCGGTGTGAGCTTCCCCTTCTTCCCAAACCGAAGGACTCCCTTCATAGGGGAAACTCGAAGGAACACATGATCCCCGACCTCGAACTCAAGCGGTCGCCGCCTCGTATCGGCGTAACACTTCTGTCTGCTCTGTGCTGTAAGTAGTCGACGCCTGATAATGTTGACCTTCTCTGTAGTCGCCTGTACCAACTCCGGGCCAATCAGACTACGCTCGCCAACCTCGGCCCAACAATGAGGTGCTCTACAAGGACGACCATATAGGGCCTCATATGGCGCCATGCCAATAGTCGCCTGGAAGCTGTTGTTGTAGGCGAACTCTGCGTACGGAAGATAGTCATCCCAGCTGTCCTTGAAGTCCAACACACATGCCCGCAACATATCCTCCAGAATCTGATTCACCCGCTCTGTCTGCCCATCAGTCTGAGGATGAAACGCCGTACTGAACTTCAACTTTACACCCATCGCCTCCTAGATACGAGTCCAGAAGATAGATGTGAACCGAGTGTCTCTGTCCGACACGATCTCTAAAGGAACTCCATGCAGACGGACGATCTCTCTGATGTACAATCTAGCCAGCTCGTCTGCAGAGTTCGTAACTCTGATAGGGAGAAAATGGGCCGATTTGGTCAACCGGTCCACAATCACCCAAATGGAATCGTGTCCCTTCCTCGTCTTCGGCAGCCCTGATATGAAATCCATGGAGATGAAATCCCATTTCCACTCTGCTATGGGCATGGGCTGAAGCAGTCCAGGAGGTCGGCGATGTTCTGCCTTGACCTGCTGGCACGTCAGACATCGAGACACAAACTCAGCAATGTGGGCCTTCATGTTATCCCACCAATACGTCCGTCTCATATCCTGGTACAACTTCGTGCTACCAGGATGCATCGCAAGCTTCGAGTTATGGGCAGACTCGAGAAGCTCGCGTCTCAAGTCGGGCACATCAGGAACGCATAGGCGGCCACGAAATCGTAGACCCCCATCAGAACCAACTCTCCACTCGGAGTCCTCGGCGTCGCTAGCCTGCTCTCGAAGCTCAGACAGCCGCATATCGCCCTCATGGGCCTCAATAATCCTGTCGTCAATAAGTGGTCGCGCCCGAACGTGCGGAACACACTCAAATGGCTCCTCCACAGTGAGTCTCTGCTCGAAGTCCTGTACGAACTTGACCATGTCCCACTCAGCTATCATTAATGGTGCCGCAAATGCTATCGCCTTCTTGCTGCTCAACGCGTCTGCCACAAGGTTCGCCTTGCCAGGATGGTAGGAAACCTCGAACTTGAAGTCCTTCAAGGTCTCCATCCATCGGCGTTGTCTCATATTCAAGTCTCGCTGTGTGAATATGTACTTAAGGCTCTTGTGGTCGCAGAAAAGCTCGAACTCCTCTCCGTAGAGGTAATGTCTCCAGAGCTTTAATGCAAAGATGACGGCTGCCAACTCCAGGTCGTGTGTAGGGTAATTCTCCTCGTGCTTCCTTAATTGTCTCGAGGCATACGAAATCACCCTATCCTTCTGCATCAGGACACAACCCAAACCAACGCGAGACGCGTCAGTATATATCGTGTATTTCTCCCCTTGCTCTGGCAATACTAGCACAAGGGCGGACGTCAACTTCTCCTTCAGCTCCTTAAAAGCTGCCTCCGCCTTCTCATTCCAGGCGAACTTCAGGTCCTTCCGAGTCAACTGAGACAATGGCCTGGCGATCTTCGAGAAATCCCGAATGAAGCGTCTGTAATACTCAGCCAGACCAAGGAAACTCCTCACCTCGGTAACCGATTCGGGCTGCTGCCAATCCTGAACCGCGGCTACCTTAGTAAGGTCCACTGCTATCCCATCCTTGGACACTACATGTCCCAGGAACTTGACTTCCTCCTGCCAGAAGTCGCACTTCTTGTATTGTGCGAACAACTGGTTCTTCTCTAGTGTACCCAACACCGCTCTCAAGTGCTCCTCGTGCTCCTCCCGACTCGTAGAGTATATTAAGATGTCGTCAATAAAGACGATGACGAATCGGTAGAGGAAGGGCCGAAATACCTGGTTCATCAGATCCATGAACACGGCTGGTGCGTTCGTAAGGTCGAACGACATCACTAAGAACTCATAGTGCCCAAAGCACGTCCTGAAGGCTGTCTTCTGCACGTCCTCATCTCTCACGTGCAACTGGTGGTACCCCGACTGAAGATTAATCTTCGAGAAATACTTCGCCCATCTCAACTGATCGAACAGATCATCTATCCGGGGCAAAGGATACTTGTTCTTCACCGTGACCTGGTTCAACCTACGGTAATCAATACATAACCGTAGCGACCCGTCCTTCTTCTTCACAAATAGCACAGGTGCTCCCCAAGGAGACACACTAGGTCGTATAAAACCCTTCTCTACAAGCTCGTCAATCTGTTTCCGCAGCTCCTCCATCTCACATGGAGGCATACGATAAGTCGGCAACGAGATGGGCGTCGCACCAGGCGTAAGATCAATCGTAAAATCAATCTCGCGCCGAGGAGGTAAACCAGGGATAGTCTTAAACACACCAACAAATTCCCGAACCACCGGTGTACCCTCCAATGTCGGACCATCAATCGGCACAAGTAAAGAAGCATAACAATCAACACGGCAGGGCCAACTGACCTGCACTGGAAACGTGAAAGCTGTGCCATCAGGTCCATAGGCAGTCACGATCCGAGTATCGCAATCTATCTCCGCCCTCATCTTGGCGAGCCAATCCATACCAAGGATAACGTCGTAGTACCATAGTGGAGCAACAATGAGGTCGACGAGCACTGTGCTGCTACCCAAAACTATCGAGCAACCCTCGCATAACCGTGTGACATCCGAGAAGGTCCCAGTGGCCGTAGTGAGTCTCATTCCCTTAGTGGGAATAGTATGCAAAGATAGGCGTTTAACCGCCCCACAAGAAATAATAGAAGTAGTGGAACCAGTGTCCACCAATAAGGAAACGGAAGTACCATGAATGTAGGCCGTACCCTCAAAAGCCGTCGGGGCCGAGATCGACGTCTCAAGTGCCTCGGCAACAAGCGTGTGTACGTGAGCCTGCTGCTGACGGTTCGGCTGAGGACCCAAGGGTCGCTGTGGCGGCCGGAAGCGCAATACAGGAGGTCGGAAGGAAGGATGTGCAGGAGCAGTCTGTAGCGGTGGAGCTGATATGGCCTGTGGATAAGGGCGATCTAATCTCTGCGGTGGTGCAAATCCGCTAGCCCTCATACGCGAGAAGCAACTCTCAGCAGGATGTCCCGGTTTCCCGCAATACGTGCAGGTCACAATCGGGCGTCTCACAGGAACTACTGGTGCCGCGGCCCTGGGAGGCGAATCAGCACGAGGCCTCTTGCCTAGAATAGTCCTGCTCTGTAACTCCTGACGTGGCCTCGCAACCATAGCACCACGCGATCTGGCCAATCGGTCCACATCCTGCTCGGCCGTCATAGACATGTGGACCAGTGCCGCGTAGGTGGGTATATTGAGATAGCATAGCTTCGACCGTATGTCAGGTCGCAAGCCTCCAGTGAAGCGACGCATCCTCATCTACTCATTGACGAGGATAGTTGGGACAAAACGGCCCAACTCAGTGAAGCGGTGCTCATACTCCGTAACTGTCATGCCTCCCTGCCTGAGGCGTAGGAACTCATCCTCCCGCTCGTGTCAATAAGTCTGCGGGTAGTATTTCTCGTGGAACCGGAACTCGAAAGCCTCCCAGGTCCACACGTAATCTACTGCGACCGTCCGCAGTACACTGTCCCACCATAAACTGGCCTCCCTCTCAAACATGAAGGAAGCCAACTCAACCTGCTCTGCCTCTGAACAGTGCAGCATCCGTAGCATCTTGGAGATGCGGTCAAGCCAGAACTCTGCCTCCTCGGGTCTGTGAGAACCCATAAATGAGGGAGGCCTCAAGCGCTGAAATCGCTCTAGTAAACCGCACGTACCTACATCTCCAGTAGGAGGTGAGACGGATGTGGGCAGAGGCACATCCTCAAACCGAGCAGGAGGCTCGGAATGCTCATCAGGATGTGCGGATGTCATAGGTGGAGTCGCACTACCACCATGGGATAAGGCCTCAGCGATAGTGGCCATAAGCTGCTGGTGCTGCTGCTGCTGTATCTGCTGCTGCTGCTGCTGCTGCATCTGCTGCTGATGCATCATCATCATCAGCTGCTCAATCCTATCAGTCGGCGGAGCAGCCTGGGAGTCATGCTGCGCAGAAGAAGACGGTCGGTACTGCTCACGGACCGGGGGCGTGTATGGTGGCAGTCCACCGGTAGGACTAGCAGGAGGCTGATCAGAACCCAACCCTCGGTCCGCAGGACCGCTACTACCAGAAGGAGTCTGGTCCATAGAGCCAGTCAGAAGGAGATGTGCCGTGCTCCGCGTGTACTGTCGCGGCATGCCCTATACAATATAGGGTACAACATTTGTGAGATAAAGCACAACACACATCATAAAACACTTTAAGCATTCCACACATCATCAAAACAAAAGAGGCTACATGCCTTTCATTTACCCAAAATTGTCATAATACATGGAATACAGAGTTACACGAATCATGACAGAAATCACATGATAGCCAATACATCCACAACATCAAACACCTAAAATATGCTACTAACTACTACATCATCTACATGAAAGCATAAACCGCCTATCGCGGTAACCAAAAACAAACAACCACACACAACAACGTGGATGACTAGGCATCTGAATCAGGCGATGGAGGAGGGGCATTCTTGTCCTGCAGACAACACAGGATGGCCTTCAAGGTACGAGACACCTTGCCAAGCTTGGTTCGGACTCGCCCGACTTCCTGCTGCAGGGCGGCTTCACCCTCCTCAAGACGGGCTAAACGTGCATCAAAGGCGTCCCGATCCACGCCCTGCTCCTGAGCCGCAGGAGGTGAACTCTCCTCAGTGTCCTGAGCCTCAGGTTCTTCTTCCTCTTCTTCAGCTTCACTTCCATCTTCGCTCGTATCTTCATCGCTCTCAATCTCATCCTCACTCTCCCCCTGTCGGGCCCGTTGTCGCTGTGCCCCAAGCTTCATCTGTTTGAGAGTATTCTCATCAATCTGGTGGACCGATACTGGCATTTTCCGCCCCCAGACTATAGCCATACTCCCGTGCGATCCTGCATATGAGTCGGCCGAAAGGAAGCGAATCAGAACTCCTGGTGGAGCGTGCAACGCTCACGATCTGTCGCAACACGAAAGTGGGCACACACAAGTTCGCTCGCTGCCCCACTTGGTACAGAAAATCAACCATAAGGCGCGTGCACTCGCTGCGATTACTGTGTCTGGGGTAGAGATTGTATGTGAAGATGTGATGTAGTAGGCGGAAGTCTTCAGACATGTGGGACGCTAGCAGGCTTTTGTTTGGCTGTCATTCAGCTAGTCGGCCACCACAAAGGTATCGGGTGCGACGATTCCTTTCACGAGCAGTCGCCAGATTCAGCTCGCTAGCATGTACGTCACCAAGGGGCATATTCATAAGCCGCGCGATCATCCTCACATCAACGGTGACGAACAGATCCATACCAACTATGAGCCAGAACTACAAAGGGTCTAGTGAAGGCTCGCGAATGTTGGCATAGAAGGCTCTAACAGTGCCGAAATTTGCGCGACCCCTGACCTCAAATAACGGACCCCAGAGGGCCGCCTCCACTTGCTCAAACAAATAATACTCCCCAAATAGCCGACCATCCACCTGGGCTTCGAAAAGCACTCTGCGGTCCTCATAGACTCCATGAAGTAGCGCCGCCAACTGCACCCGTTCGGTAGGGATCCGGGGATCAAGGTCCCGCTTCGTGTGAAACTCCCGGGCAAAGCTCGAGCTAGCGGCAGCGCCTCGCGGTCGCCTCGATCGTGTAGGGCGACTAGGCCCGGCCTCATCAGTGGCACTCTTCCTCTTGCCCATCAGAGAGAGGATGGTGGAGATGGAGAAAATGGCCGCCACAACACCGAAAAGGGCCATGGAAAAAATGATGAAATGGGGGAAAAGGGGCTGATCTCCCAAGCTCTCCACGATCAGCAGACCCAACAGACGTGGGAGGGTGAAAAAAATAGGGAAACGAAGAAGGGAAATGAGAAGGACGGTTTGGGAGATAGCTCCCATGATTTTTGGACCTCCAACAATGTGTAGGGGGTCCAAACGAGTGAAAAGAAGAGGAAATGGAGAAGAGGGCAGCACTCCACGATGGGGGGAGGTGGGTTGTGGTCGAAATCAGTAGAGAAGAGAGGTGGAGAGGCGATTTGCAAGAAAGGGCAGCAAGAGGGAAGGGAAAAACGGCCAAGGGAAGGGGTTTGTGAAGGAAGGGGGTGTTTTTGAAATGGGATTAGGAAGGGAGCTAGGGCAGGGGGTTGTAGGGACCCCCAAAGTCGACCGGTCCAACCCAAAAATCGGTGAGGCCTCGCCGAAAAAATTTTGATTTTTCAAAAAGGGCCTCCGTGGCCCTTTTCGTACAGTCCCCTGGGCCCTAAAAATATCTGGGTCCTACCTTGGGTACCCCTGGATCGGCGTGGGTAGGCCTCCGACCCCGATTTGCTCCATTTCGGGCACTTTCGGGTACTCCCGAACACACGCTGACCTCTGTAGGTTTTTGACTGCCTGAGCAAGGTGTATTGTGTTCTAGACACGTCAATAGACGGTCTAGAAGCGGTCTGGGATCCATACGTGCGGTCGGGATCGAGTACGAACTCGATCAAAATGTCCATTTTCAATGAACTTCGCCGAACGGCGAAATCGGGAGACCCTAAGACTGTTTCTATATTCTTGCGCACCCTCCTAAGTTGTAATGCGTCAGTGGACGTCGTGGGAACATAACTCAGGTCCGGTTTAATCAAAATCATGCTCTGATACCAACTTGTAACGCCCTGAAATTCGGGGGTCGAGTATGAACTCAACTCCCGAGTTCCAACGCATCACTTATGCAACATACATAATGATGTTTAAATGTTGTTTGAGTTAGAGCAATAAACATAAATGAGATTATACCAAAACAGTAATTCATACTCCAGTTCAATTGTAAAAAAGGCAAGCGGAAGACTGAAATTGTATATTTAAGGTATGTAAAGAAACAAAATTTTTATGAACACCAGAGTATGAACTCTAACTGAGTACCAATATACATGTACTGTTCTGAGTCAAAAATCAAAATACAATCTACAAGATAAGTCCTGAATTCCCCGCGATGCAGTCGGCCTAAGCAAAGCCGTCAGAGTACTGCATAAATGAGAACTCATCCTGGTCCTCGTCGAAATCGGGCTCCGGCTCCTGAACCGACGCGCCGTCTATACCTACGACAGAGTCTGGTTGGTGTTGCAAACACCGTCCCGTAATGTGGGAGTGAGTAGCTAACTCAGTGGAACAATAAAGCATAGGTTAACATGTTATCAACTCAATCAAGCAGTAATGATAAAGCGGTACAATCAAACAAGTTTAACTACTCTTATTAAATGCAAATATGAAATGACATGATGAATTATGCCCTTGCCAAACCACCCTCAAGCGACATCATCTTACGTTCGCGAATGCATAACTCCCTCAGTGCTCCACATCTACTAGGCACATGCGGTGCAATGACGAGCATGATTACCGAGTTATTATTAGTCCGTTTCAAACAGCAGTATTGGGAAACTAAGGTACCTCCCTTGTATCATTCCCAATCATGATCTATTCTAGGGTCGTCAATCCTAGTTAATCTCATACGATATTTGGTTTGAGAGGCATAACGAAGGCATCACAAAGGGCTCGTCACCCGTCAGCACGGATACAGATCTCACCATATGCGGCTCAATTGTTGACCGTCAGCTCGAGTACAGGTCTCACCGTACTCGGCTCAATCGCTGGCCGTCAGCTCGAATACAGGTCTCACCGTACTCGGCTCTACTCATACTCTAGTTGCTGTGAAGGGCTCGTCGCCAATCACAGACCTTTGGAGTATACTCGAAGATACTACAGAGGACTCGTCGCCCGTCAGTACGAGTACAGGTCTCACCGTACTCAGCTCTCGCCGTAAGTATCGACAGCTCGAATACAGTGTCCCATACCACCGTATTCGGCTCACGAGTTTGGTTGCTCAATGGTCACTACGGGGAGGCACTTGGTCCCAGCATAGGCCGACAGCTCGGCCACGGTGTCCCATACCACCATGTCCGGCTCATGAGTCTTAGCAGATCGAGGTACCATGGTTAACGGGATTGCCACTGGTAAGTTTGGTACCCTAGGTTCAAACAGTAATGACCAAACATGGTGAACACACATTCGACATATCGGGTTAATTGACGAGCCTGACTAGTTCGAGCGTACGACAAGTTGGGCGATATGGAGCGCAAAAGCACTCCGCGTGGCCAACCACTATCGCCAACCGAAGTACGACTCGAGTTCATCAGAGACATCCCTTGTGGCGACATGAGTCTCAGCCACAATCTCAAGTCTGGTACCGAATGTTTGGACTATAGACATAGTCCCAAACTCAAACAATCTTCACCCATAGCATGTGGAGTAAAGCATGATAAACAAAGTAATACAAGCATGTTAGCAGGCATGTCATAAGGCATGTTATAAAGCATGAAGTAAAGCATGTTGTAAAGCATGTTGTAGAGTACCATACAAATAGGGATACAATTACATATACATCACAAGTGAGTGGTTAGAGTAAACCACCACATGGAGGGTATCCTACATGTCTCTAAAGTAGTCGAGAATTCCATATCAGCACCTATCTAAGGCACTAACACTTAAGCAGTTACACTCACAAGCATTTACACAAACACTTAAGAGTACACTATTCCAACATACATGACGTATGTTAGCAAAATACGTATTAGGGCTATCCTTTCGCCAAGCGAGTATTTTATCCATGTATACCATAATCATACAACAATAAATCATGACAATTGCATTTCCAAAATTTATACATATACGGTATTTCTAGAATACACAATTTCAACATACATAGTATTTACAAGCGAACATGTATTACGGCGATTCCTTTCGCCAAACTAGTATTTTATCCATATATTGTATAATCATACATTAAATAAACATGTCAAACATTTTTCCAAAAAAAATATGTATACGGTATTTCTACGTATACCTAGAGTATGTGAAATTCCATATTCTACAACGTTAATCGAAACAGAAAACGGAAAGCACTTTGTACATGTGCAATTGCATGCAGATCATGAATCTATCATTATCTGACATTGAAAGTGTTGAAAACCGTAACCTATACACCTAAAGTCCTCACCTTTCTCCTTGGAATCTCAACGAATCAGCAAGGTTGGATGAGCTTCCGTATTCGGAGTTTTCTAGCCTAAAGAGTGAAATCGGTTAGTTATTTCACAACCTATAGCCTATACACTTCAAATCAGACCTAGGGTTAGGGTTTCTCACCTTAAAACGGAGTTGATATCGCCAGGAAAGCGCCTGGAAAGAGGCGGTGTAGCCCGTGTGATGATCGAAAGCAGCAGGAGGAAGGTGCTCCCACAAATCCCAAGTCTTCTCTATCTTTTCTCTCTCTCTCACTAGGGTTTTATCCCAAATTCGTATGGCTGTGAGAGGGACTGTTCTAAGGCCCTTTTATAGCCTAAAACCTCTCCAGAATAGACTCAGGTTCAAGGGTTACTGGTATTATAAGCATTTCGGCGTTGTTTCTGCTCAAAAGAGGGGTTCTGGTGGCCCTCCTTGAGCCAAACGTCAGACTTAAGCTCACAACTCATGGATCTACGTGGGATTATGTTTTTGACTCGATCGGATTCCCAGATCACACGTGGCGGACCATTTTCAGTTCAACGGTCAGTGGGCCACGATCCGAAATTCCAAGTACATGTAAATGTTCCTGAAATTTTTCCTGATCCGAGGGTGTAATTTGGTCTGATTCTGACGGTCTGGTTGCTTAATACTGATCCGCAAGCGAATGGTGCTAGATCACTATTCAGATATTTATTTTGTAAAGAGAATAGTGGTTTTCACACTCCCTCGCTCCGGATCCAAACGAATAGCCGTGGGACATCATCTGGACCTGATTTCCGAGATGGTTGTCAAGCCCAGTGAGGCGGTCCTAGTTCCTTAACTTCGAGTTAATCGGACTTCCGATGTGCGGTCTAGACCTGATACGAAGTTTCAAGTCATTCCCGAGAGTAGCCGGGTAATGAGTTTGATCCTAAACTTTAGGGTAACCTAGAGTCAATGATTTTGCAAGTTTTGGGTCTTGCAGATCGTATTTAAAGCGATCCAACGGATTTCATGGCTAATCGAGTTTTGCACTTAGTTAACTTTGTTAAATTTCTAAAGGATTTAATCCTAATTGATTTCTGGTCGAGGTGGTACTCGAGCCAAAGTACGAAAATTTACGGGTCGTTACAGATTCCATCCCCACCATGGATCTAGGGTCTAGATGACCCAACAAACTATAGATCAAAGGAAAAACTTCATGATGGGGTCCATGGAGAATGGCCCCATCATGGCAACATGCATGCCCAAAGTGGGCCATTGGCCACATTCATGGAGTCATGTAGGATCTCCACCATTGATTGGTGGGTCCTACACACTCCTAAGCAAAGGAAAGAAGGATCCATGCAAGAGAAATGAAAGAACTAAACCTAGAAGAGCACCCACCTCAAAGCTTATCCTTCTTCTTCTATACTTGGGTTCTCTAGCTCCAATGGGGTAGTTTCAATGGTGGGGATGGGTTTTAGAGGGTTGGATTGGGAGAGATCTAGCTTGGAAGGGGCTGGAATGGGTTCTCACGGACGTGAAAGGTCTCTCTCTTGGTTTGCCAGATGAGAGAAATGAGGGAGAAAGAGAGGGAGTGGAGTGTTGTAGAAGACTCATCATAGCAATGTAAGGCCATCATTGCTTTTGGGGAATAAAACTCATGATGGCTTGTAAGAGAGGGTTGACTAAGTAGCCATAGGTAATGATGGAACTAGGGTGATGTCACCCATCTTGGAAAACATGCATAAGCACAAGGTGGATCGCACATCATGATTAATTGTCCAAATATTACGCGGGGTACATCTTTTGATCTACACATCGGATTGGTGCATGAGACGCGACATTGGAACCAAGTCGACGATGCGGTCGCAAAGGTATAGGTTTCGGGTCGAATCGGTTCGAGTTTACAGGCGGAACTTAAGGATGATCGCAAATGCTACCTATAGGTTGCGGGTCGCCGGAATTCGACCGGAAGGACCCCGAGACCTAATGGAATGGAATGGATACTAGGTTATGGTTCTAACAATGCGAACACAAAATACTTATGAATTCAAACTTTCTACAGCTGCAAGTGATGGACTCGTCCATTGAGTCAACGGTAACAATGTGAAGACTCTGATTTCTTCTATTCAAAACTTGATATTTTCTTACTGTACCAGACTCCTCTACTTTTTCCACAATTTGATCAAAGCTATTACCAAATTCTGCTTGAAATAATTTGAAAATAGTTGGTGTAAATACACTAGCTGCGTGCTTTAGGATACTAACTGGAAAAGTCATAATTGGTGAACTTTGAGTCATTTTGAAATTGACTTCTAATTCTACATTTCGTCCATCATCCACCAAACATTCGAAATGTTCAAAAAATCTAATTATATTTTTGCCAGGATCCAAGTATTTTTTCAAATCCTTATTTAAACTTTTACAACGCTGCGTGTTCTTCATATATGCATAAAAATTGTTCTTTCCATACACTAATGCCCACTTCTCTTTTTCATTGAATAACTGTTGTAACCATATATTATTTGTGAGATTATATTTCATGATCGTTCTTTCCCACGCTTCAAGAAATTCATGTTCCTCATCAAAATCATATACACATCTACTAAAATCATTGCCAAATGACTTGGAAGAACAAAATAAATGACTTAGATGTTTGCAAGCGTTTTGAAACATATGCCATACACAAATACGGTGAACCGTTTCAGGTAACTTTGTCTTGATGGCATTTGACATAGCCTTATCCTGATATGTGAGAATGGTTTGGGGGGTTTTTTCCTACACATTGCATCACAGAATGTTCTAAACAACCATCTGAAAGAATCAATTGTTTCATCTTAGAGGAGTGCAGCCCCAAAGATAACTGTTTGTCTATGATGATTAACATCGATGAATGGTGCAAATGGCCATCCATACTCATTTTTTTTTATACGTTGTGTCAAAGAAAATCACATCTCCAAAACGTTCATAATCTAAAATCATTCTTCCATCTGCCCAAAAAATGTTGGTGATACAATCTTCAACACCAAATTGAATATAATAAAAGAACATTGGATCTTCAGCTTCCTTTCTTTTAAAAAATATCAAAAGACCTTCGTTATCAAATTTCTTCATTGCTTTCACCCTTTTCGTCCATAAATAATTCTTGTAATATATCAAATTATATCCAACATTCTGTCGACCACCGACTTATTTAGTCATGAAATCATATGTCGCTTTTGACTTCATACCTACATTATCACAGTTATCGACAACTACTTTTTGAGTAAATTTCCGTTGTGATCTCAACAAATGAGCTTTTTCAGGAGATACAAGAATATGATTATGATCAATCTTAATATCAGTAACGCGATATTTTCCATCAACTCCCAATCTATTTTCATATGTGCCTCACAACCTGTTCTTGTTTCATCCCGATGATGCTTCACATTAACATCACGTTTATCAAATGAATTTTTACCTTCTTTGGAACAAACAAAATCTCTCATTTTCAATACACCTGTCTTTGTCTTTATTTATACTATGCTTTTGAATACTGAAACCGACTTTCCTTTCGAAACCATTGTAGAAATCATATGCTTCTTTCTCTATTTTAAACTCCATACCAATTTCTGGATTCAGTGCTTTCTCATCCATGTCTGGATCATCCATACCAACTTTCGCTTCTGAGTCGATGTGTATATCATGTCATGAATGAGACATAGAATCCACCAGGCATGGCGTGTAAAAAGCCAAAAGATCTCTATTTTCCATTGACCTATAATGTCAAGAGAAATTTAACATGAGGATTATGATTAAAATAAAAAAAATTTTAAAAAAGCTATATAATATATATATAACCCATCATCTAACATAAAACACTTCAAATATATATAAAAACTTTTAAAATAAATCTACGGGGGTCACCATTAAGAGCAATCGACGAAAATTATCCCCAAATCCTATATAATCTGTGGGCCACTAGAGTTTTGAATGGCTTGATAAATGCCCTAGAATGATCAATCAAAGTGGGCTTGTGAACATTTTAAGAGGAGACATCCTTCCTTTGCGGCATGGTTTAAGTTGCAAATCATTTATAGGTGCCGGTCCTGTTTGGCTTTAAGCAGTAAATGATTTACAGGTAAATGATTGTGCGCGTTTGGATAGCCTGTAAAAAAATTTAAGTCCAGTACATGGAGAACCAATCGAGCCTGTAAATGAAATCCAAACTTTTTGCCTGTAAATGTTGTAAATCATTTATAGTCTGTAAAATGATTTATGGGCAAAAAAGGTCATCCAAAAGCAAGAGGATTAGGCAATCAGGGAATCCCTGTTTACCAAATAATAGAGGATCCGGACTCGAGTTTTTTTTAAACCAGCCTAGTTTTTGAGCTATATAATGAGCAGGACGTCGATCACCTGATGCACGATTTGGATTCTTCACACATTAAAGTAGGCCCCACAAATTGAATTGAAATACGTCTGAGTATGTGATCATTCCCTGTACTTATTATCCATACCATGCTATATGCTTGGCTTTTTTGGTAATTTAACAAAACGATCAGGGCAATTAAGTTGGTTGGAAAAAACTACAGGGTAACTATATTGATTTTGCCGGAAGGCGGTGAAATGACAGGGAAGAATCCAACAGCTTGCCAACGAAAGTAGTCATTGCTTTTCTCTAAAGAAGTGAATCTTTTTAAAGGACGTGGAGTCTAAATTTAAAGGAAAACCCAACTAAAATATATGAAAATTCAAATACCAACCTTGTAAATCTTCTGCAATTTCTATAACTCTCGCCTTTTAGCCAGAAAGAAAAACAACTCAACAAAGAGAAGAGAGAGAGAGAGAGAGAGAGAGAGAGAGAGAGAGGAGATGAGACTCTCCCCCTTTTATTCTTTTTTCTTTTCCCTCTCTTCCCTTTTTTTTCTGATTTTTTTTTTTTTCCGTTTTCTTTTCATTTTTTTTTTTTTAATAATGGTTTGGAGTTTGTAGTTTTCTTTTAGTTTTTTTTTCCTAAAATAAGTGGTGATGTGTACCAACGAAGATTAGGCAATCAGGGAATCCCTGTTTACCAGATAACACAGAGGATTCGGACCCTCAACTGGGACGTGCCTGTACAAATCACGGACGCGTATTTCCTGCGGAAGCCTTTAGGAAAATGAGGTGTATCCAAAACTTGGTGGGCCGGACAAGAGGGAAATCCAGGGAAAAAGTTTTTTTTACCGTTGAAACGTTTATGGGATCTACTTTGATATTTATATGCCATCCAAACCGTTTATAATATCATTCCCACTCTGATGAAGTGAAAACACTAAAAGCTTCGCCTGATAACTTGGCGGCCATATGAATGTTTCAAACGGTGTTTACTGAATCTACACTGTTTCCTCTTGTGCAGCCCACTAGTGTTTTGGATACACTTCATTTTTGGCAGCATGTCCTAAAGTGAGCTCCCAAAACAGATGTATGGTGTGGATTTATCACAAGCATCACGGTGGGAATCACCTAACATCCCAGCGCAGGAGCTTGAAAGGCTTTCGCAGGAAATCCGTGCCCAAAATCACCTGTCCGAAATTGAAACCGATAAAAAGGGACGAGAAATTCATGCTGGTGGTTTAGTAGGTGAGCTTGGGCTATACATTTGCCAACTTGGCCGAGTGCACTAAGAGCGGATTAGGTGCGGCCCCGGCTTAGCGGAAGACGGCGCGGCCCCGACTGTGGAGCTCACCTTGACGTATATTTTATATATCCATCCTTCCATCTGTTTTTCCAGGTTGTTACAGGGCTTGAACCCAAAAATTACACAAATCCAATTTTCAGATGGACCACGCCATAGAAAACAGTGGTGACTGAACGCCCAACATTAAAAACATCCCAGGTCAAACCTTAATGCTTATCGTAATGTTTATTTACCATCTGACCTGTTGATAAGTTAACGCAGGCCTCTTGATGAAGGGAAAAATAAATCCACTTAATCCAGAACTTTTGTGTCCTACAAGAAATTTTTAATTATTAATCACCACTGTTTCCTGTAGTGTAGTTCACCTGAGATTTGTATCTGCTTGGTTTTTAGGCTCCTACAGTAAACTAAGCTGGAAAAACCACTGTCATGGATGGGCACGCACCGTGTTGGGTGAGGCTAAGGCAGCAAGCCAGCACCTGATCCGCTCTCGAGTGACTTGATAACTTTATTCGGGCGCGGATTGGGTACTAGCCCCGCCTGTTATGAGCTTGGGACAGGCGGAGGCTGCCAGGGCAATTGAGGGGCTACCGTGATGTTTGAAATTTATCTACACTGTTTATTCATTTCTACGTATCATTTTAGATTACAAAGCCAAAACTAATGAATGTCCAATGCCCAAATGTTAAATTTCTACTGTTGAAAATTTCTTAGAGGCCACAAAAGTTTCGACACGGATTGCGTCCTACCCTCCCCCCTCTGACAGTAATCCATCCGGATATGGTTCTATGGGGCCCTTCATGATATAAGTGTTTTATCTACACCGTTAATCACTTTTCTAACATCATTTTAAGGAATGTATATAAAATTGAAGCAAGTCCACATCTCCAGTGGACCACACCGGAGGAAGCTGTAGTGATAATGACACTCACCGTTGAAACCTTTCTAAGGGCCACCGTGATGTTTTTTTTATCATCCAACCAATTAATAAGGCCATGTACATGTGGAGGAAGTGAAAAAACAAATATTAGCTTATTAAGAAACTTCTCCAACTCCCAAGAAATTTTTAACGGTGGACATTAAATTCCTACTTTGTAGTCCACTTAAGCTCTGTACCTTGATCAGTGTTTATCTCATGCCTTAAAATGATCTCAGAAAAGCAATTAACAACATGGATAAAACACTTACATCACGGAGGGCCCCGCAGAGCCCCCGGACAGATTATCGTTCGGGCAGGGTAGGACACAATCCGCTCCCCAAAAGTTTTGGAGTAAGACAATATTTGTTTTATCGCTTCATCCAATTATATTTGACCATATCAATAGGTTAGATGGAAAATAATTGACACAATGGACCATAAGAAGGTTTTAATGGCAAGCGTCCTTAGCACCACTGCTTCCTGTAGTGTGGTCCACTTGAACCTTGGATCTATCTTCTTTTTTGTTTAGCCATCTAAAATGATATGAAAATATAGATGGACGGTGTGGATAAAACTCATAAATCACGGCGGCCCCTCAGTGGCCCCTGGAGCCTCTGCCTGTCCCGAGCTCGGAACAGGCGGGGTAGTACCTAATCCGCGCCCACTTTACTCGTCCCACACGTCGAAACGATGCACAGATGCGCAGTATCAGAGCCGCTCATCGGAAATCCGTACTGTTTAGATGGCATATATTCAAAATCGGACCGATCTGATCATCAGGTTGGCCAGAGATGAAAACACTTTGTTTGTTTGTTCCGTAAACGTGTGGCCCACCTGGTATCTAGACAACGGTGACAGGCGAATGAGCACACGTGTGCGTCGTTGCCACACGTGAGGTGACTTTGCTTACGGAGTCCTGTTGAGTGGTTTCACTGAGTGATCCGAATCATCACTGGGCTCCACCAACGATCAGATGGTACGGCGTGTTCGACTAAAACCAAACACAATGAAACTCAAAACCGCCTGGCGCTGACAGTGACGCAAATGCCTTTGGGGTCACGGAGCAATAGTACCTCCCGTTTTTTCACGTGTCCTTACATGGGCCACACGTAAAGATAGTTTTCACAAGAAAAATATGTGACCGGGATAAAACGCCCCGAAACGAAGATAGAACGGATTACCTGCTTCTAGAGGCACGACATTTTCGTGCCTCCAAATCAGGTTCCACACACATGGCACATGTGTATGAAGATCTGACCCAGGCATCCTGTAGACTTAACCATTGATTCACCATTCATTAAATTTATCTTTGATTATATTATCTTAATTATCTGATAAATGAGACTTTTCTTACTTAATTGAGTCATTAATTGTGTTTATCTTTTAGTATTAATTTGTATGCTAATATTTAAAGGGGTTAGATCTGCCTAAACACTTTGATTTTTGGACCATGACCCGATCACTATTGTAAGGAAAAAAAAAAAAGTGTAGGAATTCTTTTTTCTTTTTTAATATATATATAATATATATATATATATATATATATATATATATATATATATATATATATATTCATAACATCTAGGCAATGTGATGCAACGGTCACGGGATCTGATCCCAGAACAACTTATTTCCTACTCTGGCAGCTTAGGTCACTTGACACGCAGGTACTCAAAAATCCTATATGCATTGTGTTGTGGTTGTTTTGGCTAGGTAATTAGTGCGGACGTGTCCAAATTAATTTGTGTCTCAATTCAAACCAAACAACCATGACCACAAGTGCTGAGATATGCAGACATGTAGTGTTCGATTGTTTATTTAATTATTTATTTTTAACACAGGCACACACACCCCCACAGACTCACGCTAGTGGAATTTCACCACTTATGGATACTCGAACCCTTGACCAGGTGTTGAAACTCCTGAGAGTCTTCCACCCGAGCAAGAGTAAGGATCCTATACGTAGTGTATGATTGAGATTGAATGATATCGGTTGCCTATTCAACCAATAACTCGGTATATAAATAGGATAAGGTGTTGTTCAAAGTGTAAAGTTCGTCCTGTAATGATATGTTACACCTTTGCCTTCCATGCAAGAGGACTTTTCAACATAGATAAAAGATCAAAAAAAGATAGGCATGTAGAGCAATTGCGGAACACATTCCTAGATGGAGAACTGAATCCAATGTATGAACATAGATCCAAATTATAGTTAATATTACCAACTACCTGATTAACGCCATCTATTACACTATGGAACATAAACAATAGGCAAAAAATAAAAGATTACACTAAGAAATTTAATTGATTGGACAACAAAGTAGAGTGATTATACTAAGGAATGTAAATGACGGGTAATTGAAATGATAATTGGAAGATATGTTGGGTTTGATTGAATTGCCCCCCATGTCACTTCGCCTTTAGAAAAATGTGAAAGCGACGTGTGACCACTTATTAATGTAGCGGTTCTTTAATACACGTGGCAACATTATAATAACCTGAAATTGTTGTTTTACTGCTACAACCCAAGATTGAATATATGACTAATGCCCCGAGGGGGGGGGGGGGGGGGGAGTTACATTCACTTAATTCTAAACACATATGTAAAGTTGAACAAACAAGAAGAAGTGCAAATATTCAGTCTACTCAAGTAAAACCATCATTCAGACATTCTGACAAACATGTTTTTTTTTTTTTTTTTTTTTTTTTTTTTTTTTTTTTTTTTTTTTTTGCAGTAAAGTAAATCATGTATATTGTTCAGCAAAATATAAAAGATAATAGATATAACATTCAACTCATTGCACACGATGTATAGTACTTCGGCTATGTGCCTATTCCACTCCTAGTTGACGCTCTCTCTCTCTCTCCTAAAGTATGCTGGATTTCACTATTCAGATGGTTTTAAATCTTGTTTATCATTAACCTTTACAACCTACACAAGATCTACACAATTTTCATTGTCAATGGCTTAGACATGGTCTTACTAAATCCTACACAAGGATGACGAACATCCTCTCCCATCAGAGGCCTACAAAAGGACTTATCGAGTTTAGTATTTCAAACTCTGAAAACAAATTCTACATAAGGAATGGTTTTCATACATAATGGACTCAAATATATTTTCTTACCTATAGTAGTTGAGCCACATCAAAGCACCTTGGTTGAAGATATTCTTGAATTATGAAGCATCTTCATCTCCCTTGTACCACAATTGTAATGATGATGTGCCTTTAGAGATGCCGATGTTTGGGTCAAGGGTTTGGTGAATCTTAACTTTAAAATGATAAGTCTAGGATTCCCATGGTTGAACATTCAATGCTATCTAACATAAGGGATTTACCAATAAATGTGGTTGCTAGAGCATTAACAAATGATGGAGTTTATTCTTCAATCCAAGCTTTGAATCCTAAATGAATGTCTTTAAGACATGATTAAATGATGAACTCCATAAGGAAAGAGAGATTGAGAAGAAGGGTATTAACTATGGTTACACACACACACACACACACACACACACAAGACTCTCTTTATTTCTCACCATTTTGCAAAGAAACCTCTCTTTCATATATGTTGAGAAGTTTTGCAACGGGCAAAAAACTGTCAGAATCGATGTCATCGATTGGTATTCGATGCCATTGAAGTATTCCTTCGATACCATTGAGAAAATCAAAATTTTCTTCAATATGTTGATGGACAGTTCTGTCAATGTCATCGAGTGACCTTCGAAGCCATCGAAGCATTCATTCGATTCCATCGAAGGATCTTCGATGCTATCAAGAAAATCAAGTTTTTATTTATTTATTATGTATATATTTTTTTAAGCTGAAGTTGCTGGTTAGTTTATGTCATGCCCCGAATTCGGAAACTAGGCTCACAAAATTCCCGATCGCCGAATCCGGCGCTGACAGCCTCCGTAGTACCCCATTCTCGGCTCCAGGCACCCATACACCAGGTTCCGATCCTGGGATGCTACAAGGAGGATTTCTAATCATCAATTTGATTTGTAATGAGCATAACCATAAGCATAACCCACGAACAATAACCACAAGAACACTCACAAAATCCACTATGATAAAAAACTTTAAGTACAATGCGTCTGAAGGGAAATACAGTATAATGAAAGTAACAAAAACTCCAGAAGCTCGGCTGCACGCTCCAACTGCGGCGAGACTACGGCTGCGTCTTGGCGTCACCTGCACGCATTAATCATGCATAAGCTTATGGAAAGCTTAAAGGGTGGTGTAAGTGTGTGCGCAGTATAAGCGTGCTCAGAATGCAAGGTTGGAGTAATGCGGAATCGTGCTGATGAGTACATGAATGCAATCAGCCGTACCAAGGCTATGCGGTGCAAGATATGAATGTTATCGGCCATGTCAAGACCATGCGATGCGAGATGCAGCTCAATCATGCCAATCCACATCCAAATCCACATACAGCTCGTCAAATATCAATATAGTTCTCATTCTGGATAATCACCGGGGTTTAGTACACTCCAAATGGCACTGCCGCTCTACCAGCCGCATAATCCAAGTGAGCGTAAGAAACCTCACTATCTGCCTGGTAATAGTCTGTCAATACCTATCCGGCACATCGATAGCGGATTCATTCACGAGCCGGTCAAACTCAGCCTAATATTGCCCCCTACCCTCGGGCAAGTAAGGCCACACCCCTTTCCAACTGACCACGAAACAGTGGAGACTCGACCTCCGGGTATTCGACCCTCGTGCTCTCATATATCCACTCGGTCTCGACGTTGGAGTCATCCTCTGTACCATCGGGTTTAAGAATTTTCACCCAGGGACATCTATGGCGCCCCGATCCTAGAATCAGTATTTTCGGTATCCGATGTGGCCATCTAAGATGTGCCTGTGGAGGCTATGACCCTGATATCGTTAGGGCATACAGTAACCATAATCACACAAATGCAAGTGCATGAATCACACTACCAGTCATGTAATAGTCCGGCGTGTACCACGCGCTCATGTAGAGCAACTCCGCCTATCAGGGAGCCCATAAACAATCTGTCCAAAGGCATATGCTATGATCAGTCACTCCTCATATCAGGCATACATATGATGCGTATGATCATGAATCATGGATCTATACTAAACATATTATATGGTGATGGGATCTGTTCATAACGAATATGGGCCTAAACGACCTACACACTACTAGTATGGGCCTATCAATGGGCCCTAGGGAGAGTGACAATGTGGACATTCAAACAACATCGTCCTTACAATGTGGGCATCAAACCATCATTGCTCCCAGGGCATGGCCCGCCATGAACATTATTACATAACCATGGTGGAATTTCACATAGCAATGGGCCTCATGTACATCTCATTGGGCCTCGACCCATGGGCCTCCAATACATCAAAATGGCCTCATATATATCAAAGTGAACCACAACATCGGGCCACAAATACATCCAGATGGGCCTAATCACATGGGCTTCATACATATCAGAGTGGGCCTCAACATCGGGCCACAAATACATCAAGATGGGCCTAATCACATGGGCCTCTTATATATACATGAATCATATCAAAAGATTAATTGGACCACACTCCAAATAACAGTGGTGACGACGATTTCCACCATTAAAATTCTTAAGTCCCACCATAACATTTATTTTCTATCCAATCTGGTCATGAGTTCTCATAGACTTGGATTAAGGGGAAAACAATTTATTAACAATCCAAACTTTTGTGACAACAAAAGAATTTTAATGGCAAAAGCTCAATCCCCATTGCCCTTTTACTGGGTGGTCCACTTGATCTAGATCTGTCTCAACCTGCAGCTCATGCCATAAAATGAGCTTCCAAAATGGTTGGACGGTTTGGATGCAAGACATGCATCACGGTGGGGTCCACTGACCATCCAGCAGCCCAGCCAAATGGCTGGACAGCAGTGGTGAAACACATACATCAATTTGGGTTCCACCGTCCACGGTCAGTGGACGGTGTGAATAAAACACATACATCACTGTGGGTCCCACGTGGGGCCCACCTTAATGCTTATTTGCAATCTAACCCATTGGTAAGGTCACACGGGCCAGTTGAAGTGGAAAAACAAATTTCATACTGATATAAAACTTCAGTGACCCAGAAAAGGGTTTCAATGGCTGACATTCAATCCTACTGTTTCTTATGATGTGGGCCGCCTGAGCTTCGGATGTGGCAAATTTTTGGGGTGGGGCCCACTGCCCTAACGGGCCATCAAATGCATGGTGTGGATGTGGGGTCCACATCATGGTGGGACCATGGTCCCAGCCTCTTCCGCCCACGTAGCCGCAGGCGCTGCCTGCGTCCTCTGACAGCAGCAGCAGCAGACACTGCTGCTGTTGTTTAAAGTTTTTTTTTTTTTTTTTGAAAAGTGAGATTTGTTTTTTTTTTTTGGGTTTTCCTGGGTGGGGCCCGCATCAAAGAAATCCACCCCGCTCATTGGCTTCCATGGCCCAAGACCGTCCAAATGAGGCCAATATGCAATATGTTTTGGCGAGTAAAAAAATTAAGGTGGGTTTTAACGGTAAACACTACTATTTCCTATGGTATGGCCCGCTCGATTATCGGATTGGCCTCATTTTTTGGCTCAATGCCTAAAATGAACTAGAGAAAGGGGTGAATGACTTGGATTAAAAACACACATCAAGGTGGCGCCTGTGTGAGCGGCCCACCCAAAAACTCATTTTTTTTGTTAGTTTTTTAGTACACACCCATGTCAATACGCACACTCCATGTTAGCCACACCCGTCCAGCGTCCAGGGACGCTGGACGGCATGGATAAACACATGCATTGTGGTGGGTCCCACATGGACGTGGCCCACCAGTTTAAATCACCTGATGTTTGTGTTTTTCCTTCCGTCCGGGCCCACTAATGAGCTGGATGGTGTAGATCAACACATCCATCAAATGGGTCCCACAAGGGTGGATGGTGCAGATAGATCACATACTTCATGATGGGGGTCTTCCTCGGTGGACCACACGGCCACATCATCAAAGAAAATAAAGAAAGAGAGAGAAAGAAAGACAAGGACGGTGATGGAGGGGCCCCGCCACTAAGGGCCTTACATGATACAACTCTTACATCAAAACGGGTCCCACCAACAAGTGGGCTCTAAAAATAAGAATTTAACGGTGGATCACCCACCTATCGGCCTTCTCCTTGGTTCCTTAGTCCTCCTTAGCCCCTTGCCTACACTTTTGATGGAGGTTGATGGGGCTTTGATGGTGTGGATGAGAGATGAGAAGGTGGGAAGAGTGGGCCAGGAGTTTGGAGTGAGAGCTTAGAGTAGAGAGATTTGAGAGAGAGAGAGAGAGAGAGAGAGAGAGAGAGAGAGAGAGAGAGAGAGAGAGAGAGAGTGAGGTGATGGGAATGATAAGAGGTGATGGAGTGATGGGTTTGTTTAAAAATTTTGTAAAAGATGTATGGTTGTGTTTGAATTTTGGAAAAAAGAGGAATGGGTAGGGAGAGAGAGGGTTGACTTGTGGAAAAAGAGGGATGGGTTGTTGTACTTAAGTTATGGTTGTACTTGACATTGATTGATTGATTGATTGATGAGACATGACGTAGAGATTCCCTCGAAATTCACAACGCACGGCATTTCTTCAGAACGAATGTTGGCCCACATCTCCTGGCCTGGGTATCAGTTCGGTGCGCGAGTCTCAGCGTTAGAACTGCGACGACGGCGCGGTCATTAAGGTACAAGTTTCGGTTTGAGCCGACTTCGGTATGCGAGACTCGGCTTAGGATCGCGAGCAAACGTCGGATATGGGTCGAGGATTGCCGGAATTCGACCGGAAGGACCGCGGAAGCCTACAGAACGGTACAGACTAGGATACGAGTCTCACAGTTTAGAGCTTCTTTCTCGATGTCATGGACTGAGCTTCGATGCCATTGAATGAACCCTTTGATGCCATCAAAATAATCCAGATTTTTTACTTGAAGTTGCTAGACATTCTGAGCTCCTTGTTCGATGCCATCAAGCTGTCTTCAATGCCATAAGGATAGTTAGATGGGATCGAAATTGAATTTTTATTTTTGTGATTATCTTTTTGAACAGATTTCTTCCCACAACCACTTACTAGCACTTCTTAAATATGTTTTTCCTATGGGATTTGGGTAGATAAAGGGTCACGTTTTGTAAGGTATGTATAAGTTTTTTGAAGAGGTCCCGATACTCTACCATTTCAGTGCTTTGGATGCCTTCGATCTTCGAGTCTTCAGTCTTGAATCTTCTTTGGGGATCTCTGACTTTATGACTCACAACTCACGCTAATTGATAAACAATGACACTTATATTACTGTCTCTGATTGATACATCCCTACACGTCAGCTCTAACCACCCTTTTACGAAATAACAGTTAACCCCTTTGCTACGTGTGTACTTGTATCGTACGAAACAAAATTTTAATGATGCCCTAATAAATATTCCGTTTCCTAAGCCAAAATAATCACATTCCTCCCCAAAATTGTAATTCTTTTCTTCCATTTCAAACCTTAACAATGGTTGCCTCATCGTTCTCTTCCCCATCTTTCCATCAAGACGACTTGGTCAATGTAATGGACGTCATTTTCGAAAAATACCCCAATAAAATAGTCTTCAAATCACCAATTGGAAACTATTATTGTATGGGACCGACATTCTTTCTTGGGATTAATGCTGATGAAGTTAGTATGATGGACCCTCTATTCTTTATCTGCCTGAAAGAAACTTTACTGATTTAATCTGAATCCATCCCTGAACCAATCAATACTCTAAAGAATCATTGATCCTAGCTGAAACCACTAATATAATGGGATGTTTGGTTCACTCGCATTTCTTCTCAATATGAGACAACTTAGAGGAACTCTAGCATTTACGAGTGCATTAAACTCTCCACATATAATTATCCGTTAGACCCTACCCTTCTTACAATGACATTGACATTCTAGAGTCCATCTACCAACTTGTTCTTCTTCGGATGCGGCCCTATGAGTCTAACAATTTTGGACAGTGTAGCTCTGACTCGACTTCTTCCCTTTGGTGAGGCAGTCTTCCCAAGCTTCGGTCAGAAAGAAACAAGACGTTTTGCAAATAAGACCGACAAGGCCTATTCACACTTTATGTAAGTGTACCACAAACATGAATGCCTGGTCGATTACGAAGAACATAAGCCTTTCCACTACTCTAGATTGCCGACATTTACTATGTGTGAATGCTTTTCCTATCACGAATGAGTATGTTTAACTGGTTGAGGTGCTTATACAAGGTAAAAAACTTGCTCTGACACCTTTTGTACTCAGCCACTTATACAACGGTATTTTTAAAATCATCACCAAAGGTATGTATCTTGGAGGAGGACCACTGCAGCTTCTTTAGATTTGAATATACAAATATTTTCATCATTTCGTTATACATGCCCCCATTCTTTCCAACATTGTTTATTCTTCATATGCTTAACGCATCATCCATTCTCCCTAAGAGATCTATACATTTTTCCATTTATATGCACTTCTTATTATGTTCTCTAAATAAAAGTAGATGGAGTCGATCGTTCAACCCTTTTTACGATAGAGAATTTCGTCCCGCTTGGTTCACTTGTCGATACAAGAATGAAGATAGTCAGGAAGCATCTCAATTTCATCTAACTTGGGAGAGCTACCTCATTTGTAGGGATTTCCCTTATGGTGGTACAATAGACACTGGAAAGAATGACAAGGCTGGAATTGAGCAATACAGTCCAAACCTGCTCGCCCGTTAGTTCAATCTTGCCCAGTGCATTCTCTGTCCATTCATTCAGAAATCCTGTAACCAACCTCCCTTCACCCCGCTGATCTCCAGTCGAATTGATCTATATCATTCTCTTAAATCTACTTTTCAGTCGACTAATCTTACTCTCAATCTTCCCATCTACCTAGATCAACCTCAGGTAATGGACACATTCACTGATTGGTTGGAAAGCCACTACAAAAAGCTAGTTAATAAGTCTCCTCAAGTTATCATAGCTCAACTCTTCTCTTCTATAGAGCTTCAAGGAAAGAAAAGAGCAACACCTCAATCATCCACAACTCTAGGCAAAAACTGAATAAGTCGAAGACTAAATCGGCCGTCGCTACCATTCTATAAGTTCCATCGATTGAGACAGTTCCTTAACCAAAGCATCAAAGCTATGGTGAAAGCACCTGTTCCTCCAAAATCTCCACCGACTCGACCATCTCCATTAGCCTCAAAGAAGATCCTTGACTTAGGAGCTCCTCTCAATGTAAGACCCGTGTCCTAACCTGTACTGTTCCGTAGGCTTCCGCGGCCCTTCCGATCGAATTTCGGCAACCCTCGACCTGTATCCGACGTTTGCGCGTGATCCTAAGCCGAGTCCTGCATATCACAGTCGATTCAACTCGAAACCTATACCCCTGCAACCGCGCCGTCGCCACGGTTCCAACGCCGGGACTCACGCACTATTCGATACCTATGCTAGGAGATGTGGGCCCGCGTTCATTATGAAAAAATGCTGCGTGTTGCGAATTCTGAGGGAATCTCTACAGCATGTCCAATCAATCAATCAATCAATCAAGTCAAGTACACACCATACCACAAGTACAAGCAACCCATCCCTTCCCATTCCTAAAATCAACTCTCTCTCTCTCTCTCTCTCTCTCTCTCTCTCTCTCTCTCCACCTATCCCTTTCTTACAACTCCATCACTCCACCCTTCACCCATCACTCCAACTCTTTTCATCCCATCACTTCCCTCTCTTTCATTCTCTCTCTTCTCTCCCAAGCAACAAAAAAAATATCCTATGTCCAAGCCTCCCCAAGCTCTCCCAAAATAACAAGTGTGACCTACTTTCCCACTCTCTCATCTTCCATCTTCAACCTCCATTAAAATAGAAGGCAAGGAGCATACGAGTCTAAGGAGCAAAGGAAGAAGGCCGATAGGTGGGTGATCAACCGTTGAAAACTTGTTCTAGGGCCCACTTGTTGTGGGACCCACTTGATGTATGCATTGTATTAGGGAGGGCCGAATAGTGGTGGGGTCCCTCCCCTTCTCATTTCTCTCTCTCTCTCTCTCTCTCTCTCTCTCTCTCTCTCTCTCTCTCTCTCTCTCTCTTATGGATGACAATGTGTGTGTGTATGGCCCACCAAGAAGTATGTATTTTATCTATGCCGTTCACCGAGTGGCCCACATGGCCGTCTGTTTTGGACGGGCCTAAATGAAGGAAAACACAAGTATCGGTTGATCCGGATCTGATGTGGGCCACACATGTGGACCCCACCATGATGTACATACCTGTCATGTAGCAGCAGGGAGTGGGGACCACTCCACACGTATTGCACGTGTGGAGATGGTCCACCACGACGCAGCAACTCCAGCCGTCCATCCAACGTCCAGAGAGCCTCTCTGGATGCTGGCACCTCATTCTCCCTCACACACACACACGTGCATATATGTATATAATATATGATATTATATTATTTAATATATATATATATATATTATTAAATACCTGACATGGTGAGCCACCCTCCCATGTGGGACCCACCTTTACAATATATGAGATCTACACCGTCCGGGTGGGTCTGGACGGTGACATGGGGCCCGATGTATGTGTTTTATCCACACCGTCCACACCAAAGGACAGTGGGGCCCCACACGTGGGACTATTGCATGTTCAACAGTAAGGATGTGGGGCCCTCTAATGCCAGCGCAATGTCCAGACCGTCCATTCATTGGACATGCTCGTGGACCCCACCGTATGTGGTATGTTACACATCCAAACCGTTTATTCATTCGGTGATCTTGTCCTAGGGCCTGAGATGAAAATAAGTCAGATCTAACTATCATGTGGTTGTCTATGCCGTCCATGCATCTGACGTGCAAATGACCCTACCATGAAGCATGTGCTGCTCCACACCGTCCATCCATCTGACGTTGCTGTGGGCCCCACTCTGATGGGTATTTTCCATCCAAACTGTCCATCCACTTAGTAGATTTTGGACCGTCCATCTGCTGGACGGTCAGCGCCCCACCCATGATGGATATTTTCCATCCAAACCGTTTGTTCATGTGGACCCCACCTTGATATATAAATCGTCTATACATTTGGTGAGCTCGTCCTTGGGCTTGGGAAGAAAAAATAAGACAGATCCAATATCAAGTGGACCACACTGCAGAAAATAGTGGAGTTGAACGTCTACTATCGAAACCCCTTTGGATCACAACAGTTTTGAATCAATATAATATTTGTTTTTCCTCTATATCCAGATCCTTGTGACCTTATGCACAGGCTAGATGGAAAATAAATACCATGGTGGGTCCATTTAAATTTTGACGGTGGAAATCATCATCACCATTGTCATTTGTGGTATGGTCCTGATGATCCTTTGGATATGATTCATTTTTTTATGCACTATAATGATCCCTAGGAATGGGTGCATGGTGTATTGGACTCGGCCATTCGACTCGGCCCAATTCGACTCAGCCCATTCGACTCGGCTCATTTGACTCGGCTTATTCGACTCGGCCTATTCGACTCGGCCATTTGACTCGGCCCATTTGATTCGGCCCATTCGATCGGCCCATTTGATTAACCCATTTGATTCGGCCCATTTGGTCAGCCCATTTGAATCGGCCCACTCGATCGACCCATTTGAATCAGCCCATTTAATTCGGCCCATTGATACTTGATTCGGCCCAATGTTATATATATATTGGCCCATGAGTGAGGCCCAATGTGATGCGTATATGCCCCATAAGTGAGGCCCATGATAATGTATATTAAGCCCTCGTATGAGGCCGTGGACCCACTATACGATTGGCCCTATGAGCGCCATTCCTTAGGAGCAATGTTGGTTAAACGTCCACATTGGTGCGCAATGATGGTTGGACGTCCACATTGTGACCTTCTCTTATGCCTTGTTAGGCCCATTCTCATAATTCACTCATGGGTTAACCTAGATAAGTGGGCCCCATTCCCTATAGATGGATGGTTTCATGTTGTCGGATTTGATATAACCATGGCTAAGGGACGATCTTTTTATTATGGTTGATCGACTGTTCATCTATGGATCCCGACTTGTTTATATGCTGATTATCGAGGTCGATTCCGATTGTCGAGTCCAATAATGATTGTCGAGACCGATTCTGATTGACGAGACCGATTTTGATTATTGAGGCCAATTGTCGAGGCCGATTTCGATTGCTGAGGGCTATTGTCGAGACCCATATGATGTATATGCGGCCCGTAGTTGAGACCTATTGTGATGTGTATTTGTCCTGTGTTTGGGGCCCATGTGAGAGGCCCATCATGATGTGTATTAAGCTCTTGAGTGAGGCCTATGGTGTTGTATATTAGGCCATTGTGCGAGGCCATGGGTCCACTATATGTTAGGCTCTATGTGGGCCATTCCTTGGGGGCAATGTTGGTTAAACGTCCACATTGTCGAGGCCGATTGTTGATTCCAGTTATTAATACCGATTATGAGTATGTGACAGCATAACATCATGATACATGCCCACACGCATCATCTGCATGTTTGTTATGAGATGTGGTTGACTATTGCATATGTCATTGGGCAGGTTGTTATGAGACTCTCTAATAGGCGAAGATTATCTCACATGAGCGAACGGTATGCGCAGGATTGATGCATGACTGGATTGTATGACTCATGCATCTTGCATTATGTGTTGTGACTACTGTACGCCCTAGCGATATCAGGGCCATAACCTCCACAGGCATATCGTGGAAGGCCAGATGGGATACCGAAAATGTTTGGTTCTATCATATAGGCGTTATAGATGTCCCTAGATGAAAATCCATAAACCTCCGTGGCCAGGAGATGCCCCAACGTCGAGATCGAGAGAATATATATGAGCGCATGAGGGCCGAATACCGAGAGGCCGCGTCTCCCACTTTGTCGTGGTCAGTTGGGATGGGGTGTGGCCTTACCCGCCCGACAGTAGGGGGCATTGCTAGGCTGAGTTTGACCAGCTCATGAATGGGTCCGCTATTGACATGTCGGGTATATATTGGCTAACTACTGGCCAGGCGGATGGTGAGGTCTCTTTCACTTGCATGATCACATGTCAGTAGGCGGCGATTTGCATGTAGAGTGTACTAGACCCCGGTGATGATCCTAGAGAGAAACCGTACTGATATGTGGACTTATCGAGTAGGAGTTGCATATTCATTCATTCACTATCCACTTGGGTTGGTGGTGTGCTACTAATTGTTGTGTACTTTCGTAATGGAAAGGATTTCGGTTGGGCGCGCGACTAACCTGAGATCAAGAGTCTACTACATTGAGTCTTGCAATCCAAATTTAGGTATGGAACTGGTTTGGATAGAAGTCCCTTGTGATGGACTCCGTAGCCTGCGATACTACGTATTATCATCCCGACTTCACTCCGGCTTGGTCATTTCATTCGCACTGCATATTGCATTGCATCATCAGCACATGATATTAGCTTATTATCCCCTCATTGCATAGCTGATCTACATTACTTCATCAGTATATGATATTATTTTTATTATATTTTTGCATCACATAGCCTGGATAAGGCTGATGGTATTTATGGGCCAATCAACATGTTTTCGCATTACTCTAATATCGTATGATTTATGATCTTGCCTGTATTTCTGATATTGTATGATTTGTAGGCTTATCAGTATTTCCGCTTACTCTGATTACTCTGATATTGCTTACTTGACAGTTACCTTGTGCACACACTTTCACCACCCACTAAGCTTTCAATAAGCTTATACACGAAAGATGCATGCAGGTTGCGTTAGGTTGCAGTAGCGTTGAGCTTAGAGCATGTAGCGGACCTCAAAAGCTTTGATTTTGTCATATGTATTTTCCTTTTAACAATGTATTCAAATATTTATATTAGTGGACATGTGATGATGATGTTGCCTAAACTTGTGGTTATGCTTATTACGAGTTAAATGTATGTTAGAAAATCCTCCTCGTAGGATTTTAGGATCGAAATCTGGCGTATGGAAGATGGGAACCGAGAATGGGGTACTACGGAGGCAGTCGGCACTAGATTCGGCGATTGAGAATTTTGTGATCCCGGTTTTTGAGTTTGGGGCGTGACAGAAGTTGGTATCAGAGCATAACTTGGGAATACCTAAGGATAACATCACATATCTGCTGATAGCTATCCTATACTCTATGATTGTTGAGAGCTTATAATGATTAGATCCCCGAGTTCGAATAACTTAGAAATTTTCTGATATAGCTCCCCACCGTTAAGATTGTGAGGTTATATAGTATTCCAGTTTCGATCGTTTCTGATCCAAGATCCGAAGTTCAGTAGAGTCATCGTAGTACTGATGAGGCTTTTTGGGAGCGTGAGGCTGAGGTTCGTGGGCGTTATCCCCATCTCTTGGGTGTTTGATGATGTTGGCATGTTATCTTCTGATTCTAACTCAAGCGATAGGATTTTCCACCCTTGTGAACTCTGTATTGGATGTGTCGTGTTTAAATTTCAAGGTCAAAATTTTTATTAGGAGGGGAGAGCTGTAAGACCCGGGTCCTAGCCTATACTATTCCGTAGGCTTTCGCGTCCCTTTCGGTCGAATTCTAGCAACCCTTGACCTGTATCCGATGTTTGCGTGTGATCCTAAGCTCAGTCCCGCATATCAGAGTTGACTCACCTATACCCTTGCGACCGCACCATCGCCGCGGTTCCATTGCCGCGACTCACGTACCGATCCGATACTCAGGCCAGGAGATGTGGGCCCACGTTCATTCCGAAGAAACGAAGGAATCTCAACAACATCTCCCATCAATCAATAAATCAATCAATCAAGTCAAGTACATACCATACCACAAGTACAAGCAACCTATCCCTTCCCATTCCCAAAGTCAACTCTCTCTCTCTCTCCACCCATCCCTTTCTTACAACTCCATCACTCCACCCATCGCCCATCACTCCAACTCTTTTCATCCCATCACTTCCCTCTCTCTCTCATTCTCTCTCTTCACCCCCAAGCAACAAAAAAAAATATCCCACGTCCAAGCCTCCCCAAGCTCTCCCAAAACAACAAGTGTGGCCCACTTTCCCACTCTCTTATCCCCATCTCAACCATTCATTCTCCATCAACCTCCATTAAAATAAAAGGCAAGGAGCATACAAGTCCAAGGAGCTAAGGAAGAAGGCCGATAGGTGGGTGATCAACCGTTAAAAACTTGTTCCAGGGCCCACTTGTTGTGGGACCCACTTGATTTACGCATTGTATTAGGGAGGGCCCAATAGTGGCGGGGTCCCTCCCCTTCTCGTTTCTCTCTCTCTCTCTCTCTTATGGATGACGATGTGTGTGTGTGTGTGGTCCACCAAGAAGTATGTATTTTATCTATGCCATCCACCGAGTGGCCCACATGGTCGTCTATTTTAGACGGGCCTAAATGAAGGAAAACATAAGTATCAGTTGATCTAGATCTGATGTGGGCCACATGTGTAGACCCCACCATGATGTACGTCCTTGTCATGTAGCAGTAGGGAGTGGAGACCACTCCACACATACTGTACATGTGGAGATGGCCCAACACGGCGCATCAACTCCAGCCGTCCATCCAGCATCCAGAGAGCGTGGACGCTGGCACCTCACTCTCCCTCACACACAAACGTGCATATATGTATATAATATATGATATTATCATTATATATATATATATATATATTATATTAAATACCTGACATGGTGGGCCACCCTCCCACGTGGGACCCACCTTTACAATATATGAGATCTGCACTGTTCAGGTGGGTCTGGACGGTGCCATGGGGCCCGATGTATGTGTTATCCACACAGTCCACACCAAAGGACGGTGGGACCCCACACGTTGGACTTCTGCATGTGCAACAACAAGGACGTGGGGCCCTTTGATGCCATCGCAATGTCCAGACCATCCATTCATTGGACATGCTCATGAACCCCACCGTATGAGGTATGTAACACATACAAACTGTCCATTCATTTGGTGAGCTTCTCCTAGGGCCTGAGATGAAAATAAGTTAGATCTAACTATCATGTGGTTGTCTATGACGTCCATCCATCTGACGTGCACCCGGGCCTACCATGAAGCATGTGCTGCTCCACATCGTCCATCCATCTGATGTTACTGTGGGCCCCACTCTAATGGGTATTTTCCATCTAAACTATCCATCCACTTGGCGGATTTTGGACCATCCATCTGCTAAACTGTCAGCGTCCCACCCATGATGGATATTTTCCATCCAAACCGTTTGTTCATGTGGACCCCACCTTGATATATAAATCGTCCATACATTTGGTGAGCTCATCCTTGGGCTTGAGAAGAAAAAATAAGACAGATCCAATATCAAGTGGACCACACTACAGAAAATAGTGGAGTTGAACGTCTGCTATTGAAACCCCTTTAGATCATAACAGTTTTGAATCACTATAATATTTGTTTTTCCTCTATATCCAGATCTTTGTGACCTTATGCACAGGCTAGATGGAAAATAAATACCATGGTGGGTCCATTGAAATTTAACGGTGGAAATGATCATCACCATTGTCATTTGTGGTATGGTCCAGATGATCCTTTGGATATGATTCATTTTTTTATGCACTATAATGATCCCTAGGAATGGGTGCATGGTGTATTGGACTTGGCCCATTCAACTCAGCCCATTCGACTCGGCTCATTTGACTCGGCTTATTCGACTCAGCCTATTCGACTCGGCCATTTGACTCGACCTATTTGATTCGACCCATTCGATCGGCCCATTTGATCGGCCCATTTGATTCGGCTCATTCGGTCAACCCATTTGAATCGGCCCCTTTGATTTGGCCCATTTAATCGGCCCATTTGAATCGACCTATTTAATTCGGCCCATTTGATACTTGATTCGGCCCGATGTTATATATATATTGGCTCATGAGTGAGGCCCAATGTGATGCATATATGCCCCATAAGCGAGGCCCATGATGATGTATATTAGGCCCTTGTATGAGGCCGTGGACCCACTATACGATTGACCCTATGAGTGCCATTCCTTAGGAACAATGTTGGTTAAAGGTCCACATTGAAGGGCAATGATGGTTGGACGTCCACATTGTGACCTTCCCTTAGGCCTTGTTAGGCCCATTCTCATAATTCTCTCGTGGGTTAATCCAGATAAGTGGGCCCTATTCGCCATATACGGATGGTTTCGCGCTATCGGATTTGATATAACCACGATCGAGGGCCGATCTTTTTATTATGGTTGATCGGCTGTTCATTTATGGATCTCGCCTTGTTTATATGCTGATTATCTAGGCCAATTCTGATTGTCGAGGCCAATTCCTATTGTCGAGACTGAAAGTTCCCTGGTTTGTCAAATTACGTGAGTGTTGAGTCAGATTGTCTACAGAGCTTGATAGGAAGATTGATTCAAGCGTCTGCCTCAATTGGATGTGTGTAAGCTTGCACAGGTAAATCTAAAGCCTCACATCCCATGACCCTAAACACCAGGTGAAGAAAACCCTTAAAAACAAGTTAGAAATCATAGGGTTTTAAGGTGAGAAAACTTTTTTCAAAACAGGAAAATCTCTAAGTTTTTCTTGCCTTGTCGATTTTATCGAAACACCCTCGATATGATCGACCTGTGTTGTCAAGTCCTTGATGCTTCATCGATACCATCGAAAAGAGAACCAAATATATCCAGCAACTTCACAACATATCTGAACGAATTATCGATGTATCGATACACGTATCGATATCATCGATACTCAAATCTCGAGCCCATCGAAAGTGACTCGATAAGATCGACAGACAGTTTTTCGGCGCCCCTATTTTTTATAGAAAATTTCAAATTTCTTCGATATATCGATGCGCCTTCCAATGCGATCTGAAATCAAATATCGATAAGATCGGAAGTTCATCGATGATATCGATCGTGGGTGAGCATATCTTACAGCAGATATTTCAGGTTATTTTCAACTATGATCGGGGCCATTCGATAAAATCAATATTCTAATATCGATGATATCGGCACCATGTCGATTACATCGAACAAGGTCATAAACTGTCCAGCAAGCTTAAAGAAAAATCTGCTGGATTTATCGATGCCTCTACTCTGATCTCGATATCATCGACATTCAAATTCCGATGATCTCGATGGTTCCCGATCATTCATGAAAACCTGAAATATTTCAAAGTCAAGTCTCTCTCATTTTTTCAAGCGTCGATGGATCGAACCTGTCATCGATAGAATCGGAGTTCGAAATCCGATGACATCGACAATAGTTTCGATTCATCGACCAGTTGGCAAAGAGTTTCAAAATGTATGACATTGAGTTCGAGTCATCGAGCAGACCATAGATGTTATCGAGAATATACGCTCGATGATATCGAACCTGCTCGATGATATCGAACTCTGTCATAAATGTGACCGTTTTGTATCCATTGGAACTTTTTGTCTATTTATAGAGGACTTGTCTTTTGTTGTTGTGAGAGAAAGTAGAGAGTGCTTTTGTGTGTTTCAACTTATATCTTATATCCAAAGCCTTTTCTCTCAAGGGAGTTCATCCTCCAATCCACCCTCACCATTGATATTCAATAGAGTGGATTGGGGAATGAACATCCACATTCAAGGATCTTCCAGCTACTAGCTTAATTGTAAATCATTAAGCTGGGATGCCTTGAATGCATAAGAGTGGATCTACTCTATCTTCCTTATAGGAAAATCTTTAAAGAGTAGGATTCCATCTTCACCTTGACCCAACCCGAAGCCTAGTATTGGTACATCATTCTATGTTGCGGATCAAGGGAGCAGAAGACTCTTCGTCACCAAGGAGGAGGAGATCTTCGACGTTATGCTAAACGGGACTCATTAACTTATTTGTAAGTATCTAGAGTCCAAGAGGACACTTGTGATCATTCCTTTGTAGGATTGAGTCTTAAGTGGTTCTCACCCTTTGAAGTCATCAAGGAGGCCTCTGGCGGGAGTGTACATAGTGGGTGCGTTGTGTAGACCCTTGCTCTGTAGAGAGCATAAACATCTGGTTAGGAGTGAACCAGTAAAACTCTGGGTTTGTGGTAAACCGTGTAAAACCTTGGGTTTGAGGTAAACCATGTAAATCCTTGGGTTTGAGGTGAACCATGTGAAACCTCGGGTTTGAGGTGAACCGTGTAGAAACCTCCAGTAGGGTCTTATGGAAGATCCTTGGCCAGTGTGCCTAAAAGTGGGTGCGTTGTGTTGACCCTTGCTCGTGAGAGCATAAATAGTCAGCCTTAGTGTAGGTTGTAAAGGTTGAAGGTGAACCTGATTTAAAACCTTAGGTTTGAGGTGAACCGCTGTGAAACCTCCTTAGTGAAATCCGGTACACTCAAGGGTTGAGTGCGGTTACCGGGAGTGGAGTAGACTTATAGTCGAACCACTATAAAAATGACTGTGTTTGAGATTGTTATTCTTCTGATTGTGTGATTTACTTTAATACTTCCATATCTGAATATCTGATCACACATCACACACCTACACAGTCATATCCATCATAAACTAGGTTGCATATTGTTTACTTCTTAAAACAGTTTGTGATTGGATCCTCTACTTGGCTTGGAAGTGAGTACAGTTATTTCTGAGTAATCCTAATGTGTGTCTGTTGTTAGGATTAGTGTAATAGGATTTGAAATAAACCATAAAAACTTTTAAAAATCCTATTCACCCTCCTCTAGGACATATTGGCATATTCTGACTTCAACTAAAGCGGTCTTCACTGTAATTTCAATTGGTATCAAAGCAGGTCTCTCTTTTAGGGCTTCACCGCCTAGAGACTGATCTTGACTGAAGTTGGAATCATGCTCAAAAGTATCCAAAAGGGTGTAACAAACCAGAATAGTTGCCTTGTAATTCATACCACCCTGAAAATCGGAAATAGTTCAAAGTGGTATCTAGATAGTGGATGCTCCAGACATATGATGGGTGACCAAACACACTTTTGTGAGTATTCAAACTTTAATGGGAGATCAGTCACATTTGGTGATGGAAGCTCAGCCAAGATAGTTGGACAAGGAACTATAGCAGTACCGGGCCTTCCAAAGATCAAACATATCCTATGTGTAGAAGGCTTGAAACATAATCTCCTGAGTATCTCCCAAATCTGTGACAAAGAACATCTTGTCACTTTCTCAAAGGATGTGTGTAGAATTTTGGATCATATAGAAAAATCTCTCATAAAAGGTTTACGCACTAGTGATAATTGTTATGTCATTGAAAGTACAAGTGAAAGTGTGCTATCCACAAAGTGTAATATGGCTGTGAAGAATGAATCCAAACTATGGTACCAAAGGTTAGGACACATTCACTATCGAAATTTAGCAAAGCTCATTTCAAAAATTTTGGTTAAGCGACTTCCCAAGATTAGAAAAGAAGAAAAAGTTGTCTGTGGTGAATGTCTAAAAGGAAAACAGATTAAGGTCGGACACAACAAGACAACCACCATAGCAACAACAAAACCTTTGGATCTACTACATATGGATCTAGTTGGACCAACTAGAGTGGAAAGCCATAGCAAGAAAAGATACTTCCCGGTTGTAGTAGATGACTACACCAGATTTACTTGGGTCGTATTTCTTCGAGAGAAATCAGATGCGTTTGAGGAATTTGTGATTCTGGCAAAGCGACTCCAAATTGAAAAAGGATACGACATAAATCGAATCAGAAGTGATCATGGTGGAGAATTTGAAAATGAAAGGTTCAAAAAATATTGCAATGAGAAAGGAATTCGTCATGAATTCTCTGCCCCAAAAGCCCCTCAGCAAAATAGAGTCGTTGAAAGAAAAAATCGTGTATTGCAAGAAATGGGATCAGTTATGCTAAATGGGAAAGATATGGTAAAAAAATTTTGGGTTGAAGCTGTCAATATTGCCTGCTACATCATAAACAGAGTATATCTTAGAGCAGGTTTTAATAAAACTCCATGCGAACTATGGTTTAGGAAACTGCCAAGTGTGAAATATTTTCGTGTCTTTGGTAGCAAATGTTATATCTTGAGAGACAGAGATCACCTAGGGAAATTCGAGTCTAAAAGTGATGATGGTATCTTTCTGGGGTATGCAATGAATAGTCGTGCATATAGAGTATACAATCTAAGAACCCTCACTATTCAAGAGTCAGTCAATGTGGTAATCAATGATCAACCTCATGAGGAAGATACACCTGCGAATGAATTAGAAGATGATGTAGATTCATGCATAATAGAAAAATCTGATAACAAAACTACATCACCCTGTGAACCTCCATCATCATTTGGGACTCCCATTATAAAAGATCACCCTTGAGAACAAATTATTGGAGATCCTAACGATGGTGTTAGAACTAGACGACAGATAGAAAATATCTATAGCCATTTTTGTTTTACCTCAAAAGTTGAACACAAGAATATTGTGGAAGCTCTTCAAGATGAACATTGGATAAATACTATGCAAGAAGAGCTTCAACAATTTTAAAGAAATGAGGTATGACAATTGGTTCCCAGACCACTCAATACAAATGTCATTAGAACCAAATGGGTCTTCAAGAATAAATCAGATGAATCAGGAAATGTGATTCGGAACAAAGCAAGGCTTGTAGCTCAAGGGTAATCATAGATAGAAGGGATTGATTTTGATGAAACATTTGCTCCTGTGGCTCGCCTTGAGTCTATCAGAATTCTTCTGTCCATTGCATGTGGATTAAAATTTAAACTATTTCAAATGGATGTTAAGAGTGCTTTTCTTAATGGAGAACTTGCTGAAGAAGTCTATGTTGAACAATCAAAGGGATTTTCTGATTCCAAGTATCCTCACTACGTATATCGTCTGAATAAAGCCCTCAATGGTCTCAAACAAGCACTACGTGCTTGGTATGAACGATTGACAAAATTTCTTTTAGACCATAAATTCTGCAGAGGGAGTATTGATAAGACTCTGTTTACCCAAAGAACAAAAGACTCACTGCTTATTGCACAAATTTATGTGGACGATATAGTCTTTGATTCAACACGTGAAGATATCGCATACAAATTTGCCGACCTCATGAAATCAGAATTTGAAATGAGTATGGTCGGTGAACTAAACTTCTTCTTAGGATTGCAGGTCAAGTAGCTAAATGATGGAATCTTTATCTGTCAAACCAAGTATGCGAATGATTTGGTGAAAAGGTTTGGTCTTGAATTTGGACGCTCTTATCACACTCCCATGAGCACCACACTCAAACCCTCCAAAGATGCAAATGGCAAAAGTGTGGATCAACATCTTTATCAAAGTATGATAGGAAGTCTACTATATCTCACAGCTAGTCGTCCCGACATATCTTTTAGTGTTGGTGTATGTGCTCGATATCAAGCTGATCCGAAAGAATCTCAACTAACAACCGTTAAAAGGATAATTAAATACATAGCTGGAACTACCTCCTACGGTCTGTGGTATCCATTTGAAACATCCACGATCATTGCTGGGTACTCTGACGCTGACTAGGTAGGAAATTTGGATGATTGAAAATCAACTAGCGGAGGATGTTTCTATGTTGGAAACTGCCTAGTCTCCTGGCAGAGCAAGAAGAAAAATTCAATATCATTATCTACTGCCGAGGCTGAATACATTGCCGCTGATAGTTGCTGTGCACAACTCCTTTGGATGAAACAGATGTTGTTGGATTACGGGATTGAACAACCCACGATGAGTCTTTTCGGTGATAACACAAGCGCAATCAACATTTCAAAGAATCCTGTTCAACATTCTTGGACTAAACACATTGACATCCATCATCACTTTATCCGAGAACTTGTTGATGACAAGATTCTTACATTGGATTACGTTTCCACAGAAAAGCAACTCGCAGACATCCTCACCAAACCTCTTGATTCAAATAGGTTTAGTGACCTACAAAAATCCGTTGGGGTCTGCACTCACTAAATCTCAGTGAACATGAGCCACACAGGTAAAATCTTCACACTGAGACATTCATGGTTATATGTCAACCACAAGTCAAAATTCTCTGTATTAACCATGTTGTTTTGAATGCAAATTTATGACAATCTCGATAATATCCGAACAATGTCAGATCAACGATACCAATATTTAACATCGATACAATTGAAGAAACTTGGAAATGCACGATGATAATCAGTGGTTTCCTCAAATGGTTGGCCTGAAAATTCCTTGTTCTGATAAACTTTAATCTACTGCTATTTGTGGCAGTATGTGTGCTGATAGTTGGATAGTTGAATATTTTGGGATTTTTCTTCTGTTGAGTTACTATTGTCTGTGGCAGTATATATTTTGAAATTCTGGTATAATTGCAAATCTTGGGCAATTTACTTTGGATATTTTAGTTTCCTTTTGGATGGCTGAATAAAATTCATATTTTTAATGCCATAATTATGCTTTGAGTTCCCCTGGTTTATCAAGTTTCTGATATGGTATGCATGTACTGTCCTTTAATGACTATTCTATCTGTTATCTCACTGTTGTATCTGATCTACTATGCATCCATATGTTCTGAAATTGATGTCTGTTTAAACTAAGTTAAGTATTATACATCAATTGTTCTGCTTCTGCCTGGACAGTTCTCCCAAGCAATTCACTCTTTAGTCAATATCACTTAAATATCTTTGTCAATGACTGACAAAAAGGGGGAGAACATTTACAAAAACCCCGAATGGAAATTGTATATCTACTTAGATGTTGTTGCAGGTGCCAGGGGGAGCAGTTGCAACGAGTAAGGGGGACTTGGAATTTACAAGACAGGGGGAGCAGCTATTGGGTGTGTACATGGGCTAGAAATTGTAAAATTGTGTAAAAACAAGTACACACAATTTAGGGTGTGTTTGTCTAGAGTGTTCTAGGGTGTTTTAGGATTTTGTCACATAATTGACAAAGGGGGAGATTGAAAGTGCCCTGGTTTGTCAAATTACTTGAGTGTTAAGTCAGATTGTCTACAAAGCCTGATAGGAAGATCAATTCAAGCGTCTGCCTCAACCGGATATGTGCATGCTCGCCACAGGTAAATCTAAAGCCTCACATCCCATGACCCTAAACACCAGGTGAAGAAAACCCTTAAAAATAAGTTAGAAATCATAGGGTTTTAAGGTGAGAAAACTTTTTTCAAAATAAGAAAATCTCTAAGTTTTTCTTGCCTTGTCGATTTTATTGAAACACCCTCGATATGATCGACCTGCGCTGTCGAGTCCTCAATGCTTCATCGATACCATCGAAAAGAGGACCAAATATGTCCAGCAACTTCACAACATATCTGGACGAATTATCGATGTATCGATACACGTATCGATATAATTGATACTCAAATCTCGAGCCCATCAAAAGTGGCTTGATAAGATCGACAGGCAATTTTTCGGCGCCCCTATTTTTTAGAGAAAATTTCAAATTTCTTCGATATATGTAACGCCCTGAAAATCGGGGGTCGAGCATAATCTCAACTCCCGAGTTCCAGAACATCACTTATGCAACAAAATGAATGATGATTGAATGTTGACTGTATTCGTGCATTGAACATGAGTGAGATTAAGCCAAAACAGCATATCATACTCCAGAGACAGTTAGATTTGCAAGCGGAAGACTGTGATAGATAGATAAAATATATAACTTATGATGAGTCTCCAGAGTGTGATAACATTACCAGGTTAAATAAATACAGGTGCAGTTCTAAAATATACCAGATGTGAGGAAGTGTATTGCCTCCTATCCCATGTACCATAGCCCCGTCAATATAATGTCAGGTCTTCATTGACCTGCCAGAGAGATACAGATAGGAGAACTCCTCCTATCATCACAAAAGTAGTCCGGCTCTGCTTCACAAGCATCGCCATCACCTGAAACTCAACAAATCTGGTTGGTGTGTACAACACCGTCCCGTAACGTGGGAGTGAGTGATCAACTCAGTGGAACAGTAAAGCATAAGTTAACATGTTATCAAATCAATCAAGCAGTAATGATAAAGCAGTACAAATCAAGCATTTCTAACTACTCTTGTTAAATGCAAAAATGATATGACATGATGCTGTATGCCCTTGCCAAACCACCCTCAAGCGACATCATCTTACGTTCGCGAATGCTTACTCCCTCAGTGCGCCACATCTACAAAGCACATGCGGTGCGATGATGCTCATGATTACCAAGTTTTTATTAGTCCATTTCAAACAGCAGTATTGGGAAACTAAGGTACCTCCCTTGTATCATTCCCAAACATGATCCATTCTAGGGTCGTCAATCCTAGATAATCTCATACGATAATATGGTTTGAGAAGCGTAGTGAAGGCATCGCAAAGGGCTCATCACCCGTCAGCGCGGATACAGATCTCACCGTATGCGGCTCAATTGCTGGCCGTCAGCTCGAGTACAGGTCTCACCGTACTCGGCTCAATCACTAGCCGTCAGCTCAAGTACAGGTCTCACCGTACTCGGCTCAACTCACACTCTAGTTGCTGTGAAAGACTCGTGGCCAATCACAGACCCTTGGAGTGTACTCGATGATACCATGGAGGACTCGTCGCCCGTCAGCACGAGCACAGATCTCACCGTACTCGGCTCTCGCCGAAGTATCGACAGCTCGAATACAGTGTCCCATACCACCATATTCGGCTCACGAGTTGGTTGCGCAATGGTCACTACGGGGAGGCACATGGCCCCAGCGTAGGCCGACAGCTCGACCACGGTGTCCCATACCACCATGCCCGGCTCATGCGTCTTAGCGGATCGAGGTACCATGGTTAAAAAGGGGTTTCACTGGTAAGTTTGGTACCCTAGGTTCAAGCAGTAGCGACCAAACAGGGTGAACATACATAAGGCAGATCGGGTTACTTGATGAGCTCGACTAGCACGATCGCCCGTTGAGCTGCACGACATGAAGTGCATAAACAACTTCGTGTGGCCTAGCCACTGCCGACAGGCAACGCACGACTCGAGTTCGTCGAACACATCCCACGTGGCAAATGAATCTCAGCCACGAGTTCAATCCCGTTACCGATTGCCTGGACTATAATCATAGCCCCAAACACAATCAATTACAGAGATATAAAGCAGTAATAGATCAGGATTCAAATCATACAATCAGTCTGGTATTATCCGTTTAGGGCTGCCAAGGCTGTTGCACGCACTCGTTGCTCCGCTCCCCCATCACCCATGACGGATCATACAACATAAATATAAATTTAAATATGCATTACATAGTTAAAATCATAAAACAGCTGAGCATGTTATGAAGCACAACACAAGCATGAGTTTGTACATGTTCAAATCCTAATCACACAACTATCAAAGGAGATCATACACATAGTGAAAAGAGGTTGAGAATCATATCTCAACACCCTTATACTTTACAATTTGCTAACTACTACACATTCAGACATTTCAAGAAACACTTAAACAACCATACATCAACATACATGACATATGTCGATCACATAGGCATTAGGCCAAATCCTTTCGCTAGGGAGTTGCCCCAATCATAACACGCGTACACCCACGACGGATAGTCATGGCAAGCAGGAATCCAAGTTCCATATCCATTCAGTCATTTCCACAAACACTTGGGCCACACATTTTAGCATATATAGTGTATACTGGCCGTGGCGTGATTTAGGGCAAATCCTTTCGTCAAAGGGATATCGCCATTACAACAATCATATATCCATGACAATTAGTCATGGCGAGCACGAATGAGAATGCTATACTCATTCAGCCATTTTCACAAACACTTAGAATACACTATTCCAACATACCTAGTGTATGTTAGCAAACATGTATTAGGGCTATTCTTTCGCTAAGCGGTTATTTTATCCGCGTATACCATATTCATACAACAATTAATCATGACAATTATATTTCCAAAATCCGCACGTATGCGGAATTTCTAAAATACGCAATTTCAACATACATGACGTTTACACATGAACATGTATTTTTGCGATTCTTTTCGCCAAACTAACATTTTATCCACACATGATATAATCAAACATTAAATAAACATGTCAAACATTTTCCCAAGAAAAATACGTATACGGTATTTATACGTATATCTAGAGTATGTGAAAATCCATATTCTTTATCGCTAATCGAAACAGGAAACGGAAAGCACTTTGTACATGTGCATTTGCATACAGATCATGAATCTATCATTATCTGACATTGAAAGCGTTGAAAAACGTAACTTATACGCTTAAAGTCCTCACCTTTGGTCATAGAATCGTAACGGAGACGATAGGTTTGCTAAGCTTCCGTATTCGGCAGTTTGGCAACCTAGAGAACGAAATAGGTTAGCTATTTCACAACCTACAACAGTCTAAACCCCAAACAGGTTAGGGTTAGGGTTTCTTACCTAGAAACGGGGCTGGAATCGCCGGAAAAGCGATGAGAACGAGATGGTGCAGCCCGTGTGGTGGCAGGGAACGACGGCAGGGAGTTTCTCCTACTTCTCCCTCACTTTCTCTCTCTTTCCCTCTCTCAAATCCAAATTCGTATGGCTGGAATGGGAGAGGGTTTAAGGTCCTTATATAGCCTCAAAACTCACCGAAATAGACTCCTGTTCAAAGGTTACTGCTAATATAGGTATTCGTCACTTTCCAAGCTCAAAAGGGGTGTCCTGGTAGCCCTCCTTGAGCCAAACGTCAGACTTAAGCTCACCCTCTGCGGATCCACGTGGGATTACGTTTTCGGCTCGATCGGATTCCCAGATCGCACGTGGCGGACCACTTTCAGTTCAACGGTCCGTGGGCCACGATCAGAATTTCTGAGTACATGTAAATGTGTATGAAATTTTTCCTGATCCGAGGGTGTAATTTGGTCTGATTCTGACGGTCAGGTTGCTTAATACTGATGCGCAAGCGAAAGGTGCCAGATCACTATTCCAGATATTTTCTTTTCAAAAGGAATAGTGTTTTTCACACACCCTCGCTCCGGATCGAAATAAATGGCCGTCGGACATCGGAATCATCTGATTTTTGAGATGATTGTCAAGCCCAGTGGGGCGGTCCTAGTTCCTTAGCTTCGTGTTAATCGGACTCCCGATGTGCGGTCTAGACCTCATACGAAGTTTCGTTTCAGTCCCGAGAGCAGACGGGTAATGAGTTTGGCTCTAGACTTTAGGGTAACCTAGAGTCACATGTTTTACAAGTTTTGGGTCTTGCAGATCGTATTTAAAGCGATCCCAACGGGTTTCATGGCTAATCGAGTTTGCACTTAGATAACTTTGTTAAATTCCTAAAGGATTTAATCCTAATTGTTTTCTGGTTGAGATGGTAATTAGGCCTTTGCAGTTTGTATATAAAGTGATCCAAGTTTTACTACTTAGCTAGTTTAAGATAGTGTCTAGGGCGAAAGTGCTTTGAAAAATTGAAAGCACAAGGTAGTGAAGGGTGGGATTTGTGAAGAAATAGTTTAAGACGGGATTTGAGGCTTTGAATTGAGCGTCTGAAAAGTTAATCAGGTGTTAAGATTGACTCATGCCTAAGGATGTCTAATCCCAGGTTGGCAAAAATCCGGGATGTTACAATCTACCCCCCTTAAAACAAAATTTCGCCCCCGAAATTGGCTAAGGGTAATAAGGGAAATTTCTATTATTTCATTTGCCTAAGACTTATTGATTTCAAGTTTCTACGCGTGGTAGGGTAAATACCAGCAGGTTCATTTTAGTCTACCCCCCTTAAAACTTAATTCTTTATCCATTTCTCTTACCCTGACGGTTATTTATTTACCTATTAGGAGTCTTGACGACAAATCCCAACAATTTAGAGTAAGATAACTGTTTTCATTGTTTGACCAACACGGAGAGACGTTTATGGTGGGCTTAATCCTGATACATCGATCATCTACCGGGCCAGGGTAGAAAGTTCATCGTATCCCTTCCGAATCCTGGTAGATCCTGGTCGTCCGCTCGTCAGCAGAGAGTCCATCGGTAGTCACCCAGGATTGGGAATTGGGTCAAGCCGCAAATGTTTCGCAGTTGTATATTTCAGTAACTCCGTAGTCCGATCACTCTCTAAGAGTAGGGAATGTCCATCATTGAAAGGCTCAAATTGTTTATTCTAAGGTTGCCCTTTAGGTCTTAGTCTAAGAGAGTCCTCATTATTATCTATGTCCAAAGAAATGGTGAATTAAATCTTACTAGATCATCCTAAATCAGTTTCTCATAGTAGGGCAGGCTAGGGCTGCTATAATGTTCGCATTCACAAGCACCGTTTCGATCCTGGGCCAGTGGGGTAGGGTCCACCGCGTTTCCGCTGCGCCACCCAGATCAAAGAGGCGTATTCGGTGACCTAACTAGCTTGGGCTCATAATGTTCTACCCCCCTTAAAATTTTATTTTCACCCTCAAGGCTCAAGAGCTATGTCCTGATCCGTATGTCGGAACAAGGTGTAATTTAAGTCTTATCCTTGACATGAAATGAAATGCGGTCTCCCACAACATCAGTCTTGGTACCTAGGATTATAGAAAGGGGCTATCACGGATGGGTGTGAGTTTGAGGCAAGATGCCCAATGCTACCAAGGGATTTTGTCGCGGTCCAGACTTATTCTATTTAATGATGTCTGGCTTAACAGGCAGGCTATCTTTCTACGTTCATACGCACAGTATGTATGCCGACAAGGCATGCGATTTGAGACCTAATTCCTAACTAATTATTGCCCATTTGGGTAATTCTTTGGGGCCTAAAAGAAAATCTCTATTGGCTATATGTTCTTACACTTTTCACGGACAAAATTATAAACTCTTAATTGTAAATGGTCGGGCCAACACGGAAAGAAAATTGTGTAGTGGGTCTGAGTCGGTTAAGCCGAATAACTGAGTCTATTATTCAATTGGCTTAGCATAATTAATTAGTCTTGTACTCTCCTTAGCCTAACTAGTAGCCTAGTCTTAATTGAGGAGTAGCGAGAATCCATAGGTGAGTCCAAAGTCGATGCTTATACGTTAGATGATTTCACTTCATTTTTAATACAAGGAAGGTTTTATTACTTAGGGTTAAAGTTGTCTAATTGGAATTGAGTTGCCTGTAGTTGAATTTAACTACGCCCGAGCATTTCACATATGCTCAAACCAACTGAGGGGTTCTGGTTGGATTGCCTATATCGTCAGGTCTGTCAAAGCACTGCTCTAGGTCCAAACTCTATGGGCCATATTTGTCAAACAACCATTTACTCAGAAAGCTTAAGCTATCAGAGTGCGGTAGGTTAATGTATATCAAGGGACTTTATCACTTCAACACTAGTTGGCCAGTGGTCTTAAGTGGTATTGAATGGGACCGCATTACTAATCCTACCTCGGGATTGAAAGTGACATGGTTGGTAGGAGGGTGGGTGGGGATCAAAATTATTGGTATAGGCTTTGGAAAATGAGCCTGGTGTCGGAAAGTGTGAGATGGGATTTCCATATCTCACGATGGGGAATTTCTAAGTATAGCTTGAAAAGAAAAATACAGGATTTACGTTTAACTGCCTACACTCCAAACATGGTATGGATGATTAGGCCTCCAAGAAAATGGCCGTACAAGCTCGGATAGAGCCATGGAAAAATGAGGATAAGGGAAATGGGGGGCTGGAGTTTTTGGTTCTCCACGGACTTGGGTTCTCGACAGACGTCGTAGAGGCCCAATAGATAGGGTTTGAAGAAGGGAAATGAATAGATGGGATGGGTTGAGAGCTTACCGACTTTGAGCTCCAAATGGGGCATGTAAGTGATCAAAAGAAAGAGAATGGAGAGGGTAGGGAGTAGGTTATGTTGTAAACGTTGGAAGAGGATGAGTTGGGCAGGAAATGATGAAATGAGTGATTAGAGGGAAGGTTTGAGAGGTAAAACAGCAAGTTGGAGGGCTAGGAAGGGCGTTTGAGAGAGAGGGGGCTTCCAGACCTAAAAATCCCAAACAAATGCCAAAATGGCACGTGCCAGGGGGTAGGGGAGGTCGGGCCGACCAACCTGAGCCTTGGACCCCCGCCGGAAACACGACCGGGCGGCGGTGCGCCGCCCGACCCGCGGCGCCGCCGCGGCCGGACTTGGCCGGAACCGCGCCGCCGCGGTGGGGACCTGTTCAGCATGGTCCCAGGGTGTCAGAAACACCCTGGTTCGACCCTGGGTCTTAGTAGATTTAAGTGGGGAGGCCCCCGACTCCGGTTCGCTCCATTTTGGGTATTTTCGGAACAATCAGACATATCTTACAATCCGGAATGAGTTATCTGACATAAAATATATGAATTTGGGGTAGAACGAGCTAATGAAGCCAACCAACCCAGCTATGCCGGGTTGCGCAGCCCGGAATTGCGAGAAAACCCTCCAATTGACGGTTATTTCCCCGTTTAAATTTCGTTTTGCTAAAAATGGTAGTTTTCGTTTAATTACTCTTCATCGTTGGGCTTTAGGAGTTGTGCGCATCGTGTAAAGAGCTTAGAATAATTAGGAGAATGGTTTAGTGAAATAAAATAGGACACTTACTATTTTTGGCTGAAAGCCTTGCACACTTAATAGACATCACGACCCTATAGTAAGTCGCGAATTCTAGGAGTTTTAGTTGTAGTTTGTTTCTGATTTCATTCTCATTACTTGGTATCCTTATTTAAAGGGTTGTGAACTCGTTTTTAGTATTAATCAGAATTTATTTCTATTTCCTGCTTTCTCCTCTTGTAGATTCGAGAAGTCTCTGGGAGGAGTCCAGAGAAGTTCCAAGGATTCGGGGTAGTTATCCTCATCACGTTTATCGCACATTTTTACTGATTCTCCATGATTGGGATGAGGTGGATTGTGATCTAGACCCTTCACTAGACAACCTAGAAGGGTTTTAAGGTCGACCCGTGCGACCATGGTTGAATACATACTCGGCGTTCGTTTTCAGCGAACTAGCCGTTGGATGGAACCGGGATGCCTAAGACTGTTTCTACAATCCGTCGCTCCCTCCTAAGTCAGAGTGCGTCAGTGTGCGTCGTGTGACCATAACCCAGGTCCGGTTTAATCAAAATCATGCTCTGATACCATCTTGTAACGCCCTGAAAATCGGGGGTCGAGCATAATCTCAACTCCCGAGTTCCAGAACATCACTTATGCAACAAAATGAATGATGATTGAATGTTGACTGTATTCGTGCATTGAACATGAGTGAGATTAAGCCAAAACAGCATATCATACTCCAGAGACAGTTAGATTTGCAAGCGGAAGACTGTGATAGATAGATAAAATATATAACTTATGATGAGTCTCCAGAGTGTGATAACATTACCAGGTTAAATAAATACAGGTGCAGTTCTAAAATATACCAGATGTGAGGAAGTGTATTGCCTCCTATCCCATGTACCATAGCCCCGTCAATATAATGTCAGGTCTTCATTGACCTGCCAGAGAGATACAGATAGGAGAACTCCTCCTATCATCACAAAAGTAGTCCGGCTCTGCTTCACAAGCATCGCCATCACCTGAAACTCAACAAATCTGGTTGGTGTGTACAACACCGTCCCGTAACGTGGGAGTGAGTGATCAACTCAGTGGAACAGTAAAGCATAAGTTAACATGTTATCAAATCAATCAAGCAGTAATGATAAAGCAGTACAAATCAAGCATTTCTAACTACTCTTGTTAAATGCAAAAATGATATGACATGATGCTGTATGCCCTTGCCAAACCACCCTCAAGCGACATCATCTTACGTTCGCGAATGCTTACTCCCTCAGTGCGCCACATCTACAAAGCACATGCGGTGCGATGATGCTCATGATTACCAAGTTTTTATTAGTCCATTTCAAACAGCAGTATTGGGAAACTAAGGTACCTCCCTTGTATCATTCCCAAACATGATCCATTCTAGGGTCGTCAATCCTAGATAATCTCATACGATAATATGGTTTGAGAAGCGTAGTGAAGGCATCGCAAAGGGCTCATCACCCGTCAGCGCGGATACAGATCTCACCGTATGCGGCTCAATTGCTGGCCGTCAGCTCGAGTACAGGTCTCACCGTACTCGGCTCAATCACTAGCCGTCAGCTCAAGTACAGGTCTCACCGTACTCGGCTCAACTCACACTCTAGTTGCTGTGAAAGACTCGTGGCCAATCACAGACCCTTGGAGTGTACTCGATGATACCATGGAGGACTCGTCGCCCGTCAGCACGAGCACAGATCTCACCGTACTCGGCTCTCGCCGAAGTATCGACAGCTCGAATACAGTGTCCCATACCACCATATTCGGCTCACGAGTTGGTTGCGCAATGGTCACTACGGGGAGGCACATGGCCCCAGCGTAGGCCGACAGCTCGACCACGGTGTCCCATACCACCATGCCCGGCTCATGCGTCTTAGCGGATCGAGGTACCATGGTTAAAAAGGGGTTTCACTGGTAAGTTTGGTACCCTAGGTTCAAGCAGTAGCGACCAAACAGGGTGAACATACATAAGGCAGATCGGGTTACTTGATGAGCTCGACTAGCACGATCGCCCGTTGAGCTGCACGACATGAAGTGCATAAACAACTTCGTGTGGCCTAGCCACTGCCGACAGGCAACGCACGACTCGAGTTCGTCGAACACATCCCACGTGGCAAATGAATCTCAGCCACGAGTTCAATCCCGTTACCGATTGCCTGGACTATAATCATAGCCCCAAACACAATCAATTACAGAGATATAAAGCAGTAATAGATCAGGATTCAAATCATACAATCAGTCTGGTATTATCCGTTTAGGGCTGCCAGGGCTGTTGCACGCACTCGTTGCTCCGCTCCCCCATCACCCATGACGGATCATACAACATAAATATAAATTTAAATATATGCATTACATAGTTAAAATCATAAAACAGCTGAGCATGTTATGAAGCACAACACAAGCATGAGTTTGTACATGTTCAAATCCTAATCACACAACTATCAAAGGAGATCATACACATAGTGAAAAGAGGTTGAGAATCATATCTCAACACCCTTATACTTTACAATTTGCTAACTACTACACATTCAGACATTTCAAGAAACACTTAAACAACCATACATCAACATACATGACATATGTCGATCACATAGGCATTAGGCCAAATCCTTTCGCTAGGGAGTTGCCCCAATCATAACACGCGTACACCCACGACGGATAGTCATGGCAAGCAGGAATCCAAGTTCCATATCCATTCAGTCATTTCCACAAACACTTGGGCCACACATTTTAGCATATATAGTGTATACTGGCCGTGGCGTGATTTAGGGCAAATCCTTTCGTCAAAGGGATATCGCCATTACAACAATCATATATCCATGACAATTAGTCATGGCGAGCACGAATGAGAATGCTATACTCATTCAGCCATTTTCACAAACACTTAGAATACACTATTCCAACATACCTAGTGTATGTTAGCAAACATGTATTAGGGCTATTCTTTCGCTAAGCGGTTATTTTATCCGCGTATACCATATTCATACAACAATTAATCATGACAATTATATTTCCAAAATCCGCACGTATGCGGAATTTCTAAAATACGCAATTTCAACATACATGACGTTTACACATGAACATGTATTTTTGCGATTCTTTTCGCCAAACTAACATTTTATCCACACATGATATAATCAAACATTAAATAAACATGTCAAACATTTTCCCAAGAAAAATACGTATACGGTATTTATACGTATATCTAGAGTATGTGAAAATCCATATTCTTTATCGCTAATCGAAACAGGAAACGGAAAGCACTTTGTACATGTGCATTTGCATACAGATCATGAATCTATCATTATCTGACATTGAAAGCGTTGAAAAACGTAACTTATACGCTTAAAGTCCTCACCTTTGGTCATAGAATCGTAACGGAGACGATAGGTTTGCTAAGCTTCCGTATTCGGCAGTTTGGCAACCTAGAGAACGAAATAGGTTAGCTATTTCACAACCTACAACAGTCTAAACCCCAAAACAGGTTAGGGTTAGGGTTTCTTACCTAGAAACGGGGCTGGAATCGCCGGAAAAGCGATGAGAACGAGATGGTGCAGCCCGTGTGGTGGCAGGGAACGACGGCAGGGAGTTTCTCCCACTTCTCCCTCACTTTCTCTCTCTTTTCCCTCTCTCAAATCCAAATTCGTATGGCTGGAATGGGAGAGGGTTTAAGGTCCTTATATAGCCTCAAAACTCACCGAAATAGACTCCTGTTCAAAGGTTACTGCTAATATAGGTATTCCGTCACTTTCCAAGCTCAAAAGGGGTGTCCTGGTAGCCCTCCTTGAGCCAAACGTCAGACTTAAGCTCACCCTCTGCGGATCCACGTGGGATTACGTTTTCGGCTCGATCGGATTCCCAGATCGCACGTGGCGGACCACTTTCAGTTCAACGGTCCGTGGGCCACGATCAGAATTTCTGAGTACATGTAAATGTGTATGAAATTTTTCCTGATCCGAGGGTGTAATTTGGTCTGATTCTGACGGTCAGGTTGCTTAATACTGATGCGCAAGCGAAAGGTGCCAGATCACTATTCCAGATATTTTCTTTTCAAAAGGAATAGTGTTTTTCACACACCCTCGCTCCGGATCGAAATAAATGGCCGTCGGACATCGGAATCATCTGATTTTTGAGATGATTGTCAAGCCCAGTGGGGCGGTCCTAGTTCCTTAGCTTCGTGTTAATCGGACTCCCGATGTGCGGTCTAGACCTCATACGAAGTTTCGTTTCAGTCCCGAGAGCAGACGGGTAATGAGTTTGGCTCTAGACTTTAGGGTAACCTAGAGTCACATGTTTTACAAGTTTTGGGTCTTGCAGATCGTATTTAAAGCGATCCCAACGGGTTTCATGGCTAATCGAGTTTGCACTTAGATAACTTTGTTAAATTCCTAAAGGATTTAATCCTAATTGTTTTCTGGTTGAGATGGTAATTAGGCCTTTGCAGTTTGTATATAAGTGATCCAAGTTTTACTACTTAGCTAGTTTAAGATAGTGTCTAGGGCGAAAGTGCTTTGAAAAATTGAAAGCACAAGGTAGTGAAGGGTGGGATTTGTGAAGAAAATAGTTTAAGACGGGATTTGAGGCTTTGAATTGAGCGTCTGAAAAGTTAATCAGGTGTTAAGATTGACTCAATGCCTAAGGATGTCTAATCCCAGGTTGGCAAAAATCCGGGATGTTACAATATATCGATGCACCTTCCGATGTAATCTGAAATCAAATATCGATAAGATCGAAAGTTCATCGATGATATCGATCATGGGCGCGTATATCTTATAGCAGATATTTCAGGTTATTTTTAACTATGATCGGGGGTCCTTCGATAAAATTGATATTCTAATATCGATGATATCGGCACCAGGTCGATTGCATCGAACAAGGTTATAAACTGTCTAGCGTGCTTAAAGAAAAATTCGTTGGATTTATCGATGCCTCGACTCTGATCTCAATATCATCGACATTCAAATTCTGATGATCTCGATGGTTCCCCGATCATTCATGAAAACCTGAAATATTTCAAAGTCAAGTCTCTCTCATTTTTTCAAGTGTCGATGGATCGAACCTGTCATCGATAGAATCGGAGTTCAAAATCCAATGACATCGACAATAGTTTCGATTCATCGACCAGTTGGCAAAGAGTTTCAAAAGCGTATGACATTGAGTTTCAGTCATCGAGCAGACCATCGATGCTATCGAGAGTATATGCTCGATGATATCGAACTTTGTCGTAATTGTGACCGTTTTATCTCCATTGGAACTTTTTGCCTATTTATAGAGGACTTGTCTTTTGTTGCTGTGAGAGAAAGTAGAGAGTACTTTTATGTGTTTCAACTTATATCTTATATCCAAAGCCCTTTCTCTCAAGGGAGTTCATCCTTTAATCCACCCTCACCATTGATATTCAATAGAGTGGATTGAGAAATAAACTTCCGCATTCAAGGATCCTCCAGCTACTAACTTAATTGTAAATCATTAAGATGGGATGCCTTGAATGCATAAGAGTGGATCTACTCTATCTTCCTTATAGGAAAATCTTTAAAGAGTAGGATTCCATCTTCACCTTGACCCAACCCGAAGCCTAGTATTGGTACATCATTCTGTGTTGCGAATCAAGGGAGCAGAAGACTCTTCGTCACTAAGGAGGAGGAGATCTTCAGCGTTGTGCTAAACGGGACTCATCAACTTATTTATAAGTATCTAGAGTCCAAGAGGAACCTTGTGATCATTCCTTTGTAGGATTGGGTCTTAAGTGGTTCTCACCCTTTGAAGTCCTCAAGGAGGCCTCCGGCGGGAGTGTACATAGTGGGTACGTTGTGTGGACCCTTGCTCTATGGAGCACATAAGCATCTGGTTAGGAGTGAACCAGTAAAACTCTGGGTTTGTGGTAAACCGTGTAAAACCTTGGGTTTGAGGTAAACCGTGTAAAACCTTGGGTACGATGTGAATCGTATGAAACCTTGAGTTTGAGGTGAACCGTATAAAAACATCCAGTAGGGTCTTATGGAAGATCCTTGGCCAGTGTGCCTAAAAGTGGATGCGTTGTGTTGACCCTTGCTCGTGAGAGCATAAACAGTCAGCCTCAGTGTAGGTTGTAAAGGTTGAAGGTGAACCTGATTTAAAACCTTAGGTTTGAGGTGAACCGCTGTGAAACCTCCTTAGTGAAATCTGGTACACTCAAGGGTTGAGTGCGGTAACCGGGAGTGGAGTAGACTTATAGTCGAACCACTATAAAAATGACTGTGTTTGAGATTGTTATTCTTCTGATTGTGTGATTTACTTTAATACTTCCATATCTGAATATCTGATCACACCTCACACACCTACACAGTCATATCCATCATAAACTAGGCTGCATATTGTTTACTTCTTAAAACAGTTTGTGATTGGATCCTCTACTTGGCTTAGAAGTGAGTAGAGTTATTTCTGAGTAATCCTAATGTGTGTCTGTTGTTAGGATTAGTGTAATAGGATTTGAAATAAACCGTAAACACTTTTAAAAATCCTATTCACCCCCCTCTAAGACATATTGGCATATTCCGACTTCAACTAAAGCGGTCTTCACCGCAATTTCAGAGACCGATTCTGATTATCGAGGCCATTTGTCGAGGCCGATTTCGATTGCTGAGGGCGATTGTCGAGACCCATATGATGTATATGCGGCCCGTAGTTGAGACCCATTGTGATGTGTATTTGTCCTATGTTTGAGGCCCATGTGAGAATCCCATCGTGATGTGTATTAAGCTCTTGAGTGAGGCCCATGGTGTTGTATATTTGGCCCTTGTGCGAGGCCTTGGGTCCACTATATGTTAGGCTTTATGTGGGCCATTCCTTAGGGGCAATGTTGGTTAAATGTTCACATTGTCGAGGCCAATTGTTAATGCCGGTTATTAATACCGATTATGAGTATGAGACAGCATAGCATCATGATACATGCCCATATGCATCATCTGCATGTTTGTTATAAGATGTGGTTGACCATTGCATATGTCATTAGGCAGGTTGTTATGAGACTCCCTGATAGGCAGAGGTTATCTCACATGAACGGACGGTATGCGTAGGATTGATGTATAACTGGATTGTATGACTCATGCATCTTGCATTGTGTGTTATGACTACTGCACAGCTTAGCGATATCAGGGCCATAGTCTCCACAGGTATATTATGAATGGCCAGATGGGACACTGGAAATGTTTAGTTCTTGCATACGGGCGCCATAGATGACCCTACGTGAAAATCCCTAAACCTCCGTGGCCAGGAGACGCCCCAACGTCGAGACCGGTGGATATATATGAGCGCATGAGGGCCGAATACTAGGAGGCCGTGTCTCCAACTTTGTCATGGTCGGTTGGGAGGGGGTGTGGCCTTACCCGCCTGAGAGTAGGGGGCATTGCTAGGCTGAGTTTGACCAGCTCGTGAATGGGTCCGCTATCGACGTGCCGAGTAGATATTGACTAACTAGTGGCCAGGCGGATGGTGAGGTCTCTTCCACTTGTAAGGTCGCGCGTCAATGGGCAGTGATTTACGTGTAGAGTGTATTAGACCCCGGTGATGATCTCAGAGAGAAACCATATTGATATGTGGACTTATCGAGTAGGAGTTGCATATTCATTCATTTATTATCTACTCAGGTTGGTGGTGCGCAACTAATTGTTGTGTACCTTTATAATGGTAAGGATTTCAGTTGGGCACACGATTAACCTGAGATCAGGAGTTTACTACATTGAGTCTGGCTATCCAAATTTAGGTATAGGACTGGTTTAGATAGAAATCTCTTGTGATGGACCCCATAGCCTGTGATACTGCGTATTATTATCTCGACTTCACTCCTGCTTGGTCATTTCATTCGCACCGCATATTGCATTGATCATCAACATCTGATATTTGGCTTACTGTCCCCGCATTGCATAACTGATCTACATTGCTTCATCAGTATATGATATTGTTTTTATTATATTTTTGCATCGCATAGCCTGGATAAGGCTAATGGTATTTATGGACCTATCAGCATGTTTTCACATTACTCTAATATCGTTGATTTATGATCTTGCCAGTATTTCTGATATTGTATAATTTGTGGGCTTATTAGTATTTCCACTTACTCTGATTACTCTGATATTGCTTACTTGACACTTACCTTGTGCACACACTTTCACCATCCACTAAGCTTTCTATAAGATTATGCACGATAGATGTGTGCATGTGGCGTTAGGTTGGAGCTGCGTTGAGCTTGGAGCATGCAGCGGACCTCTAGAGATTTGATTTTGTCATATGTATTTCCCTTTCAGTACTGTATTCAAATGTTTATATTAGTGGATATGTGATGATGATGTTGCCTTTGTGATTTGGGTAAACTTGTGGTTATGCTAATTACTAGTTAAATGTACGTCGAAAAATCCTCCTTGTAGGATCCTAGGATCGGAATCTGGCGTATGGACGCTGGGAACCGAGAATGGAGTACTACAGAGGCTGTCGGCACCGGATTCGGGCGTGACAGAAGTTGGTATCAGAGCATATCTTGGGAATACCTGAGGATAACATCATATATCTGCTAATAGCTACCATATACTCTATGATTATTTAGAACTTATAATGATTAGATCCCCGAGTTCGAATAACGTAGAAATTTTTTGATATAGCTCCCTACTGTTAAGATTGTGAGGTTGTATAGTATTCCAATTTCGATCGTTTCTGATCCAAGATCTGAAGTTCAGTAGAGTCATCGTAGTACTTATGAGGCGTTTTGGGAGCGTGAGGCTAAGGTTCGTGGGCGTTATCCCCATCTCTTGGGTGTTTGATGATGTCGGTATGTTATCTTCTGATTATAACTCTAGCGATAGGATTTCTCACCCTTGTGAACTCTGTATTGGTTGTGTCATGTTTAAATTTTAAGGACGAAATTTTTATTAGGAGGGGAGAGCAGTAAGACCTGTGTCCTATCCTATACTGTTTCGTAGGCTTTTGTGTCCCTTCCAGTCGAATTTCGGCAACCCTCGACTTGTATCCGATGTTTGCATGTGATCCTAAGCTGAGTCCCGCATATCAGAGTTGACTCGACTCGAAACCTATACCTCTGCGACCGCGCTGTCGCCGCGATTCACTCACTGATCCGATACCCAGGCCAGGAGATGTGGGCCCGCATTCATTCCGAAGAAACGATGTGCATTGCGAATTCCAAAGGAATCTCTACAACATGTCCCATCAATAAATAAATAAATCAATCAATCAATCAAGTCAAGTACACACCATACCACAAGTACAAGCAACCCATCCCTTCCCATTCCCAAAGTCAACTGTTTCTCTCTCTCCACCCATCCCTTTCTTACAACTCCATTACTCCACCCATTACCCATCACTCCAACTCTTTTCATCCCATCACTTCCCTCTCTCTCTCATTCTCTCTCTTCACTCCCAAGCAACAAAAAAAATATCCCACGTCCAAGCCTCCCTAAGCTCTCCCAAAACAACAAGTGTGGCCCACTTTCCCACTCTCTCATCCCCATCTCAACCATTCATTCTCTATCAACCTCCATTAAAATAGAAGGCAAGGAGCATACGAGTCCAAGGAGCTAAGAAAGAAGGCCGATAGGTGGGTGATCAACCGTTAAAAACTTATTATAGGGCTCACTTGTTGTGGGACCACTTGATGTATGCATTGTATTAGGGAGGGCCCAATAGTGGCGGGGTCCCTCCCCTTCTCGTTTCTCTCTCTCTCTCTATTATGGATGACGATGTGTGTGTGTGGCCCACCAAGAAGTATGTATTTTATCTATGCCATCCACCGAGTGGCCCACATGGTCGTCTGTTTTGGACGGGCCTAAATGAAGGAAAACACAAGTATCAGTTGATCCGGATCTGATGTGGGCCACATGTGTGGACCCCACCATGATGTACGTCCCTGTCATCTAGCAGTAGGGAGTGGGGACCACTCTACACGTGTTGCACATGTGGAGATGGCCCACCACGGCGTAGCAAGTCCAGCCGTCCATCCAACGTCCTAAGAGCCTGGACGTTGGCACCTCACTCTCCCTCACACACAAACGTGCATATATGTATATAATATATGATATTATATCATTTAATATATATATATATATATATTTATTACTAAATACCTGACATGGTGGGCCACCCTCCCACGTGGGACCCACCTTTACAATATATGAGATATGCACTGTCCAGGTGGGTTTGGACGGTGCCATGGGGCCCGATGTATGTGTTTTATCCACACAGTCCACACCAAAGGATGGTGGGACCCCACACGTTGGATTACTGCACGTGCAACAACAAGGACGTGGGGCCCTCTGATGCCAGCGCAATGTCTAGACCGTCCATTCATTGGACATGCTCGTGAACCCCACCGTATGAGGTATGTAACACATCCAAACCGTCAATTCATTCGGTGAGCTTGTCCTAGGGCCTGAGATGAAAATCAGTTAGATCTAACTATCATGTGGTTGTCTATGCCGTCCATCCATCTGACGTGCACCCGGCCCTACCATGAAGCATGTGCTGCTCCACATCGTCCATTCATCTGATGTTATTGTGGGCCCCACTCTGATGGGTATTTTCCATCCAGACTGCCCATCCACTTAGCGGATTTTGGACTGTCCATCTGCTGGACGGTCAGCGCCCCACCCATGATGGATATTTTCCATCTAAAACATTTGTTCATATGAACCCCACCTTGATATATAAACCTTCCATACATTTGGTGAGCTCGTCCTTGGGCTTGAGAAGAAAAAATAAGACAGATCCAATATCAAGTGGACCACACTACATAAAATAGTGGAGCTGAACGTCTGCTATTGAAACCCCTTTGGATCATAACAATTTTGAATGAATATAATATTTGTTTTTCCTCTATATCCAGATCTTTGTGACCTTATGCACAGGCTAGATGGAAAATAAATACCATGGTGGGTCCATTGAAATTTAATGGTGGAAATCATCATCAACATTGTCATTTGTGGTATGGTCTAGATGATCCTTTGGATATAATTCATTTTTTTATGCACTATAATGATCCCTAGCAATGGGTGCATGCTGTATTGGACTCGGCCCATTCGACTCGTCTCATTTGACTCGACCTATTCGACTCGGCTTATTCGACTTGGCCATTTGACTCGGCCTATCTGATTCGACCCATTCGATTGGTCCATTTGATCGGCCCATTTGAATTGCCCCATTCGGTCGGCCCATTTAAATCGGCCCCTTTGATTCGGTCCATTCGATCGGTCCATTTGAATCGGACCAGTTAATTCGGCCCATTTGATACTTGATTCGGCCTGATGTTATATATATATTGGCCCATGAGTGAGGCCCAATGCGAGGCGTATATGCCGCATAAGCAAGGCCCATGATGATGTATATTAGGCCCTTGTATGAGGCTGTGGACCCACTATACGATTGACCCTATGAACGTCATTCCTTGGGAGCAATGTTGGTTAAAGGTCCACATTGATGGTTGGACATCCACATTGTGACCTTCCCTTAGGCCTTGTTAGGCCATTCTCATAATTCTCTAGTGGTTAATCCAGATAAGTGTTGAGTGTCAAATATTGCATATTAGACCCCAGTTATTGCCTGGATTTACGAACATGGTACTGTTTAATGGTCCGATTTAATTGTGTTTGTGATGCAAGGTACATTTGTGAGCTTGGACTGAAACAGGGTGCTAAAAGCTGAGATTTAATGCTCAGAATTCACCAAACCATGGGACGGACCCCAGGGGATCGAGATCGATGGATATACATGCCAGAAATTCTAGGAAACTGATAAACTGAAGCTCAAGTAGCCTGAAAGACGTTCAGAATGAAAGATCACAAGGTTCCCACCATCTGTTTAGCTCAAAACTCCATACATGGCCTGAGGACCATAAATGAACCGTACACGTTGAATTTCAGCTCCTGGATCACTGTGAAAGTGGCCCAACTAACAGATCAACCACCAAAACAGTGATATGGGGCCCACCTGATATCTGGATGTTCTTCAAATTTTGTCTCAACCACTTAATCTACAAGAGGAAAGGAATGAGCGGAGCAGATTCCTCATGAACATCGCCATGGACCCCACATTGGAACATGAGCGTGCACGTACAAAGGTGCACTAGCATTATACCAAATCATGAGGGTCGGTCATACTATGTTTGACCGCAAGAATCCAGAAAATGGAAGGATTTTTCCTTCCCATTTCTCACTGGCGAATGCTCAAACAGAGCATGCGGAGGAATTTTTGTGGGCCACCATCACGATTCAAAGGTCTAATCTCGACCGTCCAGTAGACTCCAAAGGGACCTGTGACCATCGCCTAGGTGGCAGATTCCCAAAAGACAGCGAGGGTGGTTTCCTAGTCATTCAAACACAGGTTGGACGGCGGAAGCAAAGCATTAGTGGAGCACACCAAAACTTAACCAAAACTGTCCATATCTGACTGTTTTTCTGACGTGATTCCAATAGACGGAGTGGATTTCTTCACCGACATTGATTGTAGGCCCCACAGGGTTCATCACAGGTTGACGTGCGTAACCAACGCATGTCCAAGAATTCCAGAAATTCTGGGGAGATGCGGCCCACTATCGTTGATCGAATGACCGATCCAGACCGATCAAAATATCCAACAGGGGGCCACAACCAGCGCTATGAAGGCCAAAACGAAGATGGGATGGCCATCTGTCCCAAAACGTTTCCAAAACGCAATTGCCTATGCGTTTTTCCTCTACGTAGCAACATAGAGAGTGCGTAAGCTCTCCAAACTGACTCCACCCAGCGCCTCTCCACCGCCCTTGACACTTATAAAACAGAGAGAGAGAACGTGCAGAAGGGGCATCTTGGATGGGAAGCAGCCGTGGAGGCTTGGGCTCGACGTGGAGCAGAGAGAGAGTAGAGTTGTTTGTTTTTTCTTTTTCTTTCCTTTTTCTTTTTGTTTATTTTGGATTTAGCCTAATCATGTTATCAGGCTAAACCTCTTAGCTAGGGCTAAGAGGTGAAGCTTGTGGCGTGATGGGTGATCCCTACCGCTTGGATTCATGCTAGTTGAATTACTTTTAATGTTAGTTTGATTTTGAGGAATACCTTTAGTTTTTAATGGTTTGTTGTGACTTACATTACAATAGATCTATGATGGCTTTGAGTATTTCTTTTTCATTATTGTGATTATGACTTTGGAACCCTGTTGTTTACCATCGTCTCCTGGGCATGGTTGGATGACGGTACCCTTCCTAATGTTCACAATTCCCTTGGATGGATTGTGAATTGGCTAACTTCTGTTGTTTGCTTTGTCTCATGGGCATGGTTTCGTGATGGAATTAAGCCAAATTCACACCCTTCTCATCTCTTGAAAACTAGATCAAAATGAAGTTCATATTGATTTTCATGGTTATATCTTCCAACTGGATGAAGATGGGACTCTAAGTCCAGTTGTGTTCTTGAATCAAGCATAGATCTCCCTGATCTCCACAAGTGGATCCTCTGAATCCCTAGTTTCCTACCTTTGATTTATATAAATTTTAGATAATTGTTTCACCATTATTCCCTAAATTTCATTCGATTTAAATTTCATCTTAGTCTAGTTCTAGTTCCGGTTACTTTCAGATTACGTACAGGTATCAGTCCCTTGGGATTCGACCTCGGTCTCACCGAGCTTATTACTACATCACAACCCTATACTTGGGGAGTGAACAATAAGTGGGCCCCATTCGCCATATATGGATGGTTTCGCGGTATCGGATTTGATATAACCACAGTCGAGGGCCGATCTTTTTATTATGGTTGATCGGCTGTTCATCTATGGATCCCGCCATGTTTATATGTTGATTATCGAGGCCGATTCCGATTGTTGAGGCTAATTCCGATTTTTGAGAACGATTATGATTATTGAGGCCAATTGTCGAGGCCGATTTCGATTGCTGAGGCCGATTGTCGAGACCAATATGATCTATATGCAGCCCGTAGTTGAGACCCATTGTGATGTGTATTTGTCCTATGTTTGAGGCCCATCGTGATGTGTATTAAGCTCTTGAGTGAGGTCCATGGTGTTGTATATTGGGCCCTTGTGCGAGGCCATGGGTCCACTATATGTTAGGCTTTATGTGGGCCATTCCTTAGGGGCAATGTTGGTTAAATGTCCACATTGTCGAGGCCAATTGTTGATGTTGGTTACCAATACCGATTATGAGTATGAGACAGCATAGCATTATGATACATGCCCATACGCATCATCTGCATGTTTGTTATAAGATGTGGTTGACCATTGCATATGTTATTGGGTAAGTTGTTATGAGACTCCCTGATAGGCGGAGGTTATCTCACATGAGAAGACAGTATGCGCAGGATTGATGTATGACTGGATTGTATGACTCATGCAACTTGCATTGTGTGTTGTGACTACTGCACGCCTTAGCGATATTAGGGCCATAGCCTCCACAGGCATATTGTGGATGGTCAGATGGGACACCGAAATGTTTGGTTCTAGCATACGGGTGCCATAGATGTCCCTGGGTGAAAATCTCTAAACCTCTGTGCCCAGGAGACGCCCCAACGTCGAGACCGAGTGGATATATATGAGCGCATGAGGGCCGAATACTAGGAGGCCGCGTCTCCCACTGTGTTGTGGTCGGTTGGGAGGGGGTGTGGCCTTACCTCCCTGAAAGTAGGCGGCATTGCTAGGCTGAGTTTGACTAGCTCATGAATGGGTCCGCTATCGACGTGCCGGGTAGATATTGACTAACTACTAGCCAGGCAGATGGTGAAGTCTCCTCCACCTGCATGGTCGCGCGTCAGTGGGCGGCGATTTGTATGTAGAGTGTATTAGACCCCGGTGATGATCCCAGAGAGAAACCGTACTGATATGTGGACTTATCGAGTAGGAGTTGTATATTCATTCATTCATTATCTACTCAGGTTGGTGGTGCGCAACTAATTGTTGTGTACCTTTGTAATGGTAAGGATTTCGGTTGGGCACGCGATTAACCTGAGATCAGGAGTCTACTACATTGAGTCTGGCTATCCAAATTTAGGTATGGGACTGGTTTGGATAGAAATCCCTTATGATGGACCCCATAGCCTACGATACTACGTACTATCATCTCGACTTCACTCCTGCTTGGTCATTTCATTCGCACCGCATATTGCATTGATCATTAGCATTTGATATTTGGCTTACTGTCCCTGCATTGCATAGATGATCTACATTGCTTCATCAGTATATGATATTATTTTTATTATATTTTTGCATCGCATAGCCTAGATAAGGCTGATGGTATTTATGGACCTATCAGCATGTTTTCACATTACTCTAATATCGTATGATTTATGATCTTGTCAGTATTTCTGATATTATATGATTTGTGGGCTTATCAGTATTTCCACTTACTCTGATTTCTCTGATCTTGCTTACTTGACACTTACCTTGTGCACACACTTTCACCATCCACTAAGCTTTCTATAAGCTTATGCACGATAGATGTGTGCAGGTGGCGTTAGGTTGCAGCAGCGTTGAGATTGGAGCATGCAACGGACCTTCAGAGCTTTGATTTTGTCATATGTATTTCCCTTTCAGTACTATATTCAAATGTTTATATTAGTGGATATGTGATGATGATCTTGCCTTTGTGATTTGGGTAAACTTGTGGTTATGCTTACTACGAGTTAAATGTACGTTGAAAAATCCTCCTCGTAGGATCCCAGGATCGGAATCTAGCGTATGGATGCTGGGAACCGAGAATGGGGTACTACGGAGGCTGTCGGCATCGGATTCAGCGATCAGGAATTTTGTGAGCCCGGTTTTCGAGTTTGGGGTGTGACACTCAACCTAACCCTACAACCTCCTATTCTAGTCTTCATGCACACCGATTTACCTCCTCAACCAACCATAGCAAATTGAACGTTGCCGACCTTAACCGAATGATAATGGCAATCAGGTACTTCCTTGGATGAAGATGTGTCTTCATTTGAAAAATTCTTCAAAACCAAATATTGGTCAGGGCTCTCCGTTGAACAGTATTCCAAAGATATCGAAGGAGGTCTGAAATGTCACCAAGATGCTCTTTATAATAAATGCTAGAATAAATGGTGGCAGGATAGGGAAAGATTGAATTACCCTAATCTTTTGTTCGATGAGAAATATCTTACTCCATATCACCTCAATCCACCACCATTCCCCACTTCTACTTGAGCAATGACGATGGTTATTAAAAACCCTCAATCAGTAGACAAACGATTCATCACCCTCGCCATCCGTTTTGATTTAGGTGGAGAATATTTTCACTTGTATGACTACTTTAGGTCTTTTACCTCACCTTCTTGCTAATCCTATCTTTTTATAGTTACTTGAGAAATATCAATCGTAAAAAATCAAATTGTTGTGGCGTAACCACTACAATAGTGCTAGCCAGTGACCGATGTGCTCGAGGTAACAGAAGTACAAACTGCCAACTTTAAAGGAAACATCAGCAATGAAGCTCTTCCTTTTCATACTTCTCTTAAGCTACAATTGTTATCACATAGTTTGAATACATGGTCGATATCCTTCAAACATCAACTATTGTTGTCCACAGAGAAGATGAAGAAGAAGATGAGCGTCCCCTAAGCGTCACATCTCAAAAGTTCCAAAAGAGGATCGTCCTCTCAACCCCTTCCTCCATCCGCTCAGTAACTTACTTCGACCGTGGAATCTCTTCCTTCAGATATTGAAGAGCCTCCTCAACCGAGTATTGTACATGAGGTAATCATCTTTGATCAGGCAATGGTGGAGGTCCTCATGATTGATATCTCTCTGCCTTACTCGGCCCCAATTCCAACATCAACGCCGATGATTATTGATGATGCCTCGGACTCTACTGCAATAACCAAAGGTTCACTGCCGATTGAAGACATCATCTCCTCCCTTTGACCAGCTCTCATCAACAATGCCAGTATGGCCGAGTCCCCTGCTCTTTCCATTGAATTACAATGTCTCAAGGAAGAGCTCCAAACACTTGTGCATTCAGGGTTGTCGGGGATTGTATTAGTCGACATGATCGAACAATATCGGATCGTTTCTTGTTCAAATGAGAATCTTTTGGCCAAACTACCGGCCCTTAGGGATATCTTAGAATACATTAGGGAAAAATATGAGCTATGTACCGTAATCAGAAGTTTCGAGGCTGAGCACGTAACAGTAGGATCTCAAGTGGCTATGGCCAATGATATTGTCGATAAACTATCGGTCTACCACACAGAACTGAAGACATCAGATTTTGAGTTGGAGGAAATGAGCATACGAATTGTTACTCTAAAGGTAGAGTTGATGATGCTGAAGAGAGATTTTGAAGAGAGGAGCCTTGAACCGGATCGAAAGAGGAAAACAATCGAGGACTTGGCCACATCCGTTAAAGCTCAAATAGAGGTGATCGTCTGGGTTCATCAAGCAGTTTGCGCAAGGCGAGAGGTCAAAGTGGAAAGTTGAAGCAACAATTTAACAATTTTCTTCTTTTAAATTGCAACTTTTTTTTTATATATATATAAAAGTTGATTTATAAAATCAGTCATCGATCCTTCTTTCATCTTTGGTTAGCTTAGCATTCTCATTCTTTTTAATTTTCTGAATAACTAACCAATAACATGACGCACAAAATACGAGGAGTCATGCATGATCCTCCAAAGTAATAAGTATGGCGACTACACGTTCCTAGTTTCTTGGAACACGAAGCGTCTTTAACCCCATTAATGCATCGAACATGGGTCTCGTAATCACTTATTTAAACCACCTTGGACCTCGTTCTGAATTCTATAGCTCCCTGACCTTGCAGCGAAGGCTTCCAACCCAAGCTTCCCTTTGTTTCTTAATGGTGCAAAGAGTTATCTGAAGGAGATCTTCAACTAGGGCCTCATTGACTTCAGCCGATCCTCATTTCTTTTCAATGTTGATTTCTTCATCAAAGAGGCCTCAGAAGCTGTCGAATCAGACGTTGTGTTGGAAGAGCTTCTGAAGTATTGAATCACTTGCATTTTGTTGGAAAGTGCTACTTTCAACTCATCTTCGAGTTCGAATAGCTTGCTGAACACCTGAGGCAGTAAGCTGCAGCCCAAGAGGATTCCCCGCCTTTCAATGAACCTTATGAATTGGCAAGGAATGACCGATTATGGTGGAATTGAATTCACCAGTTCAACCGTACCTTACTTCGTGTGCTGCAAGCACAGGGCACTGAGCTGCTATAGGACATCAAAGAAAAGGAGCATTCCTACACTCTTAAGGACCCTGCCATCCCAGAGGATCTCATCTCCTTTATTGATTCACAAATCATCGATTACTAAGCTCGGTCGAAGGCAAGCCTGGATGGGAAGAGGGAGGCCGAGGGTTGAGTATCCTCACATGGCAACTGCGTCGATCAGCTCCTGCATTTCCTACCCATCATTGTGGAGAAAGGAGCTGATTGGAAATCGCAGCAAGAACATGTTAAGGCCAAGAAAATAAACTCCATGAGGAATTTGAGGAGATAGAGGAAAAACATGCCTTAACATATGAGTTGCTCGGCTGCGCTAATTTTTTCTTTTTACTTTTTTCTGCCTTTGCCCACTCCTGCAATGCGGCTGATGGTCAGCTTACTTTTGAATAAACTTTTCCTTTATCAATTTTCATTTTGTTCAAGTATCTACCAAGATCGGTTTTGTCCTATAATGTACAATGATTTATTCCCCATTGCATTATTGTCTTTCCAAAACACTGAGTAACGACCTTATCACTTCAATCGGTCGTTGCTCAAGATATTCAGAATGATCGGCCAACTAGAACTTTCCACTAGACTTTCATCGAACGAACTGGACTAGAGGACTCGTTAGGTTATTACCTCTGTGGCTGATACAATACGAGTAGTAATGTTGACCAAACTGTACATTGACGATCCTCACCTATAAGATTTCTACTTTAAAGATTGGCCACCCACACTTAGTATTTTTTTAATAGTCATTTATTGACTAGACCAATATGGGCAGGGATTTACACGTCGCTTTTTGAAGAATCCTCATTTATTTCAGCTACGCATCCTGACCTTCTAAGAATCGAATAGGTGCCACACCACTTGACTCGGGATCCCAACTGTTGTGCTTGCCAAATGCAAGCATTAATTGCTCATAGCAATGTTTATAAAACCATCACTTCTCCCCAGATTTTCATTGCACCTCTTGAATCTACTTAATAATAAACTCTGAACTCCATAGCCTCCATAGTGTTTTACTCACACTCCCTGACTATTCTTAAGGAGATCCTTGATGAATGGATAGATTACTTCTTCCATTCTCCCCTCCTTCACAACATTTATCCATTCGCTAGGGATGTAAGACCCTACTCAGGTGTGCATGCTGTTCGTTTAGGTCTCGTGGTCCTACCAGTCGAATCCCGGCAACCCGTGACCTACAGATAGTGTTTGCAGTCATCCTTTAGTCCGGTCATGTAGACCCAACTCAGATCGACTCGAAACCCATCCCATTACAACCGCATCGCTGCCACGGTTCCAACGTCGCGTCTCGTGCGTGAATCCGACGTATACATCATAAGTTAAGGGACGCATTCTATTTGGACCGTTGATGTATGATTTGGTGGGACCCACCCTAGCATTACACGTTTCACCATGCATGATGATGTCATCCCTATTCATAGCTTTCTAGAAAGCCTACCCTATAGCCTAGCCCCTAGCAAGCATGGGTTGCTTCTCCCATGCCCATGATTGCATTTCTCTTATCTAGGCCATTATGACTAGCCTCTTTTAGAGAGACAAATCATTGCCTTCTAGCTACGTCTCTCAAGCCTCTCTTTCCCTTCTCATTTCTTCTCTATTCCTTCTTGCTAGAACCCCTCCAACGTCCCCACCTTCTCCATTTCTCCAGCCCCCTTTCTCTCTAATTCCGTCCAATCTAACCATTCCCAACCCATCTCCACCATAGAAATCCCTTCCTTGGAGCTAGAAGATCACAATGGTGAAGGATTGAAGATAGATCTTGAGGTGGGTGTTCTTTAGATAGAGATAGATTTCTGATTTCTTTTGTTTCATAGTTGTTCTTCCTCTTTTCTTTCATCTTGGAGCATGTGGGGCCCATCAAATGATGGTGGTGGCCCTCATGTCTTCATAGATGTGGCTCATAGCCCATCCATTGTGCATGCATGATCCATGCAAGGGGCCATCCTCCATGGACCCCTACATGGCTTTATTTCTTATGTTCAAGGTTCCTTGGGTCATCTAGACCTTAGATCCTTGGTGGAGATTGCATCTCCACTGTAGATCTTAAGTAGGAAGCATTATGCTCTTGTAGATCCTTGTAAATCATGTAATAGTGGATGTGTGTGATTGTGTGATGAGGGGAAGGGCCTCAATGTGGCGGAGCCCCTTCCCTTGTGGTCGGATCATGATGTGTGTGGTCCACCTTGTGGCTCAGAAATATCCAGATCGTCTCAAGGGAGTGGATGCCTTAACAGTCCACTCCATGGATGTTGTGGCCCCAAATGCACAAAAAAGGGGCACATGCAAAGGGGTTTTGATGATAGAAATGGTCTGGATGTTTGTGGGACCCACTAAGGTGGTCCATACGACAATTTTTATGGGATGATTTTCACTTTTAGTGGTGGTTATAATTATTTTATTTCAGCAATATGTTGATGTCCAGAAACTTCCTGGATAGATTTTTGGACTGACTTAAGCTCAGATTTTGGGGTGTTTGGCCCCATTTGATATGTTATTCTTGAAGGTGTAGACCCCACCTATATGCATGCTAATTTTCACCTTCATCTAACCTCATTTGGGCATCCAAAAGAGTGGGCCAAGATGGTTGGACAGCCGGATTTCTATCTGACAGTCTAGCAATACAGTCTAATGGAATTTGAAATTCATAAATTTTTTAGCCTAGTAAAGGTGGGCCACTTTTCTAAACTCCATCTTGATGTATACATGTTAGGGGATCTTGGCCCCCTATTTTCCAAATTTTTAGAGGCTCTGGACCCACTCTAATGGAGTGCTCAAGTTGAGGACAGCAACATGTAGTAGTAGATTTTTTTCTTCAAACCTTGTTGTTCTCTTTGTTATTGTAGAAGTTTTTGGGTCCAAACCCATTGCACCTTGTGGATGATTTTTTGAGGCCCACCTCTGATGTTTCTAGGGCCTACAGGGGCATGATTTTTAAGGGCCATAGGGCTGGGACAACAGCCCTGCTGGATGTCCAGTTGGGTTGACGTCCAGCATGGGCTGGCCGTCCCCATCGTGCTGGTCCACCATGATGGCGTGTTTCATCCATGCTGTTTCCCCATTTGGGTGGCCCATGTGTGAGGGCCCGCCCTTGGTGGACGTCCCCTGTGGGGCCCACCTTAGGACATGTGGAGCCCACCTTGATGTATGTATTGGTCCAGGCTGTCCAGGCCTTGGACCGCCCAACCCATGGGAGGCCCAACTGTTCTTGGACTACTGCTGGACTTGTTGTCCAGTAATAGACCCACTTGATTTCTATGGTGTTGACCCACTCTCCATCTAGTGGGGGCCCCCTTTGAGTATTGCTGGCCTTCATGAGATAAATTTCCACATATTTTGACAAGTTCTAGACCTCAGCAAGCCCAGGAAATTGGGTGCGCTGAAAATCCAGCAAGGGCCCCAAATGAACATTGTTATAGCCGAAATTTTATTGGATGTGGGGCACACCATATTGAGAATTTTGCTTATTTGTTGCTCCCTTATATTTTAAAATTTTCGGGATTAATTAATGCATTATGGGCCACCTTTAGTGATCATTTGTGGACCCAAACATAGATTAGATTTTTGGGACTTCCAGCAGGCCCAGATTGGGCAGGGACGTCCCAGCTTGGCCCAACCATGTGTATGGGCTATTTTCCACCATTTTGCTAGACTTGTGGGCTGTAGTGAGGGTGAAATTGGGCCCTTGATTGCCCACTTAAATTACCAGTTATTGGGCTGATATTGTGAGGCCCATTTTACCCAACTTAGACTTGATTTTGGGCCATGTACTTGTGCTCATGGGTTGCCCACCAAGTCCAACTTAATGCATGGATTCCATTGAAACTTGGGCCTTGAATTCCCTTCTTTTGGCCCATATTGTTATAGGTGGATTAGGACATTTTTCTTATGCCTTTATGTGGGATTCATGTATGTGGCTTGGATGTGTGTAACACCCCGTAGTTTCCAGTACTCGAGAGTTACCATTTAATTTAATTTAATATAAATACAAAAAAAAAAATACAACCTAAATATATAAACTATGAAATGTTATTTATATATTTTATAAATATTTAAAGTTTCATATTAAAATGATATGTAACTATGATCCATATTATATGCATATACTTACAACATCATTAATATAAATTACAAACTATAGAATTTGTAATACATAAAAATAAAATATACTGGAAAAATTTATAACGAATAACATATTTCAAACAATTTAATGACTTATATAAAATTTAAAACCTAACACATATATGACCACACAAATAATATACATACATACATACATACATACATACATACATACATACATACATACATACATACATACATACATATATATATATATATATATATATATATATATATATATATATATATATATATATATATATATATATATATATATATATTAATCTCTGCTTACTGATATTTATATAATTTATACATGTTAACAATTTGTGATAATATAAATTATATATGAAAAATATAAAGGAAATAAATAGTAATAATAATAGTAATGACAATAATAATAATAAATGTTGAATTAACCCTAATAAAAACATTTAATGCTCTAAAATCATAGAACGGGTGGTCCCAGTCACCAAAATAAATTCTTAAATACCTTGTAACCATTAATGATCGAATTGGAATCGATTAGACCGTCGGATTTTGACATGTGGACCAAATATGGCCCTAAAAGGTGTACAAGGGCCCACCTGGGCCTCATCAACAGTCCAAAGTGGCCCAGGACGCCCTAATAAGACCCATGTAGTGGCTGAACGGAATGGATGAGTCACCACCAACACAAATAGGGCCTCATATGGTGCATGTACACCTTGTAAGTAATGTGCACGACGTGCACTGGACCTAGCCACTCGGTCAACACGCCATTGACCGATGTTTATTTACAAAAAAATGCGGGTTCCTCCCACCCATTTTAAAATTTTGAAATTGACAAACTTCAGGGCACAAAGTGGGCCATCTGGGGAACTTCCCGGATGATTCAACCTATTCATTTTACTAATGTAGGTCCATTGAACAAAACCCTATAAGATCCTGGGCCCACACATAGAGGCGAGGGAGATGTGTTGGGGCTGTCCAATGCTCACATACGGCTAGGATTTTCAAACAGGGGATCATCCAAGGGACCACCGTGCAGGCCAACATCGGCTTGTCCAGTGGGTTGCCGCCACCCACTCTCCAGCTGATGGAAGCCCCCTCTCAACCCAAAAACGGCCGGACACGGCCTTTAATGTGGGAGCAGGGACTTCGCACTTCTGGAAAAGAAGCTGCGCCAATGGCCGAATGGCAGAAATGATCCCAACCGTTGGATGATCCTCTCCCTGCCTATAAGGAGGACCCAGTTCCCTTCAGATTTTCACACCAGAGAAGGGGAGAGAAAAGAGGAAGAAAAGGGAGGAGTAGAGCCAAGCACGGTCGGGTAATCGGCCCACAACTTCAGCCTTTCTCTTCTTTCCTTCTTATCTGTTTTTCTTCTTCATTATGTGTAGCTATAGGGCCTGTTATAAGCCACGTCTAGGGCCGAAAATCCGACCAGGGGAAGCTTAAACAGGGCCTGAGTGCAAGCTCTGTTTCAAGGCCGAACGTGGTATGAGTTTAGGCCCTGTTTGGGTCCGAAAGATAGCATGTGAATGGCCCCAGCTTGGGGCTGAAATTAGTCCAGGAACAGCTCACAAACGAGCTCTGTTTGAGTTGCAATGCATTCAAGAAATCGATCTAATATCAATCCGAAAATTTGGCTAAAAACACCCAGGTTTTGGGTTGTTCTCTGGCTGGGAAAATGGCAGTCATCGAGCTCCTGTTTGAGCTCTATATCAGGCTGATTTGTCGACTTGATGTAGGTGAAGGACACCACCTACAATCGGCCTAAACTAGATAGTTAGGCGGGCCCTGGATCGAGCAGGGAACCTACTGTCAGCGGACTACTGTCTCAACTGTTGTGTTAACGGAGCAAGACTGTGGGTGTAAGGCACACGTGTGGGCCCATGTATCTCAGCCGTCCGATCGTATGTAACATCCCGAGAAATCGAGGGTCGAGCATAACTCAACACCCGAGTTCCAGAACATCACTTATGCAACATAGATAATGATGATTAAATGTTGTCTGCATTAGTGTATTGAACATGAGTGAGATTAAGCCAAAACAGCATATCATACTCCAGAGACAGTTAAATTGCAAGCGAAAGACTGTGATAGATATATAAAATATATAAAAACTGTGGTGAGTCTCCAAAGTGTGATAACATTACCAGGTTAAATAATTACAAGTATAGTTCCAAAATATACCAAATGTGTAAGTGTAATGGCTTCTATCCCAAGTACCATAGCCTCGTCAATACAATACCAGGTCTTCATAAACCTGACAGAGAACTACATGTAGGAGAACTCCTCCTCCACATCATAGTAGTGGTCCGGCTCTGCTTCATAAGCATCGCCATCACCTGAAACTCAACAAATCTGGTTGGTATGTACAACACCGTCTCGTAACGTGGGAGTGAGTGATCAACTCAGTGGAACAATAAAGCATAGATTAACATGTTATCAACTCAGTCAAGCAGTAATGATAAAGCAGTACAATCAAACAAGTCTAACTACTCTTATTTAATGCAAGTATGAAATGACATGATGTATGCCCTCACCACACCCTCCCTCGTGCGACACCATCTTATGTTCGTGGCATGCTTTCATCCCTCAGTGCTCCACATCTTCCAGGCACATGCAATGCATGATGAGCATGATTACCGAGTATTTATTAGTCCATTTCAAACAGCAAGATTGGGAAACTAAGGTACCTCCCTTGTATCACTCCCAAACATGATCCATTCTAGGGTCGTCAGTCCTTGTTAATCTCAGACGATGGTGTGTTTTCTAGGTCACTGCAAAGGTTGTCAGGGCTGTTACGTACAAAGGTTACACCACTCCCCCATCACCACTTTAATGATTCATCACTATATAGAAATAGGCCTAGTTCATACTCTATACACCGCGGCAAAACTCTAAGGCTCACCGCAATTTCAGAGTATGTTTGAGGTCACTACAAAGGGCTGCCAAGGCTGTTACGCACAAAGGTTACACCGCTCCCCCATCACCTTATCAATGTAGGCCGACAGCACGAATATATTGTCCCATACCACCATAATCGGCTCACGAGTCTGGTTGCTCACTGGTCACTACGGGGAGTCACGTGGCCCCAGCGTAGGCTGACAGCTCGACCACGGTGTCCCATACTACCATGCCCGACTCGTGAGTCTGAGCGGATCGAGGTACCATGGTTAAAAGGGATTTCATTCGTAAGTTTGGTACCTTAGGTTCAAGCAGTAGCGTCCAAACATGGTGAACATACATTAGACAGATCGGGTTACTTGATGTATGTTCGGCAAAACTCTAAGGCTCACTGCAATTTCAGAGTATGCTCGAGGGCACAACAAGTTGAACGACATGAAGTGCATAAGCACTTCGCGTGGCCAACCACTATCGCCAACCGAAGTACGACTCGAGTTCGTCGAACACATCTCATGTGGCAAATGAACCACAACCACGAATTTAATTCTGGTACCGATTGTCTAGACTCTAATCATAGCCCCAAACACAATCAATTGCAGATAGATAAAGCAGTAGTGGATCAAGATTCAACTCATACAATCAAGGTCTGGTATTATCCGTTTAGGGCTGCCAGGGCTGTTATACGCACTCATTGCTACACTCCCCCATCACCCATGACGGATCATACAACGTAACATGAATTTAAACATATGCATCACATAGATAAAATCATACAATCAATTGAGCATGTTATGAAGCACAACACAAGCATGAGTTTGTACATATTCAATTCCTAATCACACAGCTATCCAAGGAAATCATACACATAGTTAAAAGAAGTTGAGAATCATATCTCAATACCCTTATACATTACAATTTGCTAACTACTACTCATTCAAACATTTCAACAAACACTTTAAAATACATACATCAACATACATGACATATGTTGATCACATAGGCATTTGGCCAAATCCTTTTACTAGGGAGTTGCCCAATCATAACATGTGTACACCCACAACGGATAGTCATGGAAGGTAAGAATCCAAGTTCCATATTCATTTGAACATTTTCACAAACACTTGGGCTACACATTTCAACATATATAGCGTATAGTGGCCGTGGCATGATTCAGGGCAAATCCTTTCGTCAAAGGGGTATCGCCAATACAACAATCATATATCCATGACAATTAGCCATGGCTAACATGAATGAGAATTCTATACTCATTCAGTTATTTTCACAAACACTTAGAATACACTATTACAACATACATGGTGTATGTTAGCAAAACATGTAATAGGGCTATCCTTTCGCCAAGCAAGTATTTTATCCATGTATAACATATTCCTACAGCAAATAATCATGGCAAATACATCTCCAAAATTTATACGTATACGGTACTTTCTAGAATACACAATTTCAACATACATAGTGTATATAAGCAAAACATGTATAGGGCGAGTCCTTTCGCCAAACAAGTAATTTATCCACATATAATATATTCATACAACAATTAATCATGTCAGACACATTTCCAAAATTTGTACGTATACGGTACTTTCTACAAATACCTAGAGTATGTAGAATTCCATATTTTTCATCTTTAATCGAAACGGAAAATAGACAGCACTTTGTACATGTGCAATTGCATGCAGATCATGAATATATCATTATCTGACATTGAAAGCATTGAAAACCATAACCTATACATCTAAAGTCCGCACCTTTTGTCGTAGAATCATAACGAAGTCGATAGGTTTGCTAAGCTTCCACATACGGCAGTTTGGTAACTTATAGAACGAAATAGGTTAACTATTTCATAACCTACAACTATCAAAACCCCAAATCAGATTAGGTTTAGGGTTTCTTACCTAGAAACGGAGTCGGATTCGCCGGGAAAGCGACGAGAATGGAGTGGTGAAGCTCGTATAGCGGCAGGGAGATTCTCCCACATCTCCCACACTTTCTCTCTCTTTTCTCTCGTCTCTCTCTAGGTTTTCTCTCAAATTCGTATGGCTGCAATGAGAGAGAGTTGAAGGTCTTATATAGCCTAAAAACTCACCGAAACAGACTTCAGGTCAAAGTATACTTAGGTTATAACCAAAGCGGGTCAGTTTCAGCTCAACGGAGGACTTCTGGCGGGCCTCCCTGAGCCAAAGGTCGGACTTAAGCTCACCGACACCGGATCTAGGTGGAGTTAAGTTTTTGTTTCGGTCGGAATTCCAGATCACGTGTGGCGGACCAGTTTCAGTTCAACGGCCAGCGGATCTCGATCGGAGATTCAAAGTACATATAAATGTGTATGAAATTTCTCCTGATCCGAGGGTGTAATTTGGTCTGATTCTGACTGTCTGGTTGCTTAAAACTGATCCGCAAGCGACACGTGCCATATTACTATTCAAGATATTTATTTTGTAAAGAAAACAAGTGTTTTTACACTCTCTCGCTCCGGACTCAAACGAACAGCCGTGGGACACTGTTTGGGTTTGATTTTCGAGATGGTTGTCAAGCCCAGCGAGGCGGTCCTAATTCTTTAACCTTGTGTTATTCGGACTTCTGATGTGCGGTCCAGATCTGATACGGAGTTTCGAGATGCTCCCGAGAGCAGCCGGGTAATGAGATTGATCCTAGATTTTAGGGTAACCTAGCGTCAATGATTTTACAAGTTTTTGGTCTTGCAGATCGTATTTAAAGTGATTGGTGCTAATTTCACAGGTACTCTAGTTTAACACTGGCTAATTCTCGCCTAATTTCTAAAGGATTTAGTCCCAAGTAATTTCTGTCTGAGGTGGTACTTAGTCCTTTGTAGTTTGTATATAAAGTGATCCAAGTTATACTACTTAACTAGTTTAAGATAGTGTCTAGGGTGAAAGTACTTAGAAAAATTGAAAGATCAAGGTGTTGAAGGGTGGGATTTGTGAAGAAAATGGTTTGAAAAGGGATTTGAGGCTTTAATTGAGTGTTTGAGAAGTTAAACCTGTGTTAGGATTGACCCATCGCCTAAGGACGTCTAATTCCAGGTTAGGAAAAATTCGGGCTGTTACAATCTACCCCCCTTAAAACAAAATTTCGTCCCCGAAATTGGCTAAGGGTAATAAAGAAAATTTTAATTATTTCTTTTGCCTAAGTTTTATTGATTTTGAGTTTCTACGCGTGGTAGGGCATATACTAGTCTGGTTCATTTTAGTCTACCCCCCTTAAAACTTATTTCTTTATCCATTTCTCATACCCTGATGGTTTGCTACAATTTATTTCTTTACCTATTTGGAGTCTTGACGATAATTCCCACTTATTTAGAGTAAGATAGCTGTTTTCATTATTTGGCCAACACGGAGAGACATTTATGGTGGGCTTGATCCCTATACATCGATCATCTACCGGGCCAGGGTAGGAAGCTCATCGTATCCCTTCCAAATCCTGGTGGATCCTGGTCTTCTGCTCGGCCAAGTAGTGAGTCCATTAGTAGTCGCCCAGGATTGAGAATTGGGTCAAGCCGCGAATGTTTCACAGTTTATATTTCAGTAACTCCGTAGTCCGATCACTCTAGAAACGTAGGGAATGTCCATCATTGAAAGGCTCAAATTATCTATGCTAAGGTTGCCCTTTAGGTCTTAGTCTAAGAGAGTCCTTGTTATTATCTATGTCTAAGGAAATGGTGAATCAAATCTTACTAGATCATCCTAAAACGATTTCTCATAGTAGAACTTGCTAGGGCTTCTATAATGTTCATATTCAACGAGTACAGTTTCGATCCTGGGCCAGTGGGGTAGGGTCCACCACGCTTCCGCTGCGCCACCCAGATCAAAAAAGTGTATTAGCCGACCTATCTAGATTGGGCTCATAATATTCTACCCCCCTTAAAAATTTATTTTCACCCTCAAGGCTCAAGATCTATGTCCTGATCCATATGTCGGAACAAGGTGTAATTTAGGACCTATCCTTGACATGAAACGGGATACGATCTCCCAATACATCGGTCTTAGTACCTAGGATTATAGAAAGGAGCTATCACTGATGGGTGTTGTGGTAGATTTTAAGGACGGATGTGAGTTTGTGGCAAGCTGCCTAATTCTACTAAGGACTTTTATTACAATCTCAACTTACCCTCTTTATTCCTGTCTAGTTTATTATAGTAAGATAATTTATACATTATTAGTACAAAAGGTATTTGGACAAAATAAGTTAACGGGCAAACTAGGGACCTAATTCCTAACTATCAGTTACCCATTTGGGAAATTCCTTGGGCCTAAAAGGAAAAATCTCTATTGGCTATATATTCCTACACTTCTCAAAGACGAAGTTATAAACTTTTGGTTGTAAGTGGTTGGGCCAACACGGAAGAAAAGTTGTGTAGTGGGTCAGAATCAATACATGGACCTTTTACCTCGCGAAGACAGAAAATTGTCGTATCAGTTCTGAATCCTAGTTAATCCCGACTCTCTGCTTGATCAGAGCATGGAGTTCATTGGCAACTACCAGGATTGAGAATTCAATTCAAACCGCGAATACCTCGCTAATATATATTGTTTCTCTACTCCGTGTTCCCGGTTGTAATAAGTCCTCGAGAAGGCAATTCTAAGGGTCGTATTGATTTGACCTATCATTAAATCCAAGGGATATAGAAGTTTCCTCTGAGCGTGACTAGTTACTAATCAAATAAGCCTCCTAAGAGTTGTTAAAGAAGCCTATGAGTACTAAGGGGATTTAATGAAGGAACGGGGTCTCGCTCCAACCTAATCAAGTCAACTAACTAATTTATCTACATTCCTTAGTATAACCAACCAATAGTTATAATCCAAAGTCTAAGTTTATACACTAGATGATTTTAGTTCATTTCTAATACAAGAAAGGATTTTATCACTTCGGGTCAAAGTTGCCTAATTGGAATTGAGTTGTCTATACTTGACGCTCAAGCATTTCACATATGCTCATACCAACTAAGAGGGTCCTAAGGTTCACATTATATATTTGTTGGATTTCCTACATGGTCATGTCTGTCGAAATCTAGGAGCACCACTCTAAGTCCAAAACTCCAAGGGTCCATTTGGCCAGTGGTCTTAAGTTGTATTAAATGAGACTGTATTGCTAATCCTACTTCAGGATTGTGAATGACATGTTTGGTAGGAGGGTGGGTGGGATAAAAATAAATTTTTATAGGCTTTGAAAAATGAGCCTGGTGTTGAAAAAGTGTGAGATGGCATTTCTAAATCCCAGGAAGCGGAATTTCTAAGTGGAATAGGAAAACCCAGGATATACTTTTCATTGCATACATTCCAAACATGGCATTGGAAAACATGGGATACACCCAACCTAGGAACCATATCTTACACATACAGTTATTGTTACTTTTACAATTCTATCCACCTTACTCACCTAATGCAGTTGGCCGAACGGGCCCTAAAGGGAGAAAAGGGGATGGAGTTTTGGTTCTCCATAGATTTGGTTCTCATCGAGGGTTGTAGAGGCCCAACTGACAAGGAGTAAAGAAAGGAAAATGAAGAAAATGGATGGGTTAGAGGGCTTGCCCGATTTTGAGCTTCAAATGGGGGGTGTGGGAGTCCAAATGAGGGAAACAGAGAGGGTAGGGAGGAAGGGACTGCTGTGGATGATGGGAATGGATGGGTTGTGGTCGAAACTATCAGAGAGGACGATTGGAAGGGCAATTTTGAAGAGAAAACAGCGAGTGTAGAGAGAAAAAACGGCTTGGAGGTGGGGTTTGTAAAGGAAGTAGGGTTTTCGAAGAATGAAATGGGACGGGAGGGGTATAGGGGGTGTATAAGACCCCCAAAAGTGATCGGCCCGAGCCGCTGGCCCGGCCCAGCCTAGAAAGTGGCGAGGCCTCGCCGACAAAAGTTTTAGTTTTCAAAGGGGGGCCCCATGGGCGTGTTCCTCATGCCCCCTAGGCCCCAAAAAACCCTGGGTCCCACCCTAGATCCCTCTGGAAGTGCTCCATTTGGTCCCCCGACCCAGATTCGCTCCATTTCGGGTAGTTTCGGGACAATCAGACGTATCTTGCAATCCGGAATGAGTTATCTGACATAAAATATATGAATTTGGGGTAGAATGAACTAATGAAGCCAACCAACCCTACTATGCTGGGTTGTGCAGCCCGAAATTGTAAAAAAAACCCCCGATTGACGGTCGTTTCCCTGTTTCAATTTCGTTTTACTAAAAATAGTAGTTTTAGTTTAATTACTCTTCATCTGTCAGGCTTTAGGAGTTGCGCCCAACATGAAGAGGGCTTAGAATAATTAGGAGAACGGTTCAATGAAGTCAAATAGGACACTTACTATTTTTAGCCGAAAACCTTGCGCACTAGTAGACATCACGACCCTATAGTAAGTCGCGAATTCTAGGAGTCTTAGTTGTAGTTCGATTTTGATTTCTTTCCCATTAATTGGTATCCCTATTTAAAGGGTTGTGAACTCATTGTTAGTCATTCATTAATCAATTTCGAATTTATTAGAATTTATTTCTATTTTCTGCTTTCTTTTCTTGTAGACTCAAGAAGTCTCTGTGAAGAGTCTAGAGAAGCTCCGAGGATTCGGAGTAGTTATCCTCATCACGCTATCCCGTATTCTACCGATTTTCAACGGCTAGGGATGAGGTGGATTATGATCTAGACATGTTGTTTGACAGTCTAGAAGTGTTTCGGGATCATTTCATGCAATCATCGAGGCCTACGGGTCCAATCTCTACAGTTGATCTCATCCAAATGTGCTATTTTGGCGAAATAGGAGAACCTAAGTCTGTTTTTACATCCCGTCACTCCCTCCTAAGTCAGAGTGCGTCAGTGTGCATCGTGTGACCATAAACCAGGTCCGGTTTAATCCAAATCATGCTCTGATACCAATTGTAACAACCTGAAAAATCGAGGGTCGAGCATAACTCAACACCCGAGTTCCAGAACATCACTTATGCAACATAGATAATGATGATTAAATGTTGTCTGCATTAGTGTATTGAACATGAGTGAGATTAAGCCAAAACAGCATATCATACTCCAGAGACAGTTAAATTGCAAGCGAAAGACTGTGATAGATATATAAAATATATAAAAACTGTGGTGAGTCTCCAAACTGTGATAACATTACCAGGTTAAATAATTACAAGTATAATTCTAAAATATACCAAATGTGTAAGTGTAATGGCTTCTATCCCAAGTACCATAACCCCGTCAATACAATACCAGGTCTTCAGTAACCTGACAGAGAACTACATGTAGGAGAACTCCTCCACATCATAGTAGTGGTCCGGCTTTGCTTCATAAGCATCGCCATCACCTGAAACTCAACAAATCTGGTTGGTATGTACAACACCATCCCGTAACGTGGGAGTGAGTGATCAACTCAGTGGAACAATAAAGCATAGGTTAACATGTTATCAACTCAGTCAAGCAGTAATGATAAAGCAGTACAATCAAACAAGTCTAACTACTCTTATTTAATGCAAGTATGAAATGACATGATATATGCCCTCACCACACCCTCCCTCGTGCGACACCATCTTACGTTCGCGGCATGCTTTCATCCCTCAGTACTCCACATCTTTCAGGCACATGCAATGCATGATGAGCATGATTACCGAGTATTTATTAGTCCATTTCAAACAGCAAGATTGGGAAACTAAGGTACCTCCCTTGTATCATTCCCAGACATGATCCATTCTAGGGTCGTCAGTCCTAGTTAATCTCAGACGATGGTGTGTTTTCTAGGTCACTGCAAAGGCTGCCAGGGCTGTTATGCACAAAGGTTACACCACTCCCCCATCACCTCTTTAACGATTCATCACTATACAGAAACAGGCCTAGTTCATACTCTATACACCGCGGCAAAACTCTAAGGCTCACCGCAATTTCAGAGTATGCTCGAGGTCACTACAAAGGGCTGTCAGGGCTGTTACGCAAAAAGTTACACCGCTCCCCCATCACCTTATCAATGTAGGCCGACAACACGAATATGTGCCCCATACCACCATAATCGGTTCACGAGTCTGGTTGCTCACTGGTCACTACAGGGAGGCACGTGGCCCCAGCGTAGGCCGACAGCTCGACCACGGTGTCCCATGCCACCATGCCCGGCTCATGAGTCTTAGCGGATCGAGGTACCATGGTTAAAAGGGATTTCACTGATAAGTTTGGTACCCTAGGTTCAAGCAGTAACGTCCAAAAATGGTGAACATACATTAGACAGATTGGGTTACTTGACGAGCTTGGCTAGCTCGAGCGCACAACAAGTTGAACGACATGAAATGCATAAGCACTTCACGTGGCCAACCACTATCACCAACCGAAGTACGACTCGAGTTCGTCGAACACATCTCACGTGGCAAATGAATCACAACCACGAATTTACTTCTGGTACCGATTGTCTGGACTATAATCATAGCCCCAAACACAATCAATTGCAGATAGATAAAGCAGTAGTGGATCAAGATTCAACTCATACAATCAAGGTCTGGTATTATCCGTTTAGGGCTGCCAGGGCTGTTGCACGCACTTGTTGCTCCACTCCCCCATCACCCATGACGGATCATACAACGTAAAATGAATTTAAACATATGCATCACATAGATAAAATCATACAATCCATTGAGCATGTTATGAAGCACTACATAAGCATGAGTTTGTACATATTCAATTCCTATTCACACAGCTATCCAAGGAAATCATACACATAGTTAAAAGAAGTTGAGAATCATATCTCAATACCCTTATACATTACAATTTGCTAACTACTACTCATTCAAACATTTCAACAAACACTTTAAAATACATACATCAACATACATGACATATGTTGATCACATAGGCATTAGGTCAAATCCTTTCACTAGGGAGTTGCCCCAATCATAACACGCGTACACCCACGACGGATATTCATGGAAGGTAGGAATCTAAGTTCCATATTCATTTGAACATTTTCACAAACACTTGGGCTACACATTTCAACATATATAGCGTATAGTGGCTATGGCATGATTCAGGGCAAATCCTTTCGTCAACGGGGTATCGCCAATACAACAATCATATATCCATGACAAGTAGCCATGGCGAACACGAATGAGAATTCTATACTCATTCAGTCATTTTCACAAACACTTAGAATACACTATTACAACATACATGGTGTATGTTAGCAAAACATGTATTAGGGCTTTCCTTTCGCCAAGCAAGTATTTTATCCATGTATAACATATTCGTACAGCAAATAATCATGGCAAATACATCTCCAACACTTTCTCTCTCTTTTCTCTCTTCTCTCTCTAAGTTTTCTCTCAAATTCGTATGGCTGCAATGAGAGGTTTTAAGGTCCTTATATAGCCTAAAAACTCACTGAAATAGACTCCAGGTCAAAGTATACTTAGGTTATAACCAAAGCGGGTCAGTTTCAGCTCAACGGAGGACTTCTGGCGAGCCTCCCTGAGCCAAAGGTCGGACTTAAGCTCACCGGCACCGGATCTAGGTGGAGTTAAGTTTTCATTTCGGTCGGGATTCCAGATCATGCGTGGCGGACCAGTTTCGGTTCAATGGTCAGCGGATCTTGATCGGAGATTCCGAGTACATGTAAATGTATATGAAATTTCTCCTGATCCGAGGGTGTAATTTGGTCTGATTCTGACGGTCTGGTTGCTTAAAACTGATCCGCAAGTGACACGTGCCATATTACTATTCAAGATATTTATTTTGTAAAGAAAACAAGTGTTTTTACACTCTCTCGCTCCGGACTCAAACGAACAGCCGTGGGACACTGTCTGGGTTTAATTTCCGAGATGGTTGTCAAGCCCAGCGAGGCGGTCCTAATTCTTTAACCTCGTGTTATTCGGACTTCCGACGTATGGTCCAGATCTGATACAGAGTTTCGAGATGCCCCCGAGAGCAGCCGGGTATTGAGATTGATCCTAAATTTTAGGGTAACCTAGCGTCAATGATTCTACAAGTTTTTTCTTGTAGATCGTATTTAAAGTGATTGGTGCTAATTTCATAGGTACTCTAGTTTAACACTGGCTAATTCTCGCCTAATTTCTAAAGGATTTAGTCCTAAGTAATTTCTGTCTGAGGTGGTACTTAGTCCTTTGTAGTTTGTATATAAAGTGATCCAAGTTATACTACTTATCTAGTTTAAGATAGTGTCTAGGGTGAAAGTACTTAGAAAAATTGAAAGATCAAGGTGTTGAAGGGTGAGATTTGTGAAGAAAATGGTTTGAAAAGGGATTTGAGGTTTTGATTGAGTGTTTGAGAAGTTAAACTTGTGTTAGGATTGACCCATCGCCTAAGGATGTCTAATTCCAGGTTGGGAAAAAGTCGGGCTGTTACGGGAACACGCATGTGAGATTTCACCATGTAGAGTGGGTTTCACCCCCCGTCCAGTCGCTAAACAATGGCAACCCGCACCGTTGTGCGTCTTATATCTCAGTCGTCCATCTATAATCGGACGTCAAAAGTCCTACGGGTCCCATACGACCTATGTGTTTTATTCCATGCCATCCATCAGCTTTTCATATGGCTACAGACTGCACCACAGCCAAGCCGCGGGTGGGCTGCATCCTGTGAACGGGTAGCCGCACCATGCAGTCTAGTGGGCCCTGCACGCTGTGCAGATGGGCCGCACCCTGCAGCTAGGCTGCACCCTGCGAACATTAGGCGGGCCATGTTAAAAAAATCGGGTGGGCCACTCCATTTAACAGGGGATTCAATTCTCAGTGGGCCTCACCGTCACGAAACAATGGGCCATACGTGAGACCCACCAAGAAGGTTGACTAGTGTACATTGCCGAGAAGCAAATTGTTGTTGCTGTGACGTCAGCAAGTTCTGTGGAGCCCACCTGATTCATGAGTTCCATCCAGCCATCCAGTAATCTGGACGGGTGGGCCCACCTTGATATGTATATGATGCATCCAAACCGTCTATCCAACTGATAAAAAATAAAGCGGATTCAAATTCTTTGGTGGGCCACGTATGTTGACCCCACCTTGATGTATGTGATTCATCCAAACCATCCATCCATTTGGTGAGCTCATCCTTGGGCTGAGAAGAAAAATAAGACAGATCTAATTATCAAGTGGACTTGTAACGCCCTGAAAATCGGGGGTCGAGCAAAACTCAGCTCCCGAGTTCCAACGCATCACTTATGCAACATAGATAATGAAGATTATGATGAGTGTATTGAAACATGAATGGGATTATACCAAAACAACATATCATACTCCAGAGACAAGTGAGATTGCAAGCGGAAGACTGTGATAGATATGAAAATATATAAATTGTGGTAAGTCTCCAGAGTGTGATAATGTTACGAGGTTAAATAATTACATGTACCATGCCAATTATATACAAAAGGTGTAATGTCATTTAATCAACATCCCAGAAATCCCCGTCGATCAAGTCACGACTCACATGAACCCGCCTGAAAACTGCATGTAGGAGAAGGCCTCCTCGTCATCCTCGAAGTCTGGCTCCGCCTCGTAGGCATCGCCACCACTTGCAACTAAGACAGAGCCTCTTTGGTGTGTACAACACCGTCCCATAACGTAGGAGTGAGTGATCAACTCAGTGGAACAATAAAGCAAAGGTTAGCATGTTATCAATTCAATCAAGCAGTAATGATAAAGTAGTAAATCACACATCCTTAAGTACTCTTGTTAATGCAAGAATGGTATGAATGTATGATGCATGCCCTCGCCTATGTTCCTTCAGCGACTTCATCTCACGTTCGCGCATAAACAACACTGCCTCAGTGCTTAACCTACTACGCCTGAACGCATGCGTAATGCGGTGCATGCTTATGATTACCAAGTTCTTATTAGTCCTTTTCATACAGCAGGATTAGGAAACTAAGGTACCTCTCTTATATCATTCCCAAACAAGGATCCATTCTAGGGTCGTCAGTCCTAGTAAATCTCATACGATGTTGTGGTTCTAGGTCGCTGCAATGGGCTCATCGCCAAATCAGTACAGGCTTAGTGTATACTCTGATTACTAGGGAAAGGCTTGTCGCCTCTATGCAGGTTCAGAGTATGCTCGAGGTCACTACAAAGGGCTCCTCACCAAATCATTGTAGGCCGACAGCTTGAATACAGTGTCCCATACCACCGTATTCGGCTCACGAGTCTGGGTTGCTCACTGGTCACTACGGGGAGGCTTGTCGCCCCAGCGTAGGCTGACAGTTCACTAAATCAGTGTAGGCCGACAGCTCGAATACAGTGTCCTATACCACCGTATTCGGCTCACGAGTATGGGTTGCTCACTCGTCACTACGGGGAGGCTCGTCGCCCCAACGTAGGCCGACAGATCGACCACGGTGTCCCATACCACCATGTCCGGCTCATAAGTCTTAGCGGATCGAGGTACCAAGGTTAACAAGGATTTCACTGGTGAGTTTGGTACCCTAGGTTCAAGCAATAGCGTCCAAACATGGTGAACATACATCGGGTCAATCGGGTTACTTGACGAGCTTTACTAGTACAAGCGTTCATCGAATTGATCGACATGAAGTGCATAAGCATTCCGTGTGGCCTAACCACTGTCATCAACCGATATACGACTCGGATTCGTCAGGCGCATTTCATGTGGCGAAACAACATCAGTCACTAATACGAGGCCTATTACTGATTGCCTGGACTATATAATAGCCCCAAACACAATCAACCTCAACAAACTAGCATATGAGATAATCGAGCAGTTATGAATACATATTTCAAATCATACAATCAGTTGAGCATGTTATGAAGTACAACATAAGCAGGAGTTTATACATATTCAATTCATAATCACACAGATATCTAAACATGGCATACATGGAGGAAATCATACACATCATTAGGGTAGTTGAGAATCCTATCTCAACGCCCAATTAGAGAAGAATTTATAAGCACTTACTCATACAGACATTTTTACATACACTTAGTATGCACATAACATCATACATGGTATGTAGTAGTTAGAATACGTATTAGGGCAAGTCCTTTCGTCAAAGGATTGCTGCCTATACGAAAATCAGATATCCATGATGGTTAGTCATGGTGTACACTAATGCATAGTTTATACCCACTTAGACATTTTCACAAACACTTAGGCTACAACTTGTACATACACGACGTATGTTAATATAACAGGTATTAGGCTAATCCGTTCACCCAGAAGTTGATACACGTGCATCTAGCATCCATAGAGAACAATTAATCATGGCAAGCACAAATCCATATTTCATACGTATACGGTAGTTTCTACAAATACGAGGAATACAGTATATTCAACATAGTTAACGTATATCTGAAAAACGAAACGGACAACACTTTGTACATGTGCAATAGCATCCATGTCAGTAATATATCATTAACTGACATTGAAAGCCTTGAAAACCATAACCTATACATTTAAAGTCCGCACCTTATGTCGTAGAAGCGACCAACGGACTCAGTTAAACACCAAGTCTTTATCAACGGTAGAACGACAACCTATGACATGAAATAGGTTAGCTATTTCATCACTTACACTAGTTGAATCTCTAGAACTGATTAGGGTTAGGATTTCCTACCCAAATACGTTGTTGGAAACGCCGGATTTGCGATACATACATGGTAAATAAGTGCGTGGAGTAACGGGATCGAATCCCAGGAAGAAGCATCTACTCTCTCTCTCACTTTCTCTCTCCTAGGGTTTCCCGAATTCGTATGGGATGAGAGAGTGAGGGTTTAAAGTCCTTATATTGGCCCAGAACTGATGGAAATGGCCTCAAGGCTAAGGTATACTGTAACATCCCGGATTTTTGCCAACCTGGGATTAGACGTCCTTAGGCAATGGGTCGATCCTAAGACCTTATCAACTTGCCAAAACTCAATCCCACAGTAATCGCTCCTTAACCCATTTCCTTCACAAATCCCACCCTTCACCACCTTGTTCCTTAAATTTTCTAAGTACTTTCACCATAGACACTATCTTAAACTAGCTAAGTAGTATAACTTGGATCACTTTATATACAAACTACAAAGGACTAAGTATCACCTCAGACAGAAATCTTACAGGACTAAATCCTTTAGAAATTTGGCGAGATTTAGCTAGTGTTAAACTAGTGTGCCTGTGAAATTAGCACCAATCACTTTAAATACGATCTGCAAGACCCAAAACTTGTAAAATCATTGACGCTAGGTTACCCTAAAATTTAGGATCAATCTCATTACCCGGCTGCTCTCGAGAGCATCTCGAAACTCCGTATCGGATCTGGACCGCACGTCGGAAGTCCGATTAACACGAAGTTAAGGAACTAGGACCGCCTCGCTGGGCTTGACAACCATCTCGGAAATCAAATCCAGATAGTGTCCCAGCGCTATTCGCATGAGCTCGGAGTGAAGAGTGTGAGAAATGTGAAATTAATTCAAAATAAAATATCTTGAATAGTAATCTGGCACCTCTCGCTTGCGGATCAGTATTAAGCAACTAGACCGTCAGAATCAGACCAAATTACACCCTCGGATCAGGAGAAATTTCATACACATTTACATGTACTCGGAATCTCGGAATCTCCGATCGAGATCCGCTGACCGTTGAACTGAAACTGGTCCACCACGCGTGATCTGGAATCCCGACCGAAACGAAAACTTAATAGAACGTAGATCCAGCGTTAGTGAGCTTAAGTCCGACCTTTGGCTCAAGGAGGGCCGCCAGAAACCCTCTTTTGAGCTGAAACAATGCCGATTTGATTATAATGTAAGTATACCTTGAACATAAGTATATTTCGTTTAGTTTTTAGGCTATATAAGGACCTTAACCCCTCTCTCATGGCAGCCATACGAATTTGAGGTTGAGAGAGAGAAAAGAGAGAGAAAGTGTGGGAGATGTGGGAGAATCTCCCGACCACTCTTCCTTGCCGCTGTACGAGCTCCACCGCCTGATTCTCATCGGTTTCCCGGCATTTCCGGCATCGTTTTTAGGTAAGAAACCCTAACCCTAATCTGTTTTAGAGTGTAAGGGTTGTAGGTTATGAAATAGCTAACCTATTTCATTCTATAGGTTACCAAACTGCCGTATACGAAAGCTTAGCAAACCTATCGACTTCGTTACGATTCTACGACAAAAGGTGAGGACTTTAGGTGTATAGGTTACGGTTTTCAACGCTTTCAATGTCAGATAATGATAGATTCATGATCTGCATGCAATTGCACATGTACAAAGTGCTTTCCGTTTTCTGTTTCGATTAAAGTTGTATAATATGGAATTCTACATACTCTAGGTATTTGTAGAAAGTACAGTATACGTATATTTTTTGGAAATGTGTTTGACATGTTTATTTGTTATATGGATATACGATATATGGATAAAATACATATTTGGCAAAAGGATTCGCCTAAATACATGTTTTACTTATATAAACTATGTATGTTGAAATTGCGTATTCTAGAAAATACTGTATACGTATAAATTTTGGAGAGGTATTTATCATGATTATTTGTTGTAGTAATATATTATACATGAATAAAATACTCGCTTGGCTAAAGGATAGCCCTAATACATGTTTTGCTAACATACACCATGTATGTTGTAATAGTGTATTCTAAGTGTTTATGAAAATGACTGAATGAGTATAGAATTCTCATTCGTGCTCGCCATGACTGATTGTCATGGATTCATGATTGTTGTATTGGCGATACCCCCCTTTGACGAAAGGATTTGCCCTAAATCACGTCACGGCCAATATACACTATATATGCTAAAATGTGTGGCCCAAGTGTTTGTGGAAATGACTGAATGAATATGGAACTTGGATTCCTGCTTGCCATGACTATCCGTCGTGGGTGTACGCGTGTTATGATTGGGGCAACTCCCTAGTAAAAGGATTTGGCCTAATGCCTATGTGATCGACATATGTCATGTATGTTGATGTATGTTTGTTTAAGTGTTTCTTGAAATGTCTGAATGAGTAGTAGTTAGCAAATTGTAATGTATAAGGGTGTTGAGATACGATTCTCAACCTCTTTTAACTATGTGTATGATCTCCTTGGATAGTTGTGTGATTAGGAATTGAACATGTACAAACTCATGCTTGTGTTGTGCTTCATAACATGCTCAACTACTTTATGATTTTAACTATGTAATGTATATGTTTAAATTTATATTTACGTTGTATGATCCGTCATGGGTGATGGGGGAGTGGAGCAACGAGTGCGTGCAACAACCCTGGCAGCCCTAAACGGATAATACCAGATCTTGATTGTATGAGTTGAATCTTGATCCACTACTGCTTTATCTATCTCCACTTGATTATGTTTGGGGCTATGATTATAGTCCAGACAATCGGTACCAGAATTGCATTCGTGGCTGTGATTCATTTGCCACGTGAGATGTGTTCGACGAACCCGAGTCGTACTTCGGTTGACGATAGTGGTTGGCCACGCGAAGTGCTTATGCGATTCATATCGTCCAACTTGTTGTGCTCTCGAGCTAGCCGAGCTCGTCAAGTAACCCGATATGTCGAATGTGTATTCACCATGTTTGGTCATTACTGGTTGAACCTAGGGTACCAAACTTACCAGTTGAAATCCCGTTAACCATGGTACCTTGATCCGCTAAGACTCATGAGCTAGACATGGTGGTATGGGACACCGTGGCCGAGCTGTTGGCCTACGCTGGGGTCACGTGCCTCCCCGTAATGACCATTGAGCAACCAAACTCGTGAGCCGAATACGGTGGTATGGGACACTGTATTCGAGCTGTCGACACCTACGGCGAGAGCCGATTACGGTGAGACCTGTATTCGTGTTGATGGGCGACAAGTCCTCCGTAGTGTCTTCGAGTATACTCTAAGGTCTGTGATTGGCGACGAGCCCTTCACAGCAACTAAAGCATTAGTTGAGCCGAGTATGGTGAGATTTGTATTCGAGCTGACGGCCAGCGATTGAGCCGAGTACGGTGAGACCTGTATTCAAGCTGACGGCCGGCAATTGAGCCGCATACGGTGAGATCTGTATTCGTACTGACGGGTGACGAGCCCTTTGCGATGCCTTCGCGATGCCTCTCGATCCATAATACCATATGAGATTAACTAGGATTGACGACCCTAGAATGGATCATGTTTGGGAATGATACAAGGGAGGTACCTTAGTTTTCCAATACTACTGTTTGAAATGGACTAATAATAACTCGGTAATCATGCTCATCATTGCACCGCATGTGCCTAGTAGATGTGGAGCACTGAGGGAGGTATGTATTCGCGAACGTAAGATGATGTCGCATGAGGGTGGTTTGGCAAGGGCATACAACATCATGTCATTTCATAGTTGTATTAAATAAGAGTAGTTAGAATTGTTTGATTGTACTGCTTTATCATTACTGCTTGACTGAGTTGATAACATGTTAACCTATGCTTTACTGTTCCACTGAGTTGATCACTCACTCCCACGTTGTGGGACGGTGTTGTACACACCAACTAGATTTGTTGAGTTTCAGGTGATGGCGAAGCTTGAGAAGCAGAGCCGGACTACTTCTATAATGTTGAGGAGGAGTTCTCCTACATGTAACTCTCTGACAGGTCTATGAAGACCTGGTATTGTATTGATGGGGCTATGGTACTTGGGATAGAAGACATCACACTTCCTCACATGTGGTATATTTTAGAACTGTACTTGTAATTATTTAACCTGGTAACATTATCACACTCTGGAGACCCACCACTGTTTTTATATTGTATATATATCTATCACAGTCTTCCGCTTGCAATTTAACTGTCTCTGGAGTATGATATGCTGTTTTGGCTTAATCTCACTCATGTTCGATGCACGAATATAGTCAACATTCAATCATCATTCATTTTGTTGCATAAGTGATGTTCTGGAACTCGGGAGTTGAGTTTATGCTCGACCCCCGATTTTCAGGGCGTTACATGTTGGTATCAGAGCCTGATTTGGATTAAACCGGACCTGAGTTATGGTCACACGACGCATACTAACGCACTCTGACTTAGGAGGGAGCGACGGAATGTAGAAACAGTCTTAGGCATCCCTGTTCCGTCCAACGGCTAGTTCACTGAAAACGAACGCCGAAATCGAGTCTGTATTCAACTATGGTCGCACGGGTCGACCTTATAACATTCCTAGGCCATCTATTAAAGAGTCTAGATTACAATCCACCTCACCCCAACCATTGAAAATAGATAGAATACGGGATAAACGTAATGAGGATAACTACTCTGAATCCTCGGAGCTTCTCTGGACTCCTCACAGAGACTTCTCAAACCCACGAGGAAAGAAAGCAGAAAGTAGAAATAAATTCCGATAAATTTGAAATTGATTAATGAATGACAAAAGGAAAATGAGTTCACAACCCTTTAAATAGGGATACCAAGTAATGGGAACGAAATCAGAAACAAACTACAACTAAAACTCCTAGAATTCACGACTTACTATAAGGTCATGATGTCTATTAGTGCGTAAGGTTTTCAGCCAAAAATAGTATGTGTCCTATTTGGCTTCACCAAACCGTTCTCCTAATTATTCCAAGCCCTTTCCACAATGGGCATAATTCCTAAAGCCCAACGGATGAAGAATAATCAAACTAAAACTACTATTTTTAGTAAAACGAAATTGAAACAGAGAAACGACCGTCAATCGGAGGGTTTTTTCACAATTTCGGGCTGCGCAACCCTGCATGGTAGGGTTGGTTGGCTTCATTAGCTCATTCTACCCCAAATTCATATATTTTACGTCAGATAACTCATTCCGGATTGCAAGATACGTCCGTTTTGACCCGTAACGACTCGAAACGGAGTCGGGGGGCCACACGCGTCAATCCGGGGGTGAACCAGGTGGACCCAGGGTGCATTTGGCACCTTGGGAGGGTGGAGAACATCACCCAACTGCAGCCGCAGCACGGCGGTCAAAGCGGACCGCGGTCGACCGCGGTCAGGTGGGCCTACTCAAGTTGGGTCGGGCCTGGTCATGGTCGGCCCGACCTCTACACACGTGTGGTGCGTGCGATTTTGCAGGGGGACCCCTACTTCATGTCGTTTTACCTCTCTCTCTCTCAAACGCCCCTCCAACCCCCTTTTCGCTTTTCGGTTGCTGTTTTCTCTCTCAAACCTCCACTCCAATCGCCCATTTCGTTGTTTCCTGTCCAACCATACATCACTCCATCATTTACAGCCCTACCTATCCTCCTACCCTCATCATTCTCTCTCATTTGAGCTCCTACACCCCTCATTTGGAGCTCAAAAACGTGTAACCTCTCTACTCAACTCATCTCTCCACTTTCCTTTACAAATCCCTGTTCTTTGGGCCTCTACAACCACTGTTGAGACCCAAGTTCGTGGAGAACCAAAAACTCCAGCCCCTTTTCTCCCTTTAGGGCCCGTTTGGCCAATTGCGTTAGGTGAGTAAGGTGGATTGAATTATAAAAGTAATAATAAATGTACGTGTAGGATATGGTTCCTAGATTGGTGTATCCCATGTTTTCCAATACCATGTTTGGAGTGTGTGCAATTAAAAGTAAATTCTGAGATTTCCTTTCAACTAACACTTAGAAATTCTGATTCCTGGGATTTAGAAATCCCATCTCACACTTTCCGACACAAGGCTCATTTTCCAAAGCCTATACCATTAATTTTAATCCCCTCCCACCCTCCTACCAAACAAGCCACTCCCAATCCCGAGGTAGGATTAGTAATACAGTCCCATTCAGTACAACTTAAGACCACTGGCCAAATAGTGTTGAAGTAATAAAGTCCCTTGATAAGCATTAACCCACCACACTCTGATAGCTTAAGCTTTAGAGTAAATGGTTGTTTGACAAATAGACCCTTGGAGTTTTGGACCTAGAGCAGTGCTTCGACAGACCTGACAGTATAGGAAATCTGACAAATTAAGAACGTGAACTCCAGAACCCCCTTAGTTGGTTTGAGCATATGTGAAATGCTCGAGCGTTAAGTGCAGACAACTCAATTCCACTTAGACAACGTTTGACCCTACGCGATAAATAATTTCTTATATTAGAAATGATCTGAAATCAGCTAGTGTATAAGAATAGACTTTGGATTATACCTAGAGGAAACTTCTATATTCCTTGGATTTAATGATAGGTCAAATCTATACACCCTTTAGAATCGCCTTCTCAAGGACTTAGTACAATCGGGAACACGGAGGAGAGAAACTACATATAAGCGAGGTACTCGCGGTCTGAGTAGAATTCTCAATCCTGATAGTGACCAATGAACCCTATGCTCTGATCAAGCAGAAGGTCGGGATCAACTAGGATTAAGAACTGATACGACAATTTTCTGTCCTAGCTAGGCAGAAGGTCCATGTATCCGGCTCGGACCCACTACGCAACTTTCTTCCGTGTTGGCCGAACCACTTGCAACCAAAAGTCTATAACTTCGTCTTTGAAAAGTATTAGGAGTATATAGCCCATAGCAACTTTATCTTTTAGGCCCCAGGAATTACCCAAATGGGCAACAAATAGTTAGGAATTAGGTCCTAAATTACACCTTGTTCCGATATACAGAGCAGGACATAAATCTTGAGCCTTGAGGGTGAAAATAAATTTTTAAGGGGGGTAGAACATGATGAGCCCAATCTAGTTAGGTCACCTAATACACCTCTTTGATCTGGGTGGCGCAGCGGAAACATGGTGGACCTACCCCACTGGCCCAGGATCGAAACGGTGCTCGATGAATACGAACATTATAGAAGCCCTAGCAAGTTCTACTATGAGAAACCGTTTTAGGATGATTTAGTAAGATTTGATTCACCCTTTCCTTGGACATAGATAATATCGAGGACTCTCTTAGACTAAGACCTAAAGGGCAACCTTAGAATAAACAATTTGAGCCTTTCAATGATGGACATTCCCTACTCTTAGAGAGTGATCGGACTATGGAGTTACTGAAATATACAACCGCGAAGCATTCGCGGCTTGACCCAATTCTCAATCCCGGGCGACTGCCAACGGACTCACTGCTTAGCCGAGTAGAAGACCAGGATCCATCAGGATTAGGGAGGGATACGATGAGCCTTCTACCCTGGCAAGGTAGATGATCAATGTATCGGGATCAAACCCACTACAAACGTCTCTCCGTGTTGGTCAAACATTGAAAACAACTATCTTACTCTAAATTGCTGGGAATTGTCGTCAAGACTCCAAATAGGTACAAAAATAAATTGTAGCAAACCATCAGGGTAAGAGAAATGGATAGAGAAATAAGTTTTAAGGGGGGTAGACTAAAATGAACCAGCTGGTATATACCCTACCACGCGTAGAAACTTGAATCAATAAGTCTTAGGCAAGTGAAATAATAGAAATCTTCCCTTATTACCCTTAGCCAATTTCGGAGATGAAATTTTGTTTTAAGGGGGGTAGATTGTAACATCCCGGATTTTTGCCAACCTGGGATTAGACGTCCTTAGGCAATGGGTCGATCCTAAGACCTTATCAACTTGTCAAAACTCAATCCCACAGTCTAAAATCGCTCCTTAACCCATTTCCTTCACAAATCCCACCCTTCACCACCTTGTTCCTTAAATTTTCCAAGTACTTTCACCATAGACACTATCTTAAACTAGCTAAGTACTACCTCAGACAGAAATCTTACAGGACTAAATCCTTTAGAAATTTGGCGTGATTCAGCTAGTGTTAAACTAGAGTGCCTGTGAAATTAGCACCAATCACTTTAAATACGATCTGCAAGACCCAAAACTTGTAGAATCATTGACGCTAGGTTACCCTAAAATCTAGGATCAATCTCATTACCCGGCTGCTCTCGAGAGCATCTCGAAACTCCGTATCGGATCTGGACCGCACGTCGGAAGTCTGATTAATACGAAGTTAAGGAACTAGGACCGCCTCGCTGGGCTTGACAACCATCTCGGAAATCAAATCCAGATAGTGTCCCAGCGCTATTCGCTTGAGCTCGGAGTGAAGAGTGTGAGAAATGTGAAATTAATTCAAAATAAAATATCTTGAATAGTAATCTGCCACCTCTCGCTTGCGGATCAGTATTAAGCAACCAGACCGTCAGAATCAGACCAAATTACACCCTCGGATCAGGAGAAATTTCATACACATTTACATGTACTCGGAATCTCCGATCGAGATCCGCTGACCGTTGAACTGAAACTGGTCCGCCACGCGTGATCTGGAATCCCGACCGAAACGAAAACTTAATAGAACGTAGATCCAGCGTTAGTGAGCTTAAGTCTGACCTTTGGCTCAAGGAGGGCCGCCAGAAACCCTCTTTTGAGCTGAAACAATGCCGATTTGATTATAATGTAAGTATACCTTGAACATAAGTCTATTTTGGTTAGTTTTTAGGCTATATAAGGACCTTAACCCCTCTCTCATGGCAGCCATACGAATTTGAGGTTGAGAGAGAGAAAAGAGAGAGAAAGTGTGGGAGATGTGGGAGAATCTCCCTGCCACTCTTCCTTGCCATTGTACGAGCTCCACCGCCTGATTCTCATCGCTTTCCCGGCGTTTCTGGCGTCGTTTTTAGGTAAGAAACCCTAACCCTAATCTGTTTTAGAGTGTAAGGGTTGTAGGTTATGAAATAGCTAACCTATTCCATTCTATAGGTAACCAAACTGCCGTATACGAAAGCTTAGCAAACCTATCGACTTCGTTACGATTCTACGACAAAAGGTGAGGACTTTAGGTGTATAGGTTACGGTTTTCAACGCTTTCAATGTCAGATAATGATAGATTCATGATCTGCATGCAATTGCACATGTACAAAGTGCTTTCCGTTTTCTGTTTCGATTAAAGTTGTAGAATATGGAATTCTACATACTCTAGGTATTTGTAGAAAGTACGGTATACGTATATTTTTGGAAATGTGTTTGACATGTTTATTTGTTATATGGATATACGATATATGGATAAAATACTTATTTGGCAAAAGGATTCGCCTAAATACATGTTTTACTTATACACTATGTATGTTAAAATTGCGTATTCTACAAAATACTGTATACGTATAAATTTTGGAGATGTATTTATCATGATTATTTGTTGTAGTAATATATTATACATGAATAAAATACTCGCTTGGCTAAAGGATAGCCCTAATACATGTTTTGCTAACATACACCATGTATGTTGTAATAGTGTATTCTAAGTGTTTGTGAAAATGACTGAATGAGTATAGAATTCTCATTCGTGCTCGCCATGACTGATTGTCATGGATTCATGATTGTTGTATTGGCGATACCCCCCTTTGACGAAAGGATTTGCCCTAAATCATGCCACGGCCAATAACACTATATATGCTAAAATGTGTGGCCCAAGTGTTTGTGGAAATGACTGAATGAATATGGAAATTGGATTCCTGCTTGCCATGACTATCCGTCGTGGGTGTACGCGTGTTATGATTGGGGCAACTCCCTAGTAAAAGGATTTGGCCTAATGCCTATGTGATCGACATATGTCATGTATGTTGATGTATGTTTGTTTAAGTGTTTCTTGAAATGTCTGAATGAGTAGTAGTTAGCAAATTGTAATGTATAAGGGTGTTGAGATACGATTCTCAACCTCTTTTAACTATGTGTATGATCTCCTTGGATAGTTGTGTGATTAGGAATTGAACATGTACAAACTCATGCTTGTGTTGTGCTTCATAACATGCTCAACTGCTTTATGATTTTAACTATGTAATGTATATGTTTAAATTTATATTTACGTTGTATGATCCGTCATGGGTGATGGGGGAGTGGAGCAACGAGTGCGTGCAACAGCCCTGGCAGCCCTAAACGGATAATACCAGATCTTGATTGTATGAGTTGAATCTTGATCCACTACTGCTTTATCTATCTGCACTTGATTGTGTTTGGGGCTATGATTATAGTCCAGACAATCGGTACCAGAATTGCATTCGTGGCTGTGATTCATTTGCCACGTGAGATATGTTCGACGAACCCGAGTCGTACTTCGGTTGACGATAGTGGTTGCCACGCGAAGTGCTTATGCGCTTCATATCGTCCAACTTGTTGTGCGCTCGAGCTAGCCGAGCTCGTCAAGTAACCCGATATGTCGAATATGTGTTCACCATGTTTGGTCATTACTGGTTGAACCTAGGGTACCAAACTTACCAGTGGAAATCCCGTTAACCATGGTACCTTGATCCGCTAAGACTCATGAGCCGGACATGGTGGTATGGGACACCGTGGCCGAGCTGTCGGCCTACGCTGGGGCCACGTGCCTCCCCGTAGTGACCATTGAGCAACCAAACTCGTGAGCCGAATACGGTGGTATGGGACACTGTATTCGAGCTGTCGACACCTACGGCGAGAGCCGAGTACGGTGAGACCTGTATTCGTGCTGACGGGCGACGAGTCCTCCGTAGTGTCTTCGAGTATACTCTAAGGTCTGTGATTGGCGACGAGCCCTTCACAGCAACTAGAGCATGAGTTGAGCCGAGTACGGTGAGATCTGTATTCGAGCTGACGGCCAGCGATTGAGCCGAGTACGGTGAGACCTGTATTCGAGCTGACGGCCAGCAATTGAGCCGCATACGTTGAGATCTGTATCCGTGCTGACGGGTGACGAGCCTTTTGCGATGCCTTCGCGATGCCTCTCGAACTTTAATACCGTATGAGATTAACTAGGATTGACGACCCTAGAATGGATCATGTTTGGGAATGATACAAGGGTGGTACCTTAGTTTCCCAATACTACTGTTTGAAATGGACTAATAATAACTCGGTAATCATGCTCATCATCGCACCGCATGTGCCTAGTAGATGTGGAGCACTGAGGGAGGTATGCATTCGCGAACGTAAGATGATGTCGCATGAGGGTGGTTTGGCAAGGGCATACAACATCATGTCATTTCATACTTGTATTAAATAAGAGTAGTTAGAATTGTTTGATTGTACTGCTTTATCATTACTGCTTGACTGAGTTGATAACATGTTAACCTATGCTTTACTGTTCCACTGAGTTGATCACTCACTCCCACGTTGCGGGACGGTGTTGTACACACTAACCAGATTTGTTGAGTTTCAGGTGATGGCGACGCTTGAGAAGCAGAGCCGGACTGCTTCTATAATGTTGAGGAGGAGTTCTCCTACATGTAACTCTCTGACAGGTCTATAAAGACCTGGTATTGTATTGACGGGGCTATGGTACTTGGGATAGAAGACATCACACTTCCTCACATGTGGTATATTTTAGAACTGTACTTGTAATTATTTAACCTGGTAACATTATCACACTCTGGAGACCCACCACTGTTTTTATATTGTATATATATCTATCACAGTCTTCCGCTTGCAATTTAACTGTCTCTGGAGTATGATATGTTGTTTTGGCTTAATCTCACTCATGTTCAATGCACGAATACAGTAAACATTCAATCATCATTCATTTTGTTGCATAAGTGATGTTCTGGAACTCGGGAGTTGAGTTTATGCTCAACCCCCGATTTTCAGGGCGTTACATATACTTAGGTTATAACTAAAACCAGCCTTTTTTGACTCAACAGAGCATTTCCGGAGCCCTCCCTTGAGCCAAAGGTCGGACTTAAGCTCCCTGACCATGGATCTAGGTCGATTTAAGTTTTCGTTCCAATCAGGTTTCCAGATCGCATGTGGCGGACCAGTTTCAGTTCAACAGTCACCGAAACTCGATCAGGGTTACAAGTACTCTGCCATGTATGAGAAATTTCTCATGATCGGAGGGTGTATTTGGGTCAGATTTTGATGGTCTGATTGCTTATATTCGGCCCGCAAGCGACAAGTCTCAGATTACTTAAATTAGATTTAATTTATAAAGAAAACCACGTTTTCTCACACACTTCACTCCGGGCTCAAGTGAATAGCCCCAGGACACGATCTAGATTTGATTTTCGAGATGGTTGTCAAGCCCAGCAAGGCGGTCCTAATTATATACTTTGTATTATTCGGACTTTCGACGTGCGGTCCAGATCCGATGCGGAGTTTCAATATGTTCCCGAGAGCAACTGGGTAATGAGATTGATCCTAGATTTCAGGGTAACTTAGTATCAGCGATTCTACAAATTTTGAGTCTTGCAGATCGTATTTAAACTAGTTCAAGCTAATTCTATTGATTGTTCAGCTTAGTACTTAACTAAAGCGTGCCCTAATTATGACAGAATAAGGTCCTAGGGAAGTTCTACGCCCGTTTCTGGCACTTTTAATTAGTATATTATTTGTATTATTTTTTAGTAGTTCATCATCAAGTCTACTTCATCTCCATCAAATTTCATTAGATTTTCTATTGTATAAAAATTCTAAAAATTCTCGAAGCAGCAGTTGTCCAAACTGATGATTTTTGGATAGTTGTCACAATGACCTATATTTACCTATATTAAACAATTTATTATATTTTTTTACTTATTTTTATATGAAAGTAGACTCATCGATCTTAAATCTGGCTTTTGAATCACTTAAATGGGAGTTATAACGAGGGAGATATGACTTTTTGAAGTCGGACTAAAATCACAGAAAATGTGGCCGAAAACGCGCCAGCCGATGAACTGCGGCCCGCCCGGGCCCGCTGTACGGACGAGGCATCGCCACTCGCTGTCCTATCTGGGGTGGTTTCACCACCGATATTCAAAATAGGTGTATTTTACAACATAGGATGAGTTATTTAACGTGCAATACATGTTTTTGGGGTAGGAGAAGCTGATCTATCCAAATATTTATTTCGTGAGATTCCAAAAGATTAATCGTTAAAAACCCATTTTATTTATTTATTTACTATTCATAGTAATTTTTAGTTTAAGTATTGATCAACATCACCTAAACTTTAAGATTTGTGTCTAATATGAAAGCACTTAGAAAATTTTGAAGGATAAGGTAGTGAAAGGTGAGATTTTTGAAGGAAAGGTGAGATTTTGAAGAAAATGGTTTGAAAAGGGATTTGAGACTTTTGAATTAAGTATTTGAGAAGTTAATCAGGTGTTAGGATCAACCCATCTCCTAAGGACGTCTAACTCCAGGTTGGGAAAAATTCGGGGTGTTACAATCTACCCCCCTTAAAAATAATTTCGTCTCCGAAATTGCCTAAGGGAGATGAGTAAAGATTTTATTATTTCTTTTTGCCTAAGTTTTATTGATTTCCAGTTTATATGTGGAGTCTTGATGATGATTCCATTTATTTAGAGTAAGATATTTATTTTCAATGTTTGACCAACACGGAGAGACAGTTGTAGTGGGCCTGATCCCGATACATCGATCATTTACCTGACCAGGGTAAAAGGCTCATCGTATCGCTTTCTGGTCCTGGTGAATCATAGCCTTATGCTCAGTCAAGCAGTGAGTCCATTGGTAGTTGCCCAGGATTGAGAATTGGGTCAAGCCGCGAATGCTTCGCAGTTTATATTTCAGTAACTCCGTAGTCCGATCACTTTAAAACTTAGGGAATGCCCATCATTGAAAGGCTCAAGTTTCTTATTTATAAAGTTGCCCTTTGGGTCTTGGTCTAAGAGAGTCCTTGTCTTAATTTAGGTCCAAGGTAGGAGTTAATACATAGCTTACTAGATCGTCCTAAAAAAGTTTCTATTAGTATATATATTTGGCTAAGGCTTCTATTGGGTTCATATCCAACGAGCACATTTGTGGATACACCGACCTCGGCTATTGTAATTCATCTCGTACCCATTGATAGGCCTATTCTTTAGTACGAATTGATTTAATACTTGAACCCTAATTACTTTTATTCCAGTAATTTCAACATTAACAGTCTAAGGAAGGTTCAACCCCTATTTAGTGACCATCTAGTGACCTAACCTTTCGTATAACCTGAATCAATTTCCTTCGATCCTGGGCCAGTGGGGCAAGGGTCCACCACGCTTCCGCTGTGCCACTTTGATCCAACGGAGGTATTAGCTGACCTAACTAGATTGGGCTCATAATATCTTACCCCCCTTAAAAATTATTTCTACTCTCAAGGCTTAAGAATCTATGTCCTGATCCGTATGTCAGAACAAGGTGTAATCTAAGACCTATCCTTGACATGAAATGGGAAACGTTCTCCCAACACATTGGTCTTCCTTTTGTCTATGATGTGTACTATGGCATTGATACCTATGGTTATAGACAGGAGCTAAAAATAATGGGTGTTGAGGATGATTTCAAGGACGAGTGTGAGTTTGTGGCAAGATGCCTAATTTACCAAAGAAGGACTTTTATCACGGTCCCAACTCACCTTATTTAATCATGTCTAGCTTAGCTTAACATGCAGGTTATCTTTCTAAGTTCATATGCACAATATGCATGACATGTGATTTGGGACCTAATTCCTAACTACCTGTTGCCCATTTGGGAAATTCCATGGGCCTAAAGAGAAAATCTCTATTAGCTATATGTTCTTAACACTTCTCAAAGACGAAATAATAAACTTTTAGTTGCAAGTGGTCGGGCCAACACGGAAGGAAAGTTGTGTAGTGGGTCTGAGCCGGATACATAGACCTTCTGCCTAGCTAGGACATAAAATTTGTCGTATCAGTTTTTAATCCTAGTTGATCCCGATCTTCTGCTTGATCAAAGCAGTGAGTTCATTGGTAACTACTAGGATTGAGGATTCAATTCACACCGCGAATACCTCGCTTATATATAGTTCTCTACTCCGTGTTCCCATTTGTAATAAGTCTTTGGGAAGACAATTCTAAGGGGTGTATTGATTTGACCTAACATTCAATCCAATGTATATATATAAGTTTTCCCTATACGTGAATAGTTTCTAATCAAAACAACCTTCATAAGAGTTATTAAAGAAGTCTATAAGTATTAAGGTGATTCAACGAAGGAATGAGGTCTCACTCCAACCTAATCAAGTCAACTACTCAACCTATCTTTCAAATATCTTAGCATAAGTAGTCTTTTACGGACGTATAACCAGTAACCTAATCTTAACTTATGAGTAGCAGTAATCCGATAGTTGTAATCCAAAGTCTACGCTCATACGCTAGATGATTTCATACCATTTCTAATACAAGAAATTGTTTTATCGCTTATGGTCAAAAGTTGTTTGATTGCACACATGACCATACTAGCGAGAGAGGTCCTAGGGTTCACATTATTAATTTATTGAGTTTCCTACACTGTCAAATCTTTTGAAATCTAAGAGTACCAACTTTAGGTTTGACACTCTAAGGGCCTATTTAGCCAGTGGTCTTAAGTTGTATTAAATGGGACTGCATTGCTAATCCCACCTCGGGATTTGGAAATGGCATGTTTGGAAGGAGGGTGGGATGGGATTAAAATCAATTTCATAGGCTTTGAAAATGAGCCTTGTGTTGGAAAGTGTGAGATGGGATTTTTAAATCCCGTGATGATGAATTTCCAACTGTAATTTGAAAGGAAATCCCAGGATTTACTTTTAATTGCATACATTCCAAACATGGTATTAAAAAACATGGGATACACCCAATCCAGGGACAATACCTTACACATGCATTTATTGTTACTTTTACAATTTCTTCCACCTTAAACTCACATAATGCAGTTGGCTGAACGGGCCCTAAATGTCCCACCATTTGGAGGTTGCGAAGTTTATGGGACACAAACATGTCCCAACATTTGGAGGTTGTGAAGGTAATGGTGGTGGATAGGTGTAAGATGTGGAAGAAGACAGAAGCTTGAGTGAATAGAAGTGGGGATATGAGATCATTTTACATGGTCTCGGCTACGTACGGGCTATACTACTGTAGTTAATCTTGACCGTCGGCGAAACTTGGGATACTAATGTGATTTCTAAATTTCATCGCCCCCTTCCTAAATCAGAGTGTGTTAGAGTGCGTCATGTTACCATAACCCAGGTCCAGTTTAATCCAAATCATGCTTTGATACCATCTTGTAACGCCCTGAAAATCGATGGTCGATCAAAACTCAGCTCCCGAGTTCCAACGCCTCACTTATGCAACATAGATAATGAAGATTATGAAGAGTGTATTGAAACATGAATGAGATTATACCAAAACAGCATATCATACTCCAGAGACAAGTGAGATTACAAGCGGAAGACTGATAGATATGAAAAATATATAAACTGTGGTAAGTCTCCAGAGTGTGATAATGTTACCAAGTTAAATAATTACATGTACCATTCTAAATATATACAAAAGGTGTAATGTCATCTAGTCAACATCCTAGAAATCCCCGTCGATCAGGACACGACTCACATGAACCTGCCTGAAAACTGCATGTAGGAGAAGGCCTCCTCGTCATCCTCGAAGTCCGACTCCACCTCGTAGGCATCGCCACCACCTGCAACTAAGACAGGGCCTTGGTGTGTACAACACCGTCCCGTAACGTGAGAGTGAGTGGTCAACTTAGTGGAATAATAAAGAAAAGGTTAGCATGTTATCAATTCAATCAAGCAGTAATGATAAAGCAGTAAATCACACATCCCTAAGTACTCTTGTTAATGCAAGAATGGTATGAATATATGATGCATGCCCTTGCCTACGCTCCCTCAGCGACTTCATCTCACGTTCGCGCAAGAACAACACTGCCTCAGTGCTTGACCTGCTACGCCTGAACGCAAGCGTAATGCGGTGCATGCTTATGATTACCAAGTTCTTATTAGTCCTTTTCCTATAGCAGGATTGTGAGTCATTTTCCTATAGCAGGATTGGGAAACTAAGGTACCTCCCTTATATCATTCCCAAACAAGGATCCATTCTAAGGTCGTCAGTCCTAGTAAATCTCATACGATGTTGCGGTTCTAGGTCGGTGCAATGGCTCGTCGTCAAATCAGTACAGGCCTAGTGTATACTCTGATTACTACGGAAAGGCTCGTCGCCTCTACGCAGGTTCAAAGTATGCCCGAGGTCACTACAAAGGGCTCCTCACCAAATCAGTGTAGGCCGACAGCTCGAATACAGTGTCCCATACCACCGTATTCGGCTCACGAGTCTGGGTTGCTCACTGGTCACTACGGGGAGGCTCGTCGCCCCAACGAAGGCCGACAGCTCGACCACGGTGTCCCATACTACCATGTCCGGCTCATGAGTCTTAGTGGATCGAGGTACCAAGGTTAACAGGGATTTCACTGGTGAATTTGGTACCCTAGGTTCAAGCAAAAGCGTCCAAACATAGTGAACATACATCGGGTCAATCGGGTTACTTAACGAGCTCGACTAGTACGAGCGTTCATCGAATTGATCGACATGAAGTGCATAAGCACTCCGTGTGGCCTAACCACTGTCATCAACCGATATACGACTCGGATTCGTCAGGCGCATCTCATGTGGCGAAATAACATCAGCCACTAATACGAGGCCTATTACCGATAGCCTGGACTATATAATAGCCCCAAACACAATCAACCTCAACAAACTAACATATGAGATAATTCAACAAACTAACATATGAGATAATTGAGCAGTAATGAATACATATTTCAAATACTACAATGAGTTGAGCATGTTATGAAGTACAACATAAGCATGAGTTTATACATGTTCAATTCATAATCACACAGATATCTAAACATGGCATACATGGAGGAAATCATACACATCGTTAGGGTAGTTGAGAATCCTATCTCAACGCCCAATTTGAGAAGAATTTATAAGCACTTACTCATACAGACATTTTTACATACACTTAGTCTGCACATAACATCATACATGGTATGTAGTAGTTCGAATACGTATTAGGGCAAGTCCTTCCGTCAACGGATTGCCACCTATACAACAATCAGATATCTACGATGGTTAGTCGTGGCGTACACTAATGCATAGTTTATACCCACTTAGACATTTTCACAAACGCTTAGGCTACAACTTGTACATACACGACGTATGTTAATATAACAGCTATTAGGCTAATTCGTTCACCCAGAAGTTGATACACATGCATCTAGCATCCATAGACAACAATTAATCATGGCAAGCATAAATCCATATTTCATACATATACGGTAGTTTCTACAAATACGAGGAATATAGTATATTCAACATAGTTAACGTATATCTGAAAAATGAAACGGACAGCACTTTGTACATGTGCAATAGCATCCACGTCAGTAATATATCATTAACTGACATTGAAAGCCTTGAAAACCATAACTTATACGTTTAAAGTCCGCACCTTATGCCGTAGAAGCGAGCAACAGACTCAGTTAAACACCAAGTCTTTATCAACGGTAGAACGACAACCTATGACATGAAATAGGTTAGCTATTTCATCACTTACACTAGTTGAATCTCTAGAACTGATTAGGGTTAGGATTTCTTACCCATCTCAATTCTACTTCATCATCATCAAATTTCATTAGATTTCGTGTTGTAGAAAAATTCTAAAAATTCTCGAAGTAGCAGCTATCCAAACTGATGATTTTTGGACAGTTGTCACAATGACCTATATTTACCTATATTTAATAGTTTATTATATTTTTCACTTATTTTTATATGAAACTAGACTCATCGAGCTTAAATCTGGCTTTTGAATCACCTAAATTGGAGTTATAACGAGAGAGATATGACTTTTTGAAGTTAGACCAAAATTGTAGAAAATGTAGCTGAAAACGGGCCAGCCGATGAACTGTGGCCCGCCTGGGCCCGTTGTACGGACGAGGCCTCGCCAAACCGGTGAGCCCCTCGTCGCTCGCTGTCCTATCTAGGGTGGTTTCGCCACCCGATGTTCAAAATAGGTGTATTTTACAACCCAGATGAGTTATTTGACGTGCAATACATGTTTTTGGGGTAGGAGAAGCTGATCAACATCACCTAAACTTTAAGATTTGTGTCTAATATGAAAGCACTTAGAAAATTTTAAAGGAGAAGGTAGTGAAAGGTGAGATTTTTAAAGGAAAGGTGAGGTTTTGAAGAAAATGGTTTGAAAAGGAATTTGAGACTTTTGAATTGAGTATTTGAGAAGTTAATCAGGTGTTAGGATCGACCCATCGCCTAAGGACGTCTAACTCCAGGTTGGAAAAAATCTGAGGTGTTACAGGACCACACTACCATAAACATTGAGGAGTTGAACATCCACTATTAAAACCATTTTGGGGAATGCAGAAGTCCTGGATCAATGTGAATTTGTTCTCCCTCTTAATTCAGGTCCTTGTGACCATATGAATAGATTGGATGGAAAACAAACGTTATGGTGGGCCAGCCCCACTTGGGTTTAATTTGTACCCAACAACTAGGGCTAAGGCATGCCTAGTTCAGCCCATAGTGATGATGAGCTTGAGCCCTGTAGGGCCACCTTGTTTCGATAAAAATATGGTGGGTCGTTCCCTCTAACACAAACCTAAGGGGCCTTGTTATTATCCCTTCTGAGCCTCACGTTAGTTGGACAAACTGTGAGAATACCAATGAACATAAACCGTGATTTTAAGAGATTCCTTGGGTGACTTTGGACTGCAAGAGAACTTGGGTTAAGAGCACGAACACGACCCTGCAAGTGATGATTCTTCCCCTTGAGCTTTCCAATTTTCCATTAGCTTAAGTTATAGTTTTTATTTTAATTTATAATTGATATCTCCATTTCATAGTCACATGTGTTAATTGTTGGAATTGAATTGCTACATTACATGCTTAATGTTTATCCTGCATATTTATTAATCCTTGCGGATTATCTGTGGATTGCTTATGTAACTTAAACTGGTACATCAGTGGGAAACCCCCACTTATAAATGTACACCCATACTTGGGATGTAACCCGACTGGTTGTGACTGAAATGGACCTTCAATCTAGTGGTTATTGAGCGGTGGTCTAAATGGATCATTGATGTGGGCCTACCATCCAGGGTTGTTGTGTCTAAGTGGTTTTTAAGGATGGTCTTTTATCGCATGGTTTTGATACTCATCCTATATGGCCTATTTTGATAATTGCCTTACGTGGCTTGTTTTGGTATCACCCTATGAGGCTTTGGTCTAGTATTTTTCCTATATGGGTTCGATGTTTTTATCGTGCAAGCCTGCAATGGTAAGCCCCATATACTGTAATATGATTGGCTACTAGTTGACGGGTTCCATTAAACATCCTAAGATGGTAGCCTCATGAGTCGGGGATGGTGGTATGGGACCTATGCCCGAGCTGTAGGCCTACGCTGGTGATGAGCCCCGGTAGTGACCTTGAGCTTATTTAAAATTGGCCGATTGTAACCGGACTAATAATGGTTTGGCTAATCATGCATATATGGCATGGAACAACATTTATCGCTAGGCTATCGTTACACTACACTTAGTATGCTTTCGCTGACGACTAGCCTCATACGATGGGCAGTCGTTACGCCGTACTTAGTATGCTTTCACTAACGACTAGCCTCTGTCCAACTGGATGTTTTTCCCAGGTCGATGATTGCATTCCGCACGGTTGACCCCGGGGCGTTGATTGCGTATTTGTATGGATGCCAAGCCTAAATTCCGCACGGATGAGCATCCCCGGGGCATGACTGCATTCACGCATCCATGCATCTAATAAGACCTGCATTATGTATTATTTTGTATGATTTGTTTTATAACTATGCTTACCTAATGCGGTGGTGTGTAATCTTGAGGGGAATTCACACTGAGTTGGCCACTCATCCATCAAATATATAACCGTACAGGTAGAATAGGTGGCCTAGGTGGCATTCAATTTCAGGCTGGTGAGGAGCTGAGTACAAGTGCCTGGGGTGTATGGTTGTATTGCCACGAGGCGCTACGTGATCTTGCATCTTAGATTTTATTCGCATTTTGTTATCTCTCTTGTATAAACTGTGAAATCCATGTATTTGTTAATTCAGAGACATTGGTTTGTATAATTCATTATGGGCAACTTCTTGTACATCCTAAACATAAATGAAATCTTCCATTATATATGATTTGTCCATTCTACGCTCATCTACTTACTCTGATAGTTGAAATATATATATATATATATATATATATATATATATATATATATATAATCGAATTTGACCATCCTTTAAGGTTAACACTCGGGTTTTTGGGAAACGGGTCGTGTACTCGGGTCCTGAAAAGTCGGGCATTACAATGTGGGCCTTGGGCTTTGTATCTGTAATGCCCTGAAATTCGAGGGTCGAGTAGCAACTCAACTCTCGAGTTCCAAAACATCACTTATGAAACATAGAGAATGATGATTGAATGTTGTCTATGTTAGTGCAAGAAACATGAGTGAGATTATACCAAATCAGTAATCCATACTCCAGATCAATTTACAAAATGCAAGCGGAAGACTGAAAGATGTATATAGATGTATATAAAAACAAAACGATTTCGATCTGTCTTCAAAGTATGATTATTTCACTGAGTCATCATATACATGTACTGAATCAAAAAAAAAATGTCAAAAGAATAGTCCAACTGTCGTGATAGTCCAATAGCCCCATCAATCCGATAGCCTAAGCAAAGCCACCAGCGAACTGCATATAGAAAAACTCATCCTGATCATCGTAATAATCAGGCTCAGCCTCCAGTGAATCATCGGTACCTGCATTTAAGACAGAGTCTGGTGGGTGTCCAGAACACCGTCTCGTAACGTGGGAGTGAGTAGCTAACTCAGTGGAACAATAAAGCATAGGTTAACATGTTATCAAATCAGTCAAGCAGTAATGATAAAGTAGTACAATCAAAAATCTTAAGTACTCTTGTTAATGCAAGTATGAAATGCAGTCGTGATGCATGCCCCTCGCCTAACCACCCTCATATGGCACCATCTTACATTCGCGGCATGCGTTCATCCCTCAGTGTTCCACATCTTCCAGGTACATGCAATGCGATGATTAGCATGATTACCGAGTTATTATTAGTCCATTTCAAACAGCGTATTGGAAAACTAGGGTACCTCCCTTATATTATTCCCAAACAATGATCCATTTTAGGGTCATCAATCCTAGATAATCTCATACGATAGTGTGGTTCTAGGTCGCTGCAAGGGCTATTACACGGAATTGTTGCACCACTCTCCCACCACCTTATCAATACAGGTCTGGTTTGTACTTTTGTTGCTACGGAAGGGTCGTCGCCTCCACGTAGACTCAGAGTACTCTTGAGGTCACTACAAAGGGTTGTCAGGGCTGTTACACGGAATCGTTACACCACTCCCCCATCACCTTATCAGTGTAGGCCGACAGCTCGAATACAGTGTCCCATACCACCGTATTCGGCTCATGAGTCTGGTTGCTCAATGGTCACTACGGGGAGGCTCGTGGCCCTAGCATAGGCCGACAGCCCTACCACGGTGTCCCATACCACCATGCCCGGCTCATGAGTCTTAGCGGATTGTGGTACCATGATTAACGGGATTCCACTAGTAAGTTTGGTACCCTAGGTTTAAACAAAGGCATCCAAACATGGTGAACATACATAAGGCGGATCGGGTTACTTAACGAGCTCGGCTAGCTCGAGCGTACGACCAATTGAACGTCATGAAGCGCAAGCACTTCGTGTGGCCTAACCACTGCCGCCAACCGAAGTACGACTCGGGTTCGTCGAACACATCTCGTAAGGCGAATGAATCTCAGCCACGAATTTATTTTCGTTACCGATTGCCTGGACTACATCATAGTCCCAAACTCAATCCATTCATCATATAATCATGTGAGACAATCCACCATAATGGATTCCATGGTTCAAGAAGTTCAATCACATAAGCATATTATGAAACAACATTAACCATTAAAGCATATTACAACACAAACATGATTTCACACACAATCATTGCATAAGTAAAATAGAATTTACTATAAAGCATACATGTAGGAAATCATTCACACAATTAAGGTGACCGAGATTTGTATCTCGAGCCGCACACAAAGTGTACTAGATGATCGCTAGCACATTCAGGCATTTTCACAAACACATAAACTTCAAACATCATCATACATGATATATGATGAATTGTACATGTGCTAGGCCAAATCCTTTCACTAGGGAGTTGCCCCGTATATCACATGTGTATACCCACGACGAAAATCATGGCATGCATGAATCCGAGATCCGTGTTTACTTAAGCATTTCCACAAACACTTGGGCTACACATTTATCACATATAACGTACTTTTGCCGTGACATGATTAGGGCAAGTCCTTTCGCTAAGGAGTTGTCACACATGCATCAAGCATATATTCACGAAAAATAAACATGTTAAGCACAAATCCAAATTTCAAACAAAAACAAACATCAAAACATATGCATAGAATAGCCTAAATCCTACATATCTCATATAAACTCGTATGACGAAACAGACGACGCATTTTGCATGTGTAATAGCACCCTTGTCAGTTATAAATCATTCACCGACATTGAAAGCCTTGAAAACCATAACCTATACACCTAAAGTCCGCACCTTACGCCGCAGAAGCATAATAAATTTGGTAGGAATGCTAAGGCTTCTCCTACGACAGTAGAACGGCATAAAACACAAGTAGTATTAGCTATTTTGCTAACTGAATCAATTGAAACCCTAAAACAGGTTAGGGTTAGGGTTTTCTTACCTAGAAACGAAGCTGGAATCCCCGAAAAAGCGATTAGATCACGAGGGTTAAGCGTGTATAGTAAGAGGATAGAGTATCAGGAAGGTTTTCCCACCACTCTCACACTTTCTCTCTCTTTTCTCTCTTCTCTCTCCTAGGGTTTCTTCAAATTCGTATGGGCTGAATGTGAGAGGGTTTAAGGTCCTTATATAGCCTAAAACATCACCAAAATAGACCTAGGGTCAAAGGTATACTTAGGTTATATCCAAAGTGAGCTTGTTTCATCTCAACGGAGCACTTCTGGTGGCCCCTTTTCTGCGTGCGGTCGGACTTAAATTCACCAACCTTGGATCTAGGTGAAGTTAAGTTTTCGTTCAAGGCGGATTCTCAGATCGCACGTGGCGGACCAGTTTCAGTTCAACGGTCACTGAAACTCGATCGGGGATTTCAAGTACACTGCCATGTATATAAAATTTCTCCTGATCCGAGGGTGTATTTGGGTCAGATTCTGACAGTCTGATTGCTTATATCAGGCCCGCAAGTAACAAGTTTCAGATTACTATTTGAGATTTTATTTATAAAGAAAACCAAGTGTTCTCACACTCCTCGCTACGGGCTCAAGTGAATAGCCATGGAACACTATCTGGGTTTGATCTCTTAGATGGTTATCAAGCCCAGCAAGGTGGTCCTAAGTCTATAATTTCGTATTATTCGGACCTTCGATGTGTGGTCCAGATTCGATACGGAGTTTCAATGTGCTCTCGAGAGCAGCTGGGTAATGAGATTGATCTTAGATTTCAGGGTAATGTAGCGTCAACGATTCCACAAGTTTTGGGTCTTGCAGATCGTATTTAAAGTGATTAGTATGGATTTCATGGCTAATCCAGTTTAGCACTTAGTTAACTTTGTCTAATTTCTGAAGGATTTGATCCTAAGTGATTTCTGCCTGAGGTGGTACTCAGGGCATTGTACGAAATTTTCGAGTCGTTACAGTATCTATATGGCTTGTTATTGTTTATGCCTTTTGGGGAAATGGTGGTTGAATGTCCCCATTATGGACCCCTTTAGGCCCATTTCCTTCTTTAGGGCGAGGCCCGTCATTGGTGGTCGTCGGTTTTAAGGATGGCTGGACCAGATTTTGTTTGGACGTGGGAGGAGTTCGTGGTCTGCTTTGACCAAAAGTTCTTCCCAGAGCATATCCGTGAGCAGAGGGCCTTAGAGTTCGAGACACTAGTGCATGGTGAGATGACGGTATCTCAGTATGAGGCCCAATTTGTTGCCCTGTCTCTTTTTCCCTCCTACCTCGTTGACGACGAGAAGCGGAAGGCTAAACGTTTTGTGAGCGGCTTGTGTCCCGCCCTTCGCGGTCGTGTCGTGGGACATCTGTTGACCACATTTAATAAGGTTGTGCATAGAGCCTTAGTTTATGAGGAGGACTGGGCCTTGAACCAGAGAACCAGAGATCAGAGTTCTAGCGGAGACCGGAAGAGGAAGGCACCTTCTGGTAGTTCCCGTCAGCACCAGCACCGATGACATTGAGGCAGTTCTGGGTTCAAGCAGCCCGCAACACAACCAGCTTCATCCTCGTCGTAGCCATCAGCTCCTTATTCTGGGCCTTTTACTAGCATATGTTATCGATGCAGACAGTCTGGGCATCGTAGGTGTGAGTGTCCTCATCCCCTGTAGCAGCAGAGGGCACCGAAGCTCCCCCCGCCCTATCCTCCACATTAGCAGCAACGACCCCAGCATCAGACTCCTGTTCATAGGCCTCCTCCCCAGTAGTAAAGGCAGCAGGGTAGGTCACCATAACGATCGCAGCAGAGATAGTAGCCGAGGGGACATGTACCTCCCCCACAGTCCCTAGGTCGAGTATATATTGCCACACAGCAGGTGCAGGGTCAGGATCCGCAGTCTTCCGGATTGCTTCCATTGCCAGCGCAGGGTCGATTCTATGCAGCACAGCAGGACCCACAATCATCTTCTGGAGGAGTAGTTGAGGGTATTCTTCTTATCTCTGTTTGTGTTGCTCATGTTTTATTTGATTTTGGAGCATCTCATTCATTCATGGCCGAGGAGTTCTGCCGATTGACCGGTCTTCTATCAGAGTTTGCGCCTGAGGCTTTAGTCATTTCAACTCCCTTGGAGAGGTCCGCGGTTTTGAGTCATCGTTGTTCTTCTTTCCCGATTTTGGTTGGTGAGATGTTCTTGCCCATTGATTTGTTTGTATTGCTGATGGCTGAGTTCGATGTTATTCTGGGTATGGATTGGCTTGGCAAGTATCATGCCATCTTGAACTCTGCCGCGAGGACAGTCACATTTCATATTCCCGACTTGCCGATATTCCAGTTCGTTGCCAAGCCCAGAGGAGAGTCGTTATCCATTTTGTTGGCTTGTATTGTTGAGGAGTCTGTGGCAAGGTGTATTGAGCAGCTGCCAGTAGTTTGTGAGTTACCGGATGTGTTTCAGGAGATCCCGGGTTTGTTGCTGTGTCGGCAGATAGAGTTTCAGATTGATTTGGTGCCCGGTACTGCGCGTATTTTGAAGGACCCCTACCGGATGACGCCGATGGAGTTGAGGGAACTATAGGAGCAGTTGGATGAGCTCCGAGAGTTGGGATTTATTCATCCCAGAAGTTCGTTATGGGGAGCCCCAGTATTGTTCATGAAGAAGAAGGATGGCTCGTTGAGGCTCTACATTGATTACCGCTTACTCAACAAGGTCATTATTACGAACAGATACCCTCTCCCCAAGATTGATGATTTGTTCGACTAGCTGCAGGGTGCTCAGTTCTTTTCCAAGATTGACTGGCGCTCTAGTTAACATCAAATTCGAGTCTGAGAGGAAGATATTCTGAAGATAGCATTTTGGACGTGCTACGGTCACTTTGAGTTTCTGGTCGTGTCATTTGGGCTGACCAATGCACCCGCCATGTTCATGCAGCTGATGAACGAGGTCTTCCGGCCCTACCTCGATCAGTTCGTAATTGTATTCATTGATGATATTCTTGTGTATTCGAGGACCGGGAGGACCATGAGGAGTACTTGCAGATTGTGCTTGAGACCCTCCGTGCCCACCAGCTGTATGCGAAGCTGGAGAAGTGTGAGTTTTGGCAGGAAGAGGTGAAGTTCCTCGGTCACATGGTGATGAGGGAGGGTGTCGATGTGGACCCCTCGAAGGTTAATGCAGTGCGTCAGTGGGGCCAGCCCACGAACGCGTCCGAGATCCGTAGCTTCCTTGGTCTAGCGGGTTATTATCAATGATTCATCAAGGGTTTCTCCCATATTGCAGCACCACTGACCCAGTTGATGCGGAAGGGCGCTGAGGGCGTCTGGAGTGACGCTTGTGAGGAGGTATTTATGGAGTTAAAGGATTGCCTCACGTCTGCTCCTGTCCTCACTCTTCCTGATGGGAGTGATGGTTTTGTTGTTTTCACCGATGCCTCCAGAGTTGGTTTGGGTGTTGTTCTGATGCAGCACGAGAATCTTGTGGCATATGTGTAACACCCCGAATTTTTGCCAACCTGGAATTAGACGTCCTTAGGCAATGGGTCAATCCTAACATCTGATTAACTTCTCAAACACTAAATTCAAAGGTCTTAAATCCCTTCTTCAAACCATTCTCTTGAAAACCTTACCTTTCCTTCACAAATCTCACCTTTCACTATCTTCTTCGTCAAACTTGTCTAAGTGCTTTCATTTTAGACACAAATCTTAAAGTCTAGGTGATGCTGATCATTCCGTACAAAGACCGAAGTCCCACCTCGAGTAGGTGTCACTTAGGATCAAATCCTTTAGAAATTGGACGAGGATTGACTAGTGTTAAACTAGAGTTCATACGAAATCCGACTTATCACTTTAAATATGATCTGCAAGACCCAAAACTTGTAGAATCATTGATGCTAGGTTACCCTAAAATCTAGGATCAATCTCATTACCCGGCTGCTCTCAGGAGCATCACGAAACTCCGTATCAGATCTGGACCGCACATCGAAAGTCCGAATAATACAAAGTTATAGAATTAGGACCGCCTTACTGGGCTTAACAACCATCTCGGAAATTAAATCCAGATAATGTCCCAGCGCTATTCGGTTGAGCCCGGAGTGAGGAGTGTGAGAAATGTGAAATTAATTAAAAATAAAATATAAATTTAAGTAGTCTGGCACGTGTCGCTTGCGGATCAGTTATAAGGATTTTGACTGTCAGAATCTGACCAGATTACACCCTCGGATCAGGGACATTTGTCCCTACGTGTCAGTGTACTTGAAATCTCTGATCGAGTTTCACTGACCGTTGAACTGAAATTGGTCCGCCATGCGTGATCTGGAAACCCGACTTGAACAAAAACTTAAGTTGACCTAGATCCAATATTTGTGAGCTTAAGTCCGACCTTTGGCTCAAGGGGGGCCGCCAGAAGTGCTCCGTTGAGACGGAACATTCCGTATTTGGACATAACCTAAGTATACTTTGTTCCTGAGTCTAATTTGGTGAGTTTTGGACCTATATAAGGACCTTAAACCCTCACTCTCTCATTCCATACGAATTTGAGAAAACCTAGGAGAGAGAAGAGAGAAAAGAGAGAGAAAGTGTGAGAGATGTGGGAGGATCTCCCTGCCACTCTACCCTGTCGCTATACACGCTTAACCACCCCTTTCTAATCACTTTCTCGGCGATTCCGGCTTCATTTCCAGGTAAGAAAACCCCAACCCTAATTTGATTTAGGGTTTCAATCGATTCAATTAGCGAAATAGCTAACACTACTTGTGCTTTAGGTCATTGTACTGTCGTGGAAGAAGACTTATCACTCCTACCAAATTCGTTAGGATTCTACGACAAAAGGTGCAGACTTTAGGTGTATAGGTTATGGTTTTCAATGCTTTTAATGTCAGATAATGATAGATTCATGATCTGTATGTTATTGCACATGTACAAGTGCTGTCCATTTCGTTTTTCGGTTATATGTTAACTATGTTGGATATACTGTATTCCTCGTATTCGTAGAAAGTACCGTATACGTATAAATTTTGAAAGTGTGTTTGCCATGATAAATGACTATATGTATATGCTATATATCTGTATGATACTTACTCGGCGAAAGGATTCGCCCAAATACATGTTTCGGTTAATATAAGTTATGTATGTTAAGAAGTGCATTCTAAGTGTTTGTGAAAATGCTTGTATGAGTACTTAAATGATTGTGCTTTAGGCAGGTGTTGAGATAGGATTCTCAACTAACTTAGAGATGTATATGATTTCCTCCATGTTAGTTGTCTAATTTAACCGCTTACTATGAAATATATGTGTTTGTATTTCTTGTTTATATTGTGCTTTGTAACATGCTTGATGACGTGTTTGTTAACATGCTTGAATTACTTTGTTTATGATGCTTTACTCTATATGCTTCTGGTTAAGGATTGATTGTGATTGGGGCTATGATTATAGTCCAGACGATCGGTAACAGACTTGAGTACGTGGTTGAGATTCATTCGCCACATAGGATGTGTTTGACGAACCCGAGTCGTACTTCAGTTGGCGACAGTGGTTAGGCCACGCGAAGTGTTTATACACTTCATGTCGTTCAGTTGGTTGTGCGCTCTTGCTAGTCAGGCTCGTTAAGTAACTCGATCTGTCTTTTGTATGTTCACCATGTTCGGAAGCCTCTGTTTGAACCTGAGGTACTACCCTTACTAGTGGAATCCCGTTAACCATGGTACCTCGATCCGTTAAGACTCATGAGCCGGGCATGGTGGTATGGGACACCGTGGTTGAGCTGTCGGCCTACGCTGGGGCCACGTGCCTCCCTGTAGTACAAGTGAGCAACCCAGACTCGTGACCCGAATACGGTGGTATGGAACACTGTATTCGAGCTGTCGGCCTACACTGATTGGTGACGAGCCCTTTGTAGTGACCTCGAGCATACTCTGAAGCCGCAGAGAGGCGACGAGCCTTCCCGTAATAATAGAGTATGAACTAGGCCTGTATCAATTTAGTGAAGAACCGTTAAAAAGGTGATGGGGGAGTGGTGTAACGATTGCGTGTAACAGCCCTGACAGCCTTTGCAGCTCCCTAGAACCACACTATCGTATGAGGGTATCTAGGACTGACGACCCTAGAATGGATCATTGTTTGGGAATGATATAAGGAAGGTACCTTAGTTTTCCAATCCTGCTGTTTGAAATGGACTAATAACAACTCGGTAATCATGCTCATCATCGCACTGCATGTGTCTGGAAGATGTGGAGCACTGAGGAATGAACGCATGCCGTGGACGTAAGATGGTGTCGCATGAGGGAGTAAGTCGGTGAGGGCATGCATCATGACTGCATTTCATACTTGCATTAATAAGAGTAGTTAGGATTGTTCGATTGTACTGCTTTATCATTACTGCTTGACTGAATTGATAACATGTTAACCTATGTTTTAGTATTCCACTGAGTTAGCTACTCACTACCACGTTACGGGACGGTGTTGTACACACCAACCAGACCCTGTGGTAGCTACAGGTGATGGCGATGCTTATGAGGCGGAGCCAGACTTTTGCGACGACGAGGATGCCTTCTTGTATATGCCGTATTCTGGAGGCTTCATGTGAGTCGTGTCTTGATCGACGGGGTTATAGGGATGTTGACTAGATGACACTACACCTTTGGTATATTTTGAAATTGTACTTGTAATTAGTTTACCTGGTAACATTATCACACTCTAGAGACTCACCATAGTTTATATATCTAACACAGTCTTCCGCTTGCTATCTCACTTGTCTCTAGAGTATGATATGTTGTTTTGGCTTAATCTCACCCATGTTCAATGCACTAATACAAATAACATTCAATCATCATTCATTATGTTGCATAAGTGATGCGTTGGAACTCGGGAGTTGAGTTTATGCTCGACCCCCGATTTTCAGGGCATTACAGTATGCCTCGCGCCAGCTTAAGGTGCACGAGCTGAACTACCCCACGCATGATCTGGAGCTAGTAGCTGTTGTCTTCGCACTAAAGGTGTGGAGGCATTATCTTTATGGGGTTAGGTTCGAGCTCTTTTCAGACCATAAGAGCTTGAAGTATCTGTTTTTGCAGTCAGAGTTGAACATGCGACAGAGGCGATGGATGAAATTGTTGAAGGATTATGACTTCGACCTTCAGTACCAACCGAGTAAGGTGAACGTGGTGGCGGACGCACTCAACCATTAGCCACGAGGCCTGGTGGCACAGATAATGGTTTGTGAGTGGCAGATGCTCGAGGATGTATTGGAGTTCGACTTTGAGTTCGGTCTGCATTCTTCCATTGTTCAGCTTTCAAGCTTATCGATTCAACCCTCTCTAGTGGCTAGGGTGATCAAGGCTCAGCAGATGGACGAGTCACTTCAGGGATACCGAGTAGAGGCTGTATCCGTGGAGCAGTCAGACTGACAGATTGGTTCTGATTGTGGACTTTGCTTCAGAGGCCGATTGTGTGTCCCGGACATGCCAGAGTTGCATCGTGATCTAATGACTGAGGCACACCAATCAAGACTGACCATCCACCCTGGCTTCATGAAGATGTACAAAGATATGAGGAGGTAGTACTTTTGGTCAGGGATAAAGCACCTGATCACTAGCTTCGTGGTCGAGTGTGACACTAACCAGCGTGTCAAGGCCGATCACCAGAGACCCCTTGGTCCCTTGTAGCTGTTGACCATTCCAGTTTGGAAATGGGAGCATGTATCGATGGATTTCATCATGGGTTTGCCGAGGACTCAGCGCGGTCATGACGTCATCTGGGTTGTCGTCGAATGACTGATGAAATTGACACACTTCATTCCGATGCGTGCATCCTAGACTTTGGATCAGTTGGTGAGGATCTTCATTGAGGAGATAGTGAGACTGCACGACATTCCAGTTTCGATCGTTTCTGACCAAGACCCCAGGTTTACGTCTTGTTTTGGAGGAGCTTTCAGCAGGCGATGGGGGCTACCTTGCAGCTCAGCATCGCTTATCATCTATAGACAGATGGGCAGACCAAAAGGGTCAATTAGATCCTTGAGGATATGCTCAGAGCTTGTGTGATTGACTTTGCAGGTAGTTGGGACGAGCATTTGTGCCTTGCCGAGTTTGTGTACAACAAAAGTTATCAGGCGACTATTGGCATGACTCCTTTTGAGGCACTATATGGTAGACCTTGCAGATCTCCTAGCTGTTGGGCCGAGGTTGGAGAGCGTCGTCTTCTAGGTCACGAGCTTGTGCTGTAGACATCAGAGGTTGTGGATATTATCAGGCAGATGATGCGCACAGCTTAGAGCCGGCAGAAAAGTTTTACTGATCGTCGGGTCGACCCCTCGAGTTTACAGTCGGGGACATGTTACATATCAAGGTCTCGCTTATGAAGGGCGTGGTTCGATTTGGAGTGAAGGGCAAGCTTGCCCCAAGGTTTATTGGACCTTTTGAGATTACCGAACGTGTGGGCGCTGTGGCCTACAGGCTTGCCTTGCCTTCAGAGTTGTTCGGGATCCATGATGTATTTCATGTGTCTATGCTACAGAAGTGTGGGCCGGACATTATTCCAGTGATTGATTGGCAGCCCCTTGAGATCCGAGAGGATGCTTCTTACATTGAGCAGCCAATTCGTATCCTTGATCGGAAGGAGCAGGTTCTCAGGACCAAGGTCATTCCCTTGGAGAAGGTGCAGTGGGGTCATCATTCGGAGGCTGAGGCGTCTTGGGAGCGCGAAGCTGAAATTCGATAGCATTATCCCCCTTTGTTTGATGCTTGATTGTTGTATTGCTTTATGTATTGCCTTCTCTTGTGCTTATTGATATATATCATGATCTTTATGCATGTTGTCATTCTGGTTTTAGCAATTTCGAGGATGAAATTTCTTTGTTGGTGGGGAGAGCTGTAAGACCCTACCCGAGTGTGCATGTCATTCCTTTAGGTCTCACGGTTCTACTGGTCGAATTCCGGCGACCCGCGACCTACGAATAACGTTTACGGTAATCCTTAAGTCCGGTCATGTAGACCCAACTCCGATCGACTCGAAACCTATCCCATTGCAATCGAATCGGCGTCGCGGTTCCAATGCCGCATCTCGTGCGTGAATCCGATGTGTACATCATAAGTTATGGGCCACATTCTATTTGGACCATTGATGTGTGATTTGGTGGGACCCACCGTAGCATTGCACAATTCTCAATGCATGATGATGTCATCCTTATTCATAGCTTTCTAGAAAGCCTACCCTATAGCCTAGCCCCTAGCAAGCATGGGTTGCTTCTCCGATCCCCATCATTGCATTTCTCTTATTTAGGCCATTATTACTAACCTCTTTTAGAGAGACAAATCATTGCCTTCTAGCTACATCTCCCAATCCTCTCTTTCCCTTCTCATTTCTTCTCTATTCCCTCTTGCTAGAACCCCTCCAACGTCCCCACCTTCTCCATTTCTCTAGCCCCTTTCTCTCTAATTTCCTCCAATCTAACCATTCCCAACCCATCTCCACCATAGAAATCCCTTAGGGCTAGAAGATCATAGTGGTGAAGGATTGAAGATAGATCTTGAGGTGGGTGTTCTTTAGATAGAGATAGATTTCTAATTTCTTTTGTTTTATAGTTGTTCTTCCTCTTTTCTTTCATCTTGGAGCATGTGGGGCCCATCAAATGATGGTGGTGGCCCCCATGTCTTCACGGATGTGGCTCATAGCCCATCCTTTGTGCATGCATGATCCATGCAAGGGGCCATCCTTCATGGACCCCTACATGGCTTTCTTTCTTATGTTCAAGGTTCGTTGGGTCATCTAGACCTTGGATCCTTGGTGGAGATTACATCTCCACCGTAGATTTTGAGTAGAAAGCATTATGCTCTTGTAGATCCTTGTAAATCATGTAATAGTGGATGTGTGTGATTGTGTGATGAGGGGAAGGGCCTCAATGTGGCAGAGCCCCTTCCCTTGTGGCCGGATCTTTTATTTTTTCCTTGTATATACCTCTGATCATGATGTGTGTGGTCCACCTTGTGGCTCAGAAATATCCAGACCATCCCAAGGGAGTGGACGTCCTTGACAGTCCACTCCATGGACATTGTGGCCCTAAACGCACCAAAAAGAGGCACATGCAAAGGGATTTTGATGGTGGAAATGGTCTGGATATTTGTGGGGCCCACTGAGGTGGTCCATACCAAAATTTTTATGGGATAATTTCCTCTTTTAGTGGTGGTTATAATTATTTTATTTCAACAATATGTTGTTATCCAGAAACTTCCTGGACAGATTTTTGGACTGACTTGAGCTTAGATTTTGGGATGTTTAGCCCCATTTGATATTTTATTCTTAAAGGTGTGGACCCCACCTATATGCATGCCAATTTTAACCTTCATCTGACCTCATTTGGGCATCCAAAAGAGTGGGTCAAGAGGGTTGGACAGCCAAATTTCTATCTGACAGTCCAGCAATACAGTCTGATGGAATCTGAAATTCATAAAAAAAAAAATTTCTAGTAAAGGTGGGCCACTTTTCTGAACTCCATCTTGATGTATACATGTTAAGAGATCTTGGCCCCCCTATTTTCCAAAATTTTAGAGGCCCTAGACCCACTCTAATGGAGTGCTCAAGTTAAGGATAGCAACATGTAGTAGTAGATTTTTTCTTCAAACCTTGTTGTCCTCTTTGTTATTGTAGAAGTTTTTGGGTCCAAACCCATTGCACCTTATGGATGATTTTTTGGGGCCCACATCTGATGTTTCTAGGGCCCACAGGGGTATAATTTTTAAGGGCCACAGGGCTAGGACAACAGCCCTGCTGGATGTCTAGTTAGGTTGATTTCCAGCATGGGATGGCCGTCCCCATTGTGCAGGCCCACCATGATGGCGTGTTTCATCCATCCGTTCCCCCATTTGGGTGGCCCACATGTGAGGGTCCACCCTTGGTGGACGTCTCCTGTGGGGCCCACCTTAGGACATGTGGAGCCCACCTTGATGTATGTATTGGTCCAAGCCATCCAAGCCTTGGACCGCCCAACCCATGGGACGCCCAACTGTTCTTGGGCTATTGTTGGACTTATAGTCCAGTAGCAGACCCACTTGATTTCTATGGTGTTGACCCACTCTCCATCTTGTGGGCGGGCCCCTTGAGTATTGTTATCCTTCATGAGATAAATTTCCACATATTTTGACAAGTTCTGGACCTCAGCAGGCCCAGGAAGTTGGGTGGGCTGAAAGTCTAGCAAGGGCCCCAAATGAACATTGTTATGACTAAAATTTTATTGGATGTGGGGCACACCATATTGAGAATTTTGGGTATTTCTTGCTCCCTTATATTTTAAAATTCTCAAGATTAATTAATGCATTATGGGCCACCTTTAGTGATCATTTGTGGACCCAAACATAGATCATATTTTTGGGACTTCCAGCGGGACCGATTGGGTTGGGACATCCCAGCTTGGCCCAACCATGTGTATGGGCTGTCTTTCACCATTTTACTGGACTTGTGGGTTGTAGTGAGGGTGAAATTGGGCCCTTGATTGCCCACTTAAATTACCAATTATTGGGCTGATATTGTGAGGCCCATTTTACCCAACTTAGACTTGATTTTGGGTCATGTACTTGTGCTCATGGGTTGCCCACCAAGTCCAACTTAATGCATGGATTCCATTGAAACATGGGCCTTGAATTCCCTTCTTTTGGCCCATATTGTTATAGGTGGATTGGGCCATTTTTCTTATGCCTTTATGTGGGATTCATGTATGTGGCTTGGATGTGAGCCTTGGGCTTTGTATCTATATGGCTTGTTGTTGGTTATGCCTTTTGGGAAAATGGTGGTTGAATGTCCCCATTATGGACCCCTCTAGGCTCATTTCCTTCTAAGTGTGGTTGAATGCCGACCTTAGATTCTTGTTAGGCCCATTTATGTCATTTAGGCCCATAGCTTTGTATGCTTAAGTCTTGTGGGTTACCCCAGGTTATTGGGCCCCCACTTGAGTTGTATTCCTTATGGGGATTGTCTAAGTACCTAGACCCTACTTGGGTAGGTAGAGACTACATCTCACTGCATTGGCACCCTTGTTCATCTTTATGACCCACTCCCATACGCATCATATGCATGCTTGGTTGAGATGTGATTGGTCATGGTTGTGCCATTGGACAGGACATTTGGTATTTCCCTGAGGGATGGAGTTTCCCCTCTTGAGCACATTGGATACTTGGGATTGATGCATGGTTGATTGAGTGATTCATGCATCTGGCATTGCATAGCATGTGGATATTCGCCTTTACTTTATCCGAGTTGTAGCCTCCACAGCTATATCGTGGATGGCCGTGTGTGGACACCGAAAATGTTGCTTGAGCATTTGGGGCGCATAAGATGTCCCTGGGTGAAAGCCCCTAAACCTTCATGGTACCAAGAAGATGCCTTAATGCCGAGATCGAGTGAAAATCATGAGTGTCCGAGTGCCTTATACCTTTACGCCGCGACTCCCACTATTGCAAGGTTGGTCGAGATGAGGTTTGGCCTTACCCGCCTGAGTGAGGAGGCATAACTATGCTGAGTTTGGCCTTACCCGCCTGAGTGAGACTTACTGGTGATTCGTTGTCCACAGGAGGGTAGTGAGGTCTCTTACGCTCGATTGACTATGAGGGTCTTGGAGAGCGGCAGTCAGTCAATAGTGTACTTGACCTCGGTGGTTTCCCTATGGTGGAACTATACTTGATATGTGGACTTGATATGAGGATTGGCATATTTCACATTGCATTGACATTGGCTATGTAATCCTTATGTTGCATCGCGGTATCACACACACCTACACCACCCTCTAAGCTTTCTATAAGCTTATGCATGATTGATGCGTGCAGGAGATCCTAGGTCGTCGCAGTAGCTGAGGAGCTTGTTGAAGCGTGCTGAGGACTTGTTGTAGTTTTTCCTTCTTCACAACTTATGTATTTCCCTTTGAGCCTATGTACCTGTATAAAGTTTTAAATTCCGAGTGGATTGTGTAATGCGTTCCTATGGTTACTTTCTGTGGTTACTATGTTATGATCTTGGGTATGCTCTATTGAATTAGATTTATGTTATGGAAATCCTCCTTGTAGTATCCCATGATCGGAACTTGTGCCAGGAGTGGAGAATGGGGTACTACGGAGGCTGTTGTGGCTGGAACTGGCTATCAGGTTCCTTGTGAGTCCGGTCACCAAGTCTGGGGCGTGACAAGGGATGCCATTAAAGAGGTTAAAATTAATGAACCTCTACGAGAAATCCTGAAGGTTCTTTCCACACTGTAGCATCTTGGGGACACCTATTCCAAGGCTGACCTGGAACTACAACAATGTGTTGGGCCACTGAGAGAGCAAGAAACTTTCTGTGCTAAGTCCAAGGCTCTCAAGATCCGCTATGACTTTGTGTAGAAGAGTCGATTGCACTGGGCTCATTAGCATCACTTCGATAGGGAGATGTTACGATCACCGGAAGCTCAACGCAATGATTTGGTCATTGATATCTCAGAGGCCGTGCGCCTGTTTCCCAAACAGGATTGGCCAAACTCCCAAGAGCTTCTAGCTTTCATTAAGTCCCACATAGAACTCTATTAGGCTTGTGTGGAAGCTAGCAGGTCTGAGGAGCATAAGGTCGACACAGTCGGCCGCCGCCTTAACGTGATGATAGGCTTTGTAAGTGCTTATACTTAAGCACAATTAGGATTGTCAAATTTCGTAGTCCTGAAAGGAGCACAAGAACTCATAAAGATATGCTTTGACAACTCATGAAAAACTCATAAAGGGTCGATCAACATCTCAAGCTTTTAATGCCTTACAAGGTTCGAAGATTGGAACACTTTGTATGTGTCAACCATCAGGTGGTATTATCTTAGATATCATAAGATTCTAGGTAAAATACACTAGAGTTAGGCTAAGCCGACCTCAGGTTCAGCCAACCTAATTACCTTCGACTAACCCAACATAATTCGGGCAAGTATACAAGAAAAAATATTTTTTTCGGAGCAAGTTTGGCCAACCCAACTGTAACGCCCTGAAATTCGAGGGTCGAGTAGCAACTCAACTCTCGAGTTCCAGAACATCACTTATGCAACATAGATAATGATGATTACATGTTGTCTGTGTTAGTGCAATAAACATGAGTGAGATTATACCAAAACAGTAATCCATACTCCAGATCAATGTATAAAACGCAAGCGGAAGACTGAAAGATGTATATAGATGTGTATAAAAACAAAACGATTTCGATCTGTCTTCAAAGTATGAATATTTCACTGAGTCATCATATACATGTACTGAATCAAAAACAAAATGTCAAAAGAATAGTCCAACTGTCGTGGTAGCCCAATAGCCCCGTCAATCTGATAGCCTAAGCAAAGCCGCCGGAGAACTGCATGTAGGAGAACTCATCCTGATCATCATAGTAATCAGGGTCAGCCTCTTGTGAATCGTCGGTACCTGCATCTAAGACAGAGTCTGGCGGGTGTTCAGAACACCGTCCCGTAACGTGGGAGTGAGTAGCTAACTCAGTGGAATAATAAAGCATAGGTTAACATGTAATCAAATCAGTCAAGCAGTAATGATAAAGCAGTACAATCAACAACCTTAAGTACTCTTATTAATGCAAGTATGAAATGCAGTTGTGATGCATGCCCCTCGCCTAACTACCCTCATACGGCACCATCTTACGTCCGCGGCATGCGTTCATCCCTCAGTGCTCCACATCTTCCAGGCACATGCAATGCGATGATGAGCATGATTACCGAGTTATTATTAGTCCATTTCAAACAGCAGTATTGGGAAACTAAGGTACCTCTCTTATATCATTCCCAAATAATGATCGATTCTAGGGTCGTCAATCATAGATAATCTCATACGATAGTATGGTTCTAGGTCGCTGCAAGGGCTGTCTGGGCTGTTACACGGAATTGTTGCACCACTCCCCCATCACATTATTAATACAGGCCTAGTTTATACTTTGTTTACTACAGGAAGGCTCGTCGCCTCTCCGCAAATTCAGAGTATGCTCGAGGTCACTACACTGGATACGGTCAGGGCAGCCAGGGCTGTTACACGGAATCGTTGCACCACTCCCCCATCACCCATCAAAGCAGTGTAGGCCGACAGCTCGAATATAGTGTCCCATACCACCATATTTGATTCACGAGTCTGGGTTGCTCACTGGTCACTACGGGGAGACACATCGCCCCAGCGTAGGCCGACAGATCAAACACGGTGTCCCATACCACCATGCCCGGCTCATGAGTCTTAAAGGATCGAGGTACCAAGGTTAACGAGATTCCACTAGTGAGTTCGGTACCTTAGGTTCAAGCAGTAGCATCCAAACATGGTGAACATACATTAGACAGATCGGGTTACTCGACAAGCTCGACTAGCATGAGCGCACAACCAACTGAACGACATGAAGTGCATAAATACTTCACGTGGCCTAACCACTGTCGTCAACCGAAGTGCGACTTGGGTTCGTCAAACACATCATACGTGGCGAATAAATCTCAACCACGAACTCAAGTCTGTTACGGATTGTCTGGACTATAATCATAGCCCCAATCACAATCAATCCTTAACCAGAAGCATGTAGAGTAAAGTAGGATAAACAAAGTACTTCAAGCATGTTAAGAAGCATGTCATGGAGCACAAAATAAACAGGAAATACAAACACATATATTTTATAAGTAAGCAGTTAAATTAAACAACCAACATGGTGGAAATCATATACATCTCTAAGTTAGTTGAGAATCCTATCTCAACACCTACCTAAAGCACAATCATCTAAGTACTTACTCTTACAAACATTTTCACAAACACTTAGAATACATTCTTTCAACATACATAGCGTATACTAGAAAAAACATGTATTAGGGCAAACCCTTTTGCCAAGTAAGTATTATACACATATATAGCATGTTCATACAGTAATTAATCATTGCAAACAAACTTTCAAAATTTGTACGTATACGGTACTTTCTACAGATATACTAAATACACAATTTGCCATAAATTGCATACGCAACTGAAACGCAAAACGAACATCAGATTGTTTATGTACAATAATACCCAGATCATGAATCTACCATTATCTGACATTGAAAGCGTTGAAAACCATAACCTATACGTCTAAAGTCCGTACCTTACGCCGTAGAAGCGTAATAAATTTGGTAGGAATGCTAAGGCTGCTTCCACGATAGTATAACGGCCTAAAGCACAAGTAGTGTTAGCTATTTCGCTAATTGAATCAATTGAAACCCTAAATCAAATTAGGGTTAGGGTTTCTTACCTAGAAACGAAGCTGTAATCGCCGGGAAAGCGATTAGAAGGAGGTAGTTAAGCTCGTATAGTGGCAGGGTAGAGATCAGGGAGATCCTCCCACTTCTCTCACACTTTCTCTCTCTTTTCCCTCTTCTCTCTCCTACAGTTTTCTCAAATTCATATGGGCTGAATGAGAGAGTGTTTAAGGTCCTTATATAGCCTAAAACATCACCAAAATAGACCCAGGGTCAAGGTATACTTAGGTTATATCTAAAGTGAGCTTGTTCCGTCTCAACATAGCACTTCTGGAGCCCCTCCTTGAGCCAAAGGTCGGACTTAAGCTCACTGACTATGGATCTAGGTCGAGTTAAGTTTTTATTTCAATCGGGTTTCCAGATCACACGTGGCGGACCAATTTCAGTTCAACGGTCACAGAAACTCGATCAGGGTTATAAATGCACAAACATGTATGGGAAATGTTTCCTGATCCGAGGGTGTATTTGGGTCAGATTTTGACGGTCTGATTGCTTATATTTGGCCCGCAAACATTAAGTCTCAGATTACTTAAATTTGATTTAATTTCTAAAGAAAACCAGGTTTTCTCACACTCGCTCTAGGCTCAAGCGAATAGTCATGGGACACTATCTGGATTTGATCTCCGAGGTGGTTATCAAGCCCAGCAAGGCGGTCCTAATTCTATAACCTCGTATTATTCGGATTTTCGATGTGCCGTCCAGATCTAATACGGAGTTTCCATGTACTCCCGAGAACAGACGGGTAATGAGATTGATCCTAGATTTTAGGTTAATGTAGCGTCAACGATTCCACAAGTTTTGGGTCTTGTAGATCGTATTTAAAGTGATTCATGCAGATTTCGTATGCAATCTATTTTAACACTAGTTAATCCTCGTCTAATTTCTAAAGGATTTGGTCCTGAGGGATTTTTGCCTGAGGTGGTACTCGGGCCATTGTACGGAATTTTCGAGTCGTTACAATCTACCCCCCTTAAAGAAAAATTTTGTCCTCAAAATTAATATCTTTTCGCACTCCTCGAGAAGCTGAGGGTAGTATTTCTCATGGAAATGAAACTCGAAAGCCGCCCATGTCCATGCATATCCAACTGCCACCGTCCGTAGGACACTGTCCCACCATAAGCTAGCCTCCTTCTCAAACAGGAAGGTGGCCAGCTCAACCTGCTCCTGTTCCGTACAATGGAGCATCTGTAGCATCTTGGAGATGCGGTCTAACCAGTATTCAGCCTCCTTCGGTCTGTGAGAACCCGTAAAAGTAGAAGGCCTCAAGCACTGGAATCGGTCGAGAAGACCGAGAGTACCCACGTCTCCCGTAGGGTATGCAGCAGGTGTGGGTGGAGGCACATCCTAAGCCTGAGCAGGAGGCTCAGTAGTCTCAGTAAGACGTGCAGATGGTGAAGGTGGAGTCGCACTTCCACCCTGAGATAAGGCCCCTGCAATAGTGGTCATAAGCTGCTGGTACTGCTGCTGTTGCTGCATCTGCTACTGATGCATCATCATCATCAACTGCTCAAACCTATCAGTAGGTGGAGCAGCCTGTGGCTCATACTATGTCGAAGAGGATGTCCGGTTCTGCTCACGAACCGGTGGTGTAAAAGGTGACAGTCCAGCTATAGGACCAGTGGAAGGCTGAGACGTAGGTCTAGTCTTACGATCCGGGCCCAAGCCAGGGTCCGTACGACCATCTCTATAGGAAGGAGTTTGGTCCATCGTATCAGTGAGTAGGAGGTGTGCCGTGCTCCGCGTATATTTCTGTGGCATGCCCTATACAACATAAGGTGCAACGCATGTGAGATGAAGCATAGCAACACAATACACAATCACTTAAGCATTCCACACACTTCATAGCAAAAGAGACTGCATGCATTTCATTCACCAAAATTTGTCATAATACATGGAATACAGAGTTACACGAATTATGAAAGAAGATGTAGATGAGCTACTACAACAAAAGCTTCAAACACTTAAAACATACTACTAACTACTGCAACCATCAACATGAAAACATAAACACCCTAAAACGTTAACCCAAGCAAACTACAAGACAACAGTATGGATGACTAGGCATCCGAGTCTGGCGACGGAGGAGGAGCGCCCCATTCCTGCAGGCAACATAGGATGGCCCTCAAGGTGCGGGACACTTTACTGAATTTCCGTTTCATGAAGGCCTCGTTCTCCTCAAGCTTTTGTCTTGCTTCTACTCGGGCCTCCTGAATTTTCTGCTTCAGGGCAGCTTGGCCTTCCTCAAGTTGAGCCAAACGGGCTTCCATAGTAACACGTTCACTGCTACGCTCGTGGGTTGCAGAAGGAGGGCTCTCATCACTGTCTTGAGCCTCCACTTCTTCTTCCTGTTCTTCCTCTATCTCATCACCACTTCTTTCCTCGCTCTCCTGCTTTAGATCAACGCTTTCCTCCCCTTCACTATCAGACTCCTCCCCATACTCGTCGAGTCGGGCTTGGCGCTGTCGAGGACCGATCCCCATGTTGTTAAGCGTAGCATCGCTTATGATCCAAATCGGCGCAATATCATCCATATTAAGTCTATAGCCGACCTCTCGAGCAAGCTTACATACCAGACGGCCGAACGGGAGTGAGATGTCACTTCTGACAGACCGTGCGGTCTGGATTATTTGGAGTAGGACGAACGTGGGCAGGCACAACTTATCCCCATGTCCAACCCTGTACAGGAAGTCCACCATCAAATGAGTGCATTCAGTGCGGTTGCCCCACCGTGGATACACATTGTACGTGAAAATGTAGTGAAGCAAACGAATATCATCTGTCAATCTCGTAGATGGGAGGCAGTTGCCTCTAGTCCAGGGAACCAGTTGACCACAAAGGTACCGCGTGCGACGATCTCGTTCTCTCACACTCTTAAAGAAATCCTCATTGGGGTGTATTTCACCACGTGGAATTTCCATGACCCGGGACACTAGGTCCACGTTGATTGTGTAATTCCGCCTAGCGATGGAAATAGTAAACTATAGAGGTTCTAGCGATGGGTCTCGGATGTGGGCATAAAAAGTACGAACCATATTCTCACATGCATGAGACTTAGCTTTGAACATGGGACCCCACTCAACGTCCACCAAGCGGTCCATAATTGGGTGTAGCCCAAACAGCTTCTCATCTACGTGAGCTTCAAAGACAACCTTGCGGTCACAAAACTGACCGCATTCAAAGCCTATCGGCAGCTCTCTCTCAATCGAGATTTGAGGATCGAGGTCCCGCTTTGACCTGTGCTCACGGACGACGCTTGAGCTAGCTTTGGCGCGTGACCCCACTACCAAAAAAATGAGCAAAGGCTACGGACTATGTAGGTTTTTAGCTACGGATTTAATCCGTAGCTATATTACTATGGATTTAATCCGTAGCTAAATCCTACTTAATCTGTAGCTAAAACATTCCTCCCCCATTGGACTTTATTAGAGACAGTTGATGCTTAAGGAGCTCCATGGGGCCCATTACAATATATTTGTTTTATCTAAGCCGTCCATAAATTTTAAAATATTATTTCAGTGCAAGAACCCAAAAAGTAGAAAGATTAAAAGTTTAAGTAGACCACACCATAAGAAACAATGAAAAATATATTTATATCGTTAATATATGGTGTGGTCCATATACATCTTCGATCTGACTCATTTTTTGGATAAACCCTAAAAATGGGCTGTTAAAATGAATGAACGGAGTGGATAGATAAAATACACAATGGTGGGCCCCACAAGGTCGAAACTAAATCAGGACGGTGATGTCCGTCACCCGTAAATACCATCCGCGCCCCTCGCCCGCGCGCACCCAAATTCCCAAAACCAAAACCCCCCCGCGCGTTCTCTCTCTCTCTCTCTCACCCTCTCCCTTTCCCTCGCCCTCTCGCGATCTCCCCAAAGCCCTCTCATCCTCTTCCTCTCACCAGACCCTAACTCCCCAACCCCATCCTCCTCCTCCCACTCCAACCCTAGCGGATCTCCGGTCCCGTCTCGCCGCGGAGTCTCCATCCCTCACCGATTTCATCCTCCTCCGTGAGAATGACGAGTACTCGGTCAAGGTCGGATCGAAGAAGTAGCCCCTCCCGAAGCCAAAATGGATGAAGGAATCGATCCCCGGTGGTTCCTAAACCCGAAGATCAAGCAGAAGCTCAGGGTATTGAATCTCCACACCGTCTGCGAGGAGGTGAAATGCCCTAATCTGGGGGAGTGCTAGTCTGGCGGTGAGACAGGGACGGCCACCGCCACTATCATGATACTCGGCGACACCTGTACTCGTGGATGCAGGCAAGTGCGTTTTTATTTTTAATTTAATTTATTTAAATTTTTTTTTTTGTGTGTGGAATTTTTTGGCAGGAGTCTTGTTTATGTGATGGATTTTGAATGGAATTGGCAAATTAGGTATCTTTATGCATTTCATTTTTAGTTATCTTCTGTAGGGTATGCTTGGATGTGTTACCAAATTGAATTGCAGCCATTAGTCTAATGATGTGGAAATAAGAAAATTGTAGTCTCCTTCCCGTTGCATCCAGGCCACCTCCCCATTAGATGGGATCCAAGATGGACCCCACCAGCTGGCCGGTTGAAGATTGTGATGAAGTGAAATAAATCATCCGATTGCACCATGGTCCTGCAAATCCAATTAGATGGTCAAAAAGTGAAATGGACAGTGGAGCTCACCAGTCCAATAGGATGGCAAGGGCTATTCAAAATTTTGATTTTCCTTGGCCAATTTGGGCCCATTGACAGTTCCAAATATCCCTAGTTCTCAATTTTTATATGTGAGTTATGTCTGTGGTTTTTGTATTTGATATCATTAGCATGTTGTGTCCGATTGTGGACAGGAAATTCTTAATATTTGGAATATGAGGCTCATTCATGGATGGTTAAAATGAGACTTACAAGAACCACTAACTTCAAGTGGGAGAGTTTTGGACACAGGGCTACCTACGTGGTAACCCTTTCTCAACCTCCTTTTGGATTTCATTATTTTCTTTTTTCCTTTTTTAGGAGCCACAGATTTCAGGGAATCTCATGGACTGGTCAAAAGAATAGTACTTCAGCTACGTAGGCACACACATCAACATGATACATGTCTACATAAGACACATCTTTGGTATTCATGTTTAAATAGTTTTAAGATTGTCAATTCTAATTCCATGCTTTGTTGTTCTTAGTCTCACTAGTTGAAATTTGAGTAGCATACTCTTGCTTCAAATGCTCATCCTCTGCTCATATTTTGTTATCGACACTTGAAGTTACTGAGCTTGATCAGATAATAAACCTTGTTCTTGAATTTGATGAACATGTTATGTAATGTGCGCATGATCAAAATGGAAACCATGCAGTGAAAAGTAAGGCATGCACATTGAGTTTGGAGAAATGGGCTTCTTTTTCTCATAGAAGAGTGATCTTTTTTATATTGGTCCAAGTCATGTTCATATATAGTGTGGGCTACCTAATGAATGGTCCGGATGTCTGGCATGCATGCCATCCAACGATGGGGATGAGCCTTTGCATGATAGCTCTTATATATACGGCTTGCATTCTATCAAAACATATGGTATGTAATGAGATCATGTAGAAAAGAAACTCTTCATTGAAGGCAGCCATATCAGTCTCAAACTTTATTTGGTTCAGGAGCCTGATCAAATGATGCATGAACGAACACATGAATCCATAACATTTTCAAAAGACTTCCACTCTAGTTTCACATTAGCCAAAACCTATAACCTTGGTTAGGGTTTGGGCTGAAAGTATGAGTGCGGGAGCCGACGCTTTCGGAGTCCGAACTCATTCTTTTGAAAAATAGAAAAATGGGAATATTAGTAAATATGGATTTTCTTGTTAAGAAGAAAATGGAAGGTAAAGAAGAGACATAACTGAAATTTTGCACTGTGAAAAGTAATATTAACCATCTTACTTTCCCCGTTGAATTTGACGTCCAGGAAATTGGCCCCACGTTATCCAATATCTTAATTCTCCCTTATCATTGAACCCATTAGAAATCATTTCTTGCCCAAAGTTAGGGAATCATAAATTTCCATTTCCTGTTTGTTTAGAGAGAACTGTGGACAACCATGGAAAAGAAAACGAATTCCCCTTGTGCGACAGATTCCTGTGTTTGAGAAACACACCACAAAAATCTTGTTAAAAAATCTAGATTCCATGGTTACGAGGGACAACTCTACTGATTGACCGTTGACCTTTAGATTTCCATTGAAATGATGGTGCAAAACAAACGGCCATAAGGAAATGCTTTTCCTCCCCTGCTGATGTCATTTCCCACATTTAAGGGTTCCACAGTCTTTCCATTTCCAGGTTTTGGTTTCACCCTATTCGGAGAAGCCAGAAACATGAGATTTCTCTTTTAATTTCTAATTCTCATTTATTTTTACCTTCCTCATGGTGCCTTTTTTTTTTTGCTGTGGAACACAGGTGACTGGACTACTACCTGATGCAGTCGGTACTACTTGCAATCAACATCTTGAGAAAGTACTTGGAACAGATCATGCAAGCATTCTGCGTGGAGGTACATTCTTTGTAACGTGAGAAACCAGCTTAATTTAAAGGTTGCTTGGGTGCTCAATAATTTTCAGCAACATACCTATTGTGCTTCTAAAAGAGTAACAAGGAGAAAGCATGACAGAAAAGTTCCCTTTTTTCATGTTATAAGTTAGTCAATGGGACAATGCTTGTCTCACCACTTTGTATTGATTAGATGGTGATTTGCAGTATACTGGTTTTTTCCATACAATTATCTAGTGAATGGGATGCTTACTCGAGTTGAGGTATTGCATTAAATTGCAACACTTCTGGCCAGGCATCATACTAAGGTAGCCATTATGATTGTAAAAGAGCAACATTGAGTGCATGCATGTGCACTCAGAGGTTGATCTCTCATGTTGGAAATTTGCTCACCTGATCTGTAATGTTGTTTTCATTACCACCATTCATGTGAGCTAACGTCATTTCATTTCACCTAAAACATAGTGGGTTGTTTTAATTAGAAAGCGTGCCTTTGTTGTGGTGAAAGATGATACAATCTACCCATTGTTTTGGCAGCATTGCAAGGTAACCTGAAACTTCTGCAGTTTTAAACATTAACATAAGCTCATAAGCTTCTGCAGTCCATTGGGTGGCTCCTGCAGAGGATGGACTACTCTCCACAACCTTTTTCTTTTGCCAAGCATATCGAATTCTACATTTAATGGATTTTGGATCAGAGATCATTCCAATGGCTGCTGAAGAATACAATGTTCAGGTAATGAATTCCTCAAAATCCTCTGTATTATCATAGATTATCTCTTAAAAGAGTGAGTTATCAGTTCCAGTCAGCCTTTATATAAAGAAAGGAACCATATATTGGTCTCAGTTTTCTGAGAACAAAAACTAGGCATTTAAACCATATTAGTAGAAGTCTCTAACAAGGCTGCCACATTCATAACTTGGCAGGCATAACTATTTAATGGCTACTGGGAAGATATTGGGACCATGAAGTCCTTTTTTTATGCTAACTTGGCTCTCATAGATTAGGTAAACCAATTTTTTGATGTGAATGTGTTGTTGAAACAAATTGCAATTATTTGTACTTATAAACTGAAATGACCAAATTGAATTCCTTGCTTCTAAATATACACTTCAAGTCATGATGTATTGTTTGGGTGTTGATTGTGTCAGAAAATTGAATTTAAAACATTCACTTGTGTTTTCTTAAATTGCAAATTTAGTTGCATAAGCAGGCAATATAAGTACCTTTTCTGGAAAGAAAATCTGGATATATGATAATCATAGGACTCAAGAAAATGGTTGGTAATAAAATTTCTATTTTCTTGATGTTCTTTTGCTTTCATGTGTAGATGAAGGAATGGGTATTGTATGTTGCAACAAAAGGTTGCTGATAACAGGTATCTCTAGAGCTGTTCCATGCATTTCCATTTCATCTTCTTTTCCTTCTGTCATTTTAACTCTCTCACATTAGTTTTCTTAAGGTCAGACTTTTGGTTGCGGCATAGTTAGTACCTGATGTATAGTTTGGGGCAGAGTTACTGTTTGATGTGGTGGGTTGCAAATCCAAGAGAATTACAGCCGCACACAAGAAAACTCTTATGTGCTTTTTTTCCCTTCATTCATTGTTACTTCTGTTTTGCCAATAGTCTTCATTAGAACTTGTGGCTTTCCATTTCATCATCATCACCAGGTTTAGTTTAATCCACTGATGAATCTAAAACTAATCATCATCATCATCATTGGGTTTAGCTTAATCTACTGACAGATTTTTATTTTTTTTTTTAAAGCTACCACCTTGGAAATTTTGGTCCATTCCATCCTTGATTTATGAAAGCTACCAACTTCGTGAGAAGAGTATGATTAGTTTTGTTTAGTTTATTTTTATTTTTATTTTTTGTATTGACTTGCTTTATGTACCTAGTTCTAATGGAGAAACCAGGTGCAAGGATGGGCTTTCATCAGACAATGTACATGAGACATACATGAACTCAAATTAAAACCGGATTGAATTGTGTGACCCATTGTCTTGAAGTTGTTGTCCCAAAATCAGATTGGTTGAGCAATCATGACCTCTGATTCATAGACACATGGTTCTTGAAATACATAGAGAACAGATTGAAAAATGCTCACTATCTGCTTCAGAATGTTCACATGAACTCTTGAAACAAGCAGGAAGCAGCTGCATGCAATTCTATTCAAGTGAGGAGCCTAGAGCCTTGGGGCTTTTTCAGTGGGGTATACTGGACTTAGATTGAAAAAATAGAGAAAAAAACCTTTAAATTCACATTTAAGATGGCCCTCATTAGCTGAGATTCTTTAACATTAATAGGACTTGTGTAGGAGAACTACATCTCACATGGGGAAACAGGTACTAAAAAGTAGACTGAACAAGTGATGACTTTTGCTGTCACCTTTTCTAATTTGGCAGCTACCTTAACTGTTGACATCTACTAGAAAATCATTGTCTACTTTTTGTCATAGCTAGACTAGAAGAAAAGCTCTTGGACATGGTATGAACCCCGTCTCTCTTTCTTTCTTTTTCTTTTTTATATGCTTTTATATGACAGGAGATATCTGTATTTGGCAGATAATATCTATGTTGTAATTACAGTTATCTATAATAATAATAATTTGTTCATTATAGTGCATTCACAATAGTTATCATTGTGGTTACAGTTATTATTATGTGACAGGTTTTCAGGTGAGATGAACGAGTTTCAAAACAAAACAGTCTGTGGTTTTGGGAAGCGATCGATTCCCAGGATGTATGTGTGTGTGTTTTAGGGGCCATCTGCACCTTGGAAGCATACAATGGAAGGTGAGGAAAACCCTCGAGTTCCCTTCTTTGAATCATGATTGTAGTGGCCTGGCCATTTGGACAGGCCGTATTTATGAACCGCTGCTCGAAATTGATGGAGCAGACCCGGATGTGCGTCGGAGCTATCCGGAAGAGCGGGGGTCCCTGGAAGGTGGGAACCGTTGTTATGACCATGATGAAGCTGTCCATTTCCTATGGACGGCATTGGAGGGGCCTGGCCATTTGGACAGGCCGTGTTTATATTTGTATTATATTTGTATTTGCAGGGACCACACCCGAACCCATTCTCAAATCCTATAACCTATAACCAAAACCTATAACCTATAACCTATAACCTAAATCAAAACCCCTAACCTAAACCAAAACCTAAACCTATAACCTAAACTCAATTCCCTAAAGCTAAACCTACACCTAATCCTAATCTCAACTCCCTAACCTAAACCTTAACCTTAACTTGAAAACCCAAACTTAAACCCAATCTTGAACCTGAACCCGATTTCCTAAACCTAAACCATAACCCATTCTCAAATCCAAAAATCTATAACCTAAACCTAAACTAAAACTAAAACCTATAACCTCTACCCGAACACATTCTCAAATCCAAAAATCTAAACCTTAACCATTTGTGAGACACATGATGACCCTTGTAAGAGCTAAGACATAATACTCTCTTGTTGTGCCCTTGTAAGGGATTTGATTCAAGTAATAGCTGGTTATAAGATGGCGACATTGCTATTTAACAAAATGCATACGTGCATCTTAGGGCTCCAATGTCATTCTTTGATGCATATTGTGTTTTCATGTACAATTTGGTTGTGTTTGGATTCTCAATTCAATCAAATTTGTAATAAGTCAATTCAATAAAGTCGGAATCACAGAACTCTAGGCTTTGGTTATAATTGTGAATTGTCATTCCCATTTGATCATTTCTTTTATATTAGATCATAGACTGTTTTGTAGTAAGGTTATAGTTCTGAATCTACAAATACTAGCAATTTGGGCTGAGTATTATATAATAACCATGTTAACATGCACATTTCTCTGAGTAATTTAATCTAATTAACCATTTCAGGTAACGCACCACTTCCACACACCTCAATTTGGAGGAGTTAATTGGTTTGCTAAACCTTTTCTTTTAAAAGGATCTAGAAGGTCAAATTTTGCTCAATGATCTGGAACGTCTGTGGAATCATGAATGAGGGCCCTGCCATCAATGGGTTGTTGACCTGGAGAGGAGAGCAACAAACAGCTGCATTCCCCTGGTGATACTCAAACTGGATGGTCAGAATTTTCTAACATGATCTTGACCTTTAGCTTGACTCCACCGTATCAACAGTTCCTATTACTGGTTGGTTGCTTGTACCATGAAAGGTCACCAAATCATTGGTTGGCTGCAAGGCACATGCAAAGGTTACTCCCGAAATTTGATTTTTGCAGTGTGATTACAGTTTGTGGTGCATGCTTCTTTAGGATTTGTTGACCCATTGGCCAATTGGGGATTCCATTATAGCTTTGTGAAGCTTTTATTTCTTGTTGAATGCAGCATTCCAGATTTGCTAGTTAGATTGCACGAGAATTTGTAGGTGAGAATCATGAACATGGGCTACAGATGGCCCTTTCATGTGGCTATTCTTAAAAATGATCTGGCTGGGGGGAAACCATGAAAACATTTGGCGTGCAAGTCTGCAACCCCATCTGATTATTTTTTACTTCTGATTCACTTCTAACATGCTTCACTTTCTTGGACATAGACTAAATTGCGTATGAACGTATTTGGGCTTTTTATGTGGAAGCACTTTGTATCTGGCATGGAACTTGGCTGCCTTATTCCATTTTGAAATGTTGAAATGCATTCTATATTCCCACTCATCATATTTAGAGCAGTTATTTGATATCCAGATTGTGTACAACTCTTGAAACATAGGTACTCAGAAATTGTACGCCTTTAAACTGTTACCTCAAACTGAATCAATTAAATTGTGAAATGGTCACTAAGCTACATTCTAAAAATCAGAATGGTTGAACAATTATAACCTCTGATCCATGAAATTATAGAAATGAATTGTACATGACATCCATTATGGTGTGAATAATCATCTCTCCAATGTTTTAGATGACATGTACATCCATTCTTGGTTCTTCAGATCAAATGAAGAGGGTGGTACAATTTACTGGAATTTTGAGCAATAAAGCTGAAGAAAATCTCGGTTTGTCTAAGACTGCATTCATTGTTTATTTTCTTTGTCTAAAATTGAATTCGATGTACAGTCGTGCTTTCAATCCAAATTGTAGGTACACCTCTGGCAGGCATGGGCACCACCTGTTAGCGCCTATTGGAGAAAATTGCATTGGACGCATTTTCCAGTGGCACCCTAACACGTGTAAGAGTTTGTTGAAAAATTCAAATAACAACAAATGATTTCTCATTGAATATAAGGTATAGTTTGAAAATGATCAGTGTTTGAAATGACAAATGACTTACTGGCACCCTTCTTGAAAAATTCCTTTATATAAATTAATGGATAGGTTATCAAAATAACTAAAATTCCTTCATAGTTACCTTTAAATTTTTGTTGATGAGGAGTAACTAAGGTTATCATGCCTATTTGGATGTTCTACTGAATCCCCAACTTCACAAGGGTGCTGGCAATGTTCCTGAATAGGTGACATGTGGGCAGGGCTAATCATGAATCTCAACAGATGATTCAATCAAGCCATTGGGGGCAAGGTATGGTTGAAAAATCATGCTGATTGGATGGTCCCAACCCTTGGATTGTGGGCCATTATGCCTCAACTATCCGTTTACCATGAGCCATAAATCAGATGGCTAGCATCATCAAGCCAAAGTGCTTCTTCAGAATCATAAGCAATTCATGGCAGGATCATTAATAAAATGTTTCACGATGATGATTGGAACTATTTTGTTTATCTGCTTGATCTCGACTTTCCATTTTTCATGCTATTTATCAGATGGTTAGTATAATCTGCGCTGTGATTTTTAGATCATGGCTTGCCTGTATTGGTTTGATAGAATAGAATGTCCAGATTGATGAATAGGTTGGGATGTCCCACACACATTCCATGGTGGCTGTATGTGGTGCTGTTGGGACTTACAAAGGCTCTTCTTCTTGAGTATGATGCAATCATGTCTCTTGGGTTTCTGTTTTTATTTGAGTGCTCTTGTTTTCAAAATAAATAATGATCAACTGAGATAGATGATGGTGATTTTAAACTTCAGAATCCTACCATTTGTAGTTTGTATTGTACATTAATCGGTTGGATTGATTGTGACATAGGCTTGCTGGAGTAGATGCTGATTTCTTCTCTTCTCTATCTGTTTCATGCATTGAAGATCCTGTGTTCAACTCAAAGTCGAGTGGCCAGGCTGCTGCTTCTGATTCCCTCCAATTCGTCCATTTTAATAAGGTAAGCTCCGATTCCTCTTTGACATTATGGCTGCATTTGGACGTCTCAACTTTGTTAGACTTCCTGGATGCTATTCCACCCAAATCTATATTGGCTACATGTCAGGTCTGACATGAAACTTCCCTGATTTCAGGGTGGAAAAGGTGGAAAAAAAATGGGAACCTGTCCCAGTGTAATGCAGTTCTAAAAATCCCTGCTGCCTCAATAGTGAAAAGGATAACAATTCATTCTGCTGAACTATCTGATAGGTCTGATTTGGAAACATCCAAAATCCAAATGCTCAATATGAACAGGTTGGACTGATGCTTTCGGGAATGGGAGCTAACTCTGATGTTTTCAGAATGGTAAGATTAGGATAGCTGTTGATTTGTTAGGTGAAATCATAGATGCTAAGAATTCTTTCAAAAGAGATGAACTTGATAATTTACTTGTTTTTTTCCCTTGTGCAGGATTTTAATCAATTGTACCTAAATTTAGGCTTACAAGCACTTCAGCCTTTTGACGCCACTCGTGCTAGGAGTATGCCATATAGAGGATTTGTTTATTTATTTATAATTCAAGACCGTTTTCAATTTTATTGTAATAAATATTATATATATATTCTTTTGTGTATTCTTTTGGCTGCTTGAATGGTTCCACTCTTGCAGCTATTCATTGAAGTGAAGCAAAAAAGAAAGCTCCCCTGGCTATCCAATGCAGCGTTTTATGTTGTATTTGGACGTTGGGAAGCAACACATAAAAATCATTATTTTTTAAAACCTGAATTTTCTTTATTCAGCTGATAATAGGATCTTCTATTTGCTTTTTCAGTCCATCCTTCCAGAGGTTTGCAGTGAGGACTTCCAAAACAATAGACGACATTTCTAACCAGGGTAATGCAGAATGTTATTTTCACCATCTCCAATGTGTTTGTGTAGTGATATATTCTCATCTAGAGTCTTAACAAGAGTTCTTGCTGGATGCAGCTCTAAAGAAAAGACAAGAATTAACTGAGCAGTTGAAGGATTTGTTTAGGAACATTGAGGTAAATAAGGACTGTCCCTTCCCATTTTTGCCCTGAAGAATGAAATGTTACTTCCAAGACTAAGTTAATGGTATACTATATTTTTCAATTTGTACAAGTGGGAGTTGTGCTTTAGGTAATACTCTACTCAAAGTGATCCTTTATTGGTGTATCTACAAGTAAGAAAAATTTGAAATGAAACTCTGGGTAATGTAGTTCAAAGATGCCATGATTATGAAAAGAATAAAAACTGGATTTTTATGCAAATCTCGAATCCCTAAAACTATAACCTATAACATATAACCTATAACCTAAACCTAAACAAAAAAATGCAATGAGTATCTCTGGTTTTATAGTTTTAAATGTAGATTCCTGTATTGATTACTCAAGCATGACGGTTATGCGCATTCTTTCAGGTGGTGTTGCATGTGTGAGGATTGGAGCTGCGTATTTCAGATTCAAGCATCTGGTATGTCTCTTGTCAAGAATGCACATGATTGGAGTGGCCTGGCCATTTGGACAGGCCGTATTTATGTATTTGCTCGAAATTGATGGAGCAGACCCGGATGTGTGTCGGAGCTATCCGGAAGAGCGGGGATCCCTGGAAGGTGGGAACCGCTGTTATGACCGTGATGAAGCTGTCCATTTCCTATGGACGGTATTGGAGGGGCCTGGCCATTTGGACAGGCCGTGTTTATGTATTTGCTCGAGATTAATGGAGCAGACCCGGATGTGCGTCGGAGCTATCCGGAAGAGCGGGGGTCCCTGGAAGGTGGGAACCGTTGTTATGACCATGATGAATCTGTCCATTTCCTATGGACGGCATTGGAGGGGCCTGGCCATTTGGACAGGCCGTGTTTATGTATTTGCTCGAGATTAATGGAAGCAGACCCGGATGTGCGTCGGAGCTATCTGGAAGAGCGGGGGTCCCTGGAAGGTGGGAACCGCTGTTATGACCATGATGAAGCTGTCCATTTCCTATGGACGGCATTGGAAGGGCCTGGCCATTCGGACAGGCCGTGTTTATATTTGTATTATATTTGTATTTGCAGGGACCACACCCGAACCCATTCTCAAATCCTATAACCTATAACCTATAACCTATAACCTAAATCAAAACCCCTAACCTATAACCTAAACTCAATTCCCTAAAGCTAAACCTACACCTAATCCTAATCTCAACTCCCTAACCTAAACCTAAACCTTAACTTGAAAACCCAAACTTAAACCCAATCTTGAACCTGAACCCGATTTCCTAAACCTAAACCATAACCCATTCTCAAATCCAAAAATCTATAACCAAAACCTAAACTAAAACCAAAACCTATAACCTCTACCTGAACACATTCTCAAATCCAAAAATCTAAACCTTAACCAAAACCTATAACCTAAACCCAAACCCATTCTCAAATCCAATAACCTAAACCTTAAACTAAACCAAAACCAATAACCTAAACCAAAACCTAAAACCTAAACTCAAATCCCTAAAACCTTAACCTATAACCTAACCTAAACCTATACTTATAACCTAAAACTATTCCCAAATCCCAAAACCTATAACCTAAACGTAACCTTTTCCTAAACCTATAACCTAAACTCAATTCCCTAGAGTTAAACCTACACCTAATCCTAATCTCAACTCTCTAACCTAAACCTAAACCTAAATTTGAAAACCAAAACTTAAACGCAATCCCGAACATGAACCCGATTCCTAAACCTAAACCATAACCCATTCTCAAATCCCAAAAAACCTATAACCTAAACCTAAACCTAAACCTTAACCAAAACCTGTAACCTAAACCCGAGCCCATTCTCAAATCCCAAAACCTGTAACCTTTTTTCTTAACCAAAACCTATAGCCTAAACCCGAACCCATTCTCAAATCCCAAAACCTATAACCTATAACCAAAACCAAAACCTATAACCTAAACCCGAACCCATTCTCAAATCCAATAACCTAAACCTTAACCTAAACCAAAACCAATAACCTAAACCAAAACCTATAACCTAAACTCAATTCCCTAGAGCTAAACCTACACCTAATCCTAATCTCAACTCTCTAACCTAAACCTAAACCTAAACTTGAAAACCAAGACTTAAACGCAATCCCGAACACGAACCCGATTCCTAAACCTAAACCATAACCCATTCTCAAATCCCCAAAAACCTATAACCTATACCTTAACCTAAATCTTAACCTAAACCTTAACCAAAACCTGTAACCTAAACCCGAGCCCATTCTCAAATCCCATAACCTATAACCTAAGCCAAAACTAAAACCTATAGCCTAAACCCGAACCCATTCTCAAATCCCAAAACCTATAACCTATAACCTAAACCAAAATCAAAACAAAAACCTATAACCTAAACCCGAACCCATTCTCAAATCCAATAACCTAAACCTTAACCTAAACCAAAACCAATAACCTAAACCAAAACCTATAACTTAAACTCAAATCCCTAAAACCTTAACCTATAACCTAAACTCAAATCCTTAAACCCGAACCCATTCTCAAATCCCATAACCTATAACCTAAACCAAAGCCAAAACCTATAACCTAACCTAAACCTATACTTATAACCTAAAACTATTCCCAAATCCCAAAACCTATAACCTAAACCTAACCTTTCCTTAAACCTATAACCTAAACTCATTTCCCTAGAGCTAAACCTACACCTAATCCTAATCTCAACTCTCTAACCTAAACCTAAACCTAAACTTGAAAACCAAGACTTAAACGCAATCCTGAACATGAACCCGATTCCTAAACCTAAACCATAACCCATTCTCAAATCCCAAAAACCTATAACCTAAACTTAAACCTAAACCTTAACCTAAACCTTAACCAAAACCTGTAACCTAAACCCGAGCCCATTCTCAAATCCCAAAACCTATAACCTAAACCAAAACCAAAACTTATGGCCTAAACCCGAACCCATTCTCAAATCCCAAAACCTATAACCTATAACCTAAACCAAAACTAAAACCAAAACCTATAACCTAAACCCGGACCCATTCTTAAATCCAAAAACCTAAACCTTAACCTAAACCAAAACCTATAACCTAAACTCAAATCCCTAAACCAAAACCTATAACCTAAACTCAAATCCCTAAACCAAAACCTATAACCTAAACTCGAAAACCTAAACCTTAACCTAAATCAAAACCTAAACCCGAACCCATTCTCAAATCCAAAAACCTAAACCTTAACCTAAACCAAAACCTATAACCTAAACCTTAACCTAAACCTAAATCAAAACCTATAACCTAAACCAAAACCAAAACCTATAACCTAATTAACCCTAAACCCTAAACCTAAACTTGAAAACCAAGACTTAAACCCAATCCCGAACATGAACCCAATTCCTAAACCTAAACCATAACCCATTCTCAAATCCAAAAACCTATAACCAAAACCTATAACCTAAACCAAAACCAAAACCTATAACCTAAACCCGAACCCATTCTCAAATCCCAAAACCTATAACCTAAATCTAAACCTTAACCAAAACCTATAACCTAAACCAAAACCAAACCTATAACCTAAACCCGAATCCATTCTCAAATCCCAAAACCTATAACCTAAACCAAAACCAAAACTTATAACCTAATCCCGGACCTATTCTCAAATCCCAAAAAACCTATAACCTAAACCTAAACCTAAACCTTAACCTAAACCTTAACCAAAACCTGTAACCTAAACCCGAGCCCATTCTCAAATCCCAAAACCTATAACCTAAACCAAAACCAAAACTAAAACCAAAACCTATAACCTAAACCCGAACCCATTCTCAAATCCAAAAACCTAAACCTTAACCAAAACCTATAACCTAAACCTTAACCAAAACCTATAACCTAAACCAAAACCAAAACCTATAACCTAATCCCGAACCCATTCTCAAATCCCAAAAAACCTAAACCTAAGCCTAAACCGAAACCATAACCTATAACCTAAACCCGAACCCATTCTCAAATCCCAAAACCTATAACCTAAACCAAAACCAAAACCTATAACCTAAACCCGAACCCATTCTCAAATCTGAAAACCTATAACCTAAACCTAAACCTTAACCTAAACCTAAACCAAAACCTATAACCTAAACCAAAGCCTATAACCTAAACCCGAACCCATTCTCAAATCCCATAACCTATAACCTAAACCAAAGCCAAAACTTATAACTTAAACGCGAAACCATTCTCAAATCCAAAAACCTAAACCTTAACCAAGACTTATAACCTAAACCAAAACCAAAACCTATAACCTAAACCCGAACCCATTCTCAAATCCAAAAACCTAAACTTTAACCAAAACCTATAACCAAAACCAAAACCTATAACCTAAACCCAAACCCATTCTCAAATCGAAAAACCTAAACCTTAACCTTAACCTAAACCAAAACCTATAACCTAAACCTTAACCTAAACCTAAACCAAAACCTATAACCTAAACCTAAACCAAAACCTATAACCTAAACCCGAACCCATTCTCAAATCCCAAAACCTATAACCTAAATCTAAACCTTAACCAAAACCTATAACCTAAACCAAAACCAAACCTATAACCTAAACCCGAATCCATTCTCAAATCCCAAAACCTATAACCTAAACCAAAACCAAAACTTATAACCTAATCCCGAACCTATTCTCAAATCCCAAAAAACCTATTACCTAAACCTAAACCTAAACCTTAACCTAAACCTTAACCAAAACCTGTAACCTAAACCTGAGCCCATTCTCAAATCCCAAAACCTATAACCTAAACCAAAACCAAAACCTATAACCTAAACCCGAACCCATACTTAAATCTAAAAACCTAAACCTTAACCTAAACCAAAACCTATAACCTAAACCAAAACCTATAACATAAACTCAAATCCCTAAAATAAAACCTATAACCTAAACTCAAATCCCTAAACCAAAACCTATAACCTAAACCTAAATCAAAACCTAAACCTGAACCCATTCTCAAATCCAAAAACCTAAACCTTAACCTAAACCAAAACCTATAACCTAAACCCGAACCCATTCTCAAATCCAAAAACCTAAACCTTAACCAAAACCTATAACCTAAACCTTAACCAAAACCTATAACCTAAACCAAAACCAAAACCTATAACCTAATCCCGAACCCATTCTCAAATCCCAAAAAACCTAAACCTAAGCCTAAACCAAAACCATAACCTATAACCTAAACCCGAACCCATTCTCAAATCCCAAAACCTATAACCTAAACCAAAACCAAAATCTATAATCTAAACCCGAACCCATTCTCAAATCCGAAAACCTATAACCTAAACCTAAACCTTAACCTAAACCTAAACCAAAACCTATAACCTAAACCAAAGCCTATAACCTAAACCTGAACCCATTCTCAAATCCCATAACCTATAACCTAAACCAAAGCCAAAACTTATAACTTAAACGCGAAACCATTCTCAAATCTAAAAACCTAAACCTTAACCAAGACCTATAACCTAAACCAAAACCAAAACCTATAACCTAAACCCGAACCCATTCTCAAATCGAAAACCTAAACTTTAACCAAAACCTATAACCAAAACCAAAACCTATAACCTAAACCCAAACACATTCTCAAATCCAAAAACCTAAACCTTAACCTAAACCAAAACCTATAACCTAAACCTTAACCTAAACCTAAACCAAAACCTATAACCAAAACCAAAACCAAAACCTATAACCTAAACCCGAACCCATTCTCAATTCCCAAAACCAAAACCTATAACCTAAACCAAAACCAAAACCTATAACCTAAACCCGAACCCATTCTCAAATCCCAAAACCTATAACCTAAACCCGAACCCATTCTCAAATCTAAAAACCTAAACTTTAACCAAAACCTATAACCTAAACTAAAACTTATAACCTAAACCCGAGCCCATTCTCAAATCCCAAAACCTATAACCTAAACCCAAACTCATTCTCAAATCCCAAAACCTGTAACGTAAACATAAACCTTAACCTAAACCTAAACCTATAATCATATGGTGAGACCATTTCTTTTGTGTTAATTTCATTCCTCTTTAAGTTTTTTTTTTTTAATTTATTAAGAAAAAAATGGTTATACATGATGCACTTCTTTCACTTTGTCTTTCTTTTCTCCAATGGGTATTCTAATTTATGAGTGACATGACTGTTTGTAGGATGATGGAATATACGAAGCTGTTGAAATTTCATGCTGAAGTGCAAGCACATTAATTTCTCTAATGAAGCCAAAGGCTTGTATTTTCAGTATTATTGTAATTGTAATTGTAATTGTAATTAATTGAATGAATTGGATTGTAATTGATTGTAATTGTAATTGATTGAATGAAGGATTGTAATTGAATGAATGAATGAAGGATTGTAATTGAATGAATGAATGATTGTACAGGTGGTAATTGAATGAATGAATGATTGTACAGGTGGTAATTGAATGAACAAAATGATAATATAAAATTTTTTTGGTCCGTAGCATTTGCCAGTTTCTGGTAGTTGTTGCTACGGATCATATTCATAGCTGTTGGGACATATAGCTACGGATTAAATCCGTAGCTATAGGTTCCAAACCTATTGTTTCGGGACCTACGACTACGCTAGTGCTACGGACTAGATCCGTAGCCATATATCTATGGCTACGGATTTAATCCGTAGCCTTTGCCCATTTTTCTGGTAGTAAATTGCTACGGCTTTGATCCGTAGCGGTTGCCAGATATAGCTACGGATTAAATACGTAGCTGTGGTGATTAAATTCGTAGCTGTTGCGACCTATAGCTACGGACATAATTGCTACGGATTAAATCCGTGGCTATTTTGACCTATAGCTACGGATTAAATCCGTAGCTATAGGTTCCAGACCTATTGTTATGGGACCTACGACTACGGTCGTGCTACGGACTAAATCCGTAGCCATAGGTCTATGGCTACGGATTTAGTCCGTAGCCTTTGCCCATTTTTCTGGTAGTGCCCCCTTCTTGGATGTGTTGGGCGACTAGGCCCGGCTTCATCCGTGGCACTCTTCCTCTTTCCCATGAGAGAAAAGATGGTGGAGATGGAGAAAATGACCGTAACAAACTCAAATAGGGCCATGGAAAGCAACGAAAAGTGATGAAAAGAGAGAGAAAGGACTGGAGTTGCTGATCCTCCACGAGTTTGAGCCTCAACAGAGGTTGTAAAGGCCCAAAGAACAGAGATTTGAGAAGGAAAATGGAGAGATGGAGTGGGGGTAGGGAGTGTACATGATTTTTAGCTACAAATGGGGTGTGTAAGAGCCCAAATGAGAGAAAATGGAGAAGGTAGGGAGGTAGGGAGTGTTGTAGACGATGGAGATGGATGGGTTGTGATAAAAAATGTTGGATTGGGCAATTGGGAAGGAGATTTGAGAGAGGAAACAACAAGTTGAAAGAGAAAAGAGGGCTTGAAAGGGTGGGAAATGAGAAAGGGGGCAAAACAGACCACAAATAGGGGTCCCCACGAAATTCCGCGGGCCCCACACGGACCTAGGGGTCGGCCCGACGCCGACCCGCACCGGCCCGACCAGCCAGACCCAAGGGGACCGCTGTGCACCACGGTAGGAGCGGCGCCACCGCGGTAGGACGGTGGCCACCCCCCTTCCAAGGTGCCAATGACACCTCGGGTCCACCGTGGGTCCCCCGGATTAAATCGTGTGGCCCTCGACTCCGTTTCGAGTCGTTTCGGGTCGTTTCGAGAAGTTTCTGATCTAAACTTACATTTACCGATTTTTTAAACAGTTTTGATGGAGTGCATTGTGATCTAGACCCATCAATAGACAGCCTAGGAGTGTTTTAAGGTTGACCCGTGCGACCAGGGTTGAGTACAGACTCGATTACAGCGATCATTTTCAGTGAACTTTGCCGTTGGACGAACTGGGATGCCTAAGACTGTTTCTACATGTTTCTCGCACCCTCCTATGTCGAAATGCGCCAGCGTAAGTTGTGTAGCCATAACTCAGGTCTGGTTTAATCCAAATTATGCTCTGATACCAACTTGTAACGCCTTGAAATTCGAGAGTCGAGTAGCAACTCAACTCTCGAGTTCCAGAACATCACTTATGCAACATAAATAATGATGATTACATGTTGTCTGTGTTAGTGCAATAAACATGAGTGAGATTATACCAAAACAGTAATCCATACTCCAGATCAATGTATAAAATGCAAGCGGAAGACTGAAAGATGTATATAGATGTGTATAAAAACAAAACGATTTCGATCTGTCTTCAAAGTATGATTACTTCACTGAGTCATCATATACATGTATTGAATCAAAAACGAAATGTCAAAAGAATAGTCCAACTGTCGTGGTAGCCCAATAGCCCCGTCAATCTGATAGCCTAAGCAAAGCCGCCGGAGAACTGCATGTAGGAGAACTCATCCTGATCATCATAGTAATCAGGGTCAGCCTCCTGTGAATCGTCGGTACCTACATCTAAGACAGAGTCTGGTGGGTGTCCAGAACACCCTCCCGTAACGTGAGAGTGAGTAGCTAACTCAGTGGAACAATAAAGCATAGGTTAACTTGTAATCAAATCAGTCAAGCAGTAATGATAAAGCAGTATAATCAACAACCTTAAGTACTCTTGTTAATGCAAGTATGAAATACAGTCATGATGCATACCCCTCACCTAACCACCCTCATACGGCACCATCTTACGTTTGCGGCATGCGTTCATCCCTCAGTGCTCCACATCTTCCAGGCACATGCAATGCAATGATGAGCATGATTACGGAGTTGTTATTAGTCCATTTCAAACAACAGTATTGGGAAACTAAAGTACCTCCCTTATAAATTCCCAAACAATGATCCATTCTAGGGTCGTCAATCCTAGATAATCTCATACGATAGTGTGGTTCTAGGTCGCTGCAAGGGCTGTTACACGGAATCGTTGCACTACTCCCCCATCACCTTATCAATACAGGCCTAATTTATACTTTGTTTACTATGGGAAGGCTCATCGCCTCTCCACAGATTCAGAGTATGCTCGAGGTCACTACACCGGATACGGTCAGGGCTGTCAGGGTTGTTACACGGAATCGTTGCACCACTCCCCCATCACCCATCAAAGTAGTGTAGGCCGACAGCTCGAATACAGTGTCCCATACCACCATATTCGGCTCACGAGTCTGGGTTACTCACTAGTCACTACGGGGAGGCACATCGCCCCAGCGTAGGCCGACAGCTCGAACACGGTGTCCCATACGACCATACCCAGCTCATGAGTCTTAGCGAATCGAGGTACCAAGGTTAATGGGATTCCGCTAGTGAGTTCGCTACCTTAGGTTCAAGCAGTAGCGTCCGAACATGGTGAACATACATTAGACAGATAGGGTTACTTGACGAGCTCGACTGGCACGAGCGCACAACCAACTGAACAACATGAAGTGCATAAACACTTCGCGTGGCCTAACCACTGTCGCCAACCGAAGTGTGACTCGGGTTTGTCAAACACATCCTACGTGGTGAATGAATCTCAACCACGAACTCAAGTCTGTTACCGATTGTCTGGACTATAATCATAGCCCCAATCACAATCAATCCTTAACCAGAAGCATGTAGAGTAAACCAGGATAAACAAAGTACTTCAAGCATGTTAACAAGCATGTCATAGAGCACAAAATAAACAGGAAATACAAACACATATATTTTATAAGTAAGCGGTTAAATTAAACAACCAACATGGTGGAAATCATATACATCTCTAAGTTAGTTGAGAATCCTATCTGAACATTGACCTAAAGCACAATCATTTAAGTACTTACTCTTACAAACATTTTCACAAACACTTAGAATACATTCTTTCAACATACATAGCGTATACTAGCAAAAACATGTATTAGGTCGAACCCTTTCGCCAAGTAAGTATTACACACATATATAGCATGTTCATACAATAATTAATCATGGCAAACACACTTTCAAAATTTGTATGTATACGGTACTTTCTACAAATATACTAAATACACAATTTCCATAAATTGCATACGCAACTGAAACGCAAAACGAACATCAATTTGTGCATGTACAATAACACACAGATCATGAATCTACCATTATCTGACATTGAAAGCGTTGAAAACCATAACCTATACGTCTAAAGTCCACACCTTACGCCGTAGAAGGGTAATAAATTTGGTAGGAATGCTAAGGCTTCTTCCACGACAGTATAACGGCCTAAAAAACAAGTAGTGTTAGCTATTTCGCTAATTGAATCAATTGAAAACCTAAATCAGATTAGGGTTAGGGTTTCTTACGTAGAAACGAAGCTGTAATCGCCGGGAAAGCGATTAGAAGGAGGTAGTTAAGCTCGTATAGTGGCAGGGTAGAGTATCAGGGAGATCCTCCCACTTCTCTCACACTTTCTCTCTCCTAGGGTTTTTTCAAATTCGTATGGGCTGAATGAGAGAGTGTTTAAGGTCCTTATATAGCCTAAAACATCACCAAAATAGACCCAGGGTTAAGGTATACTTAGGTTATATCCAAAGTGAGCTTGTTCCGTCTCAACAGAGCACTTCTAGAGCCCCCCCTTAAGCCAAAGGTCGGACTTAAGCTCACTGACTATGGATCTAGGTCGAGTTAAGTTTTCATTTCAATCGGGTTTCCAGTTTGCACGTGGCGGACCAGTTTCAGTTTAACGGTCCCAGAAACTCGATCAGGGTTACAAATACACAGACATGTATGGGAAATGTTTCCTGATCCGAGGGTGTATTTGGGTCAGATTCCGACGGTCTGATTGCTTATATTTAGCCCGTAAACATCAAGTCTCAGATTACTTAAATTTGATTTAATTTCTAAAGAAAACAAGGTTTTCTCACACTCCTCGCTCCGGGCTCAAGCGAACAGTCATGGGACACTATCTGGATTTGATCTTCGACATGGTTATCAAGCCCAGCAAGGCGGTCCTAATTCTATAACCTCGTATTATTCAAATTTTCGATGTGCGGTCCAGATCTAATATGGAGTTTCCATGTGCTCCCGAGAACAGACGGGTAATGAGATTGATCCTAGATTTTAGGGTAATGTAGCGTCAACGATTCCACAAGTTTTGGGTCTTGCAGATCGTATTTAAAGTGATTCATGTGGATTTCGTATGCAATCTAATTTAACACTAGTTAATCCTCATCTAATTTCTAAAGGATTTGGTCCTGAGGGATTTTTGCCTGAGGTGGTACTCGGGCCATTGTACGGAATTTTCTGAGTCGTTACACCAACCTTGGGTTCGGCTAGCCAAACCTGTCCGCTCGGCTAGCTTGAAAGATGTTCGGTCATGTTTCCAGCAAGATAAGATTTCAGATCTCATGGAGATTCGCCCAGCCGAATTTTAGCTTGGGCCAGTCGAATTTTTCAAAGATTTCATCCCTCGAAATACGAAGATCCATTGGAACCTAAAATCGGGCCAGCCAAATTTTCAATACTTTTGGCTATAAATAGAGGCTTTCTCTCACTAATTCAATATATGAAATTCAGAGATCCATCTTCTCAAGAAAAGAGTGAAAGTCCAAGCCTCCTTAAGCTATTTGTGCAGTAATTCTTATATTTGATTTAGCTAATTCTATTCTCTTTCTCAAGTTAGTTTAATATGTTTTAATAGAGTAATTCATACTCTACTTGAGAATTAGAGAATTGAATTTTCAACATTAGGGTATTGTTCATTACATTGAAAATATATTAGATCCTAAATTTTTTTTTGGGTTGAACACATATACAACTTCATTTATATCTCAAGAAAGAAGATCGTTGCAATCAAGCTACAGTTACATCTTCGACTTACCAATTGAAGATAAGTATTGTTTTACTTTCATTTCAATTTTGGTTTTTCTGAGATAGACCAGAAATCTCAGTAGGATTGTTTTGTGGTGAGCCCATGAAAATCACAAAGTGGGTTTTGTTGTGGTGAGGCCCTGAAAATCACAAAGTAGGTTTTGTTGTGATAGCTCATGAAAATCACAAAGATTGTATAAGGTTGTTAAGGTGTACCTATGAATACCTTGAAATAGCGAAAGCCAAAATTACGAGGGTAGTAATTTTGGGAGTGGAGTAGGTATGGAGTTTAAGCACTGAACCACTATAACTCCTTGTGCATTGTGGTGATTGTGTTATTCTTAATATGTTTTCCTTGTGATTGATTGTCTATTGTTAAGTTTGATATTTTGATCTCAAAGACGTCGTAATATAAAGTTGTCCTACCTAAATCTTTTAGGTAAAGGTTGTCCTACAAATTCTTTGAAATCAATATTTCAATACTCTAAACAATCGAGTATATTTGTTTTATTATTCTGCATTATATCAAAATATTTTTTATTGTCCTATTCACCCTCCCTTTAGGACATCTATAGCACGTCCTTTCAAGTGGTATCAAAGCGGGTTGTTCTTTTTAGGATTAACCTCCTAAAGCTTGATCCAGAGATAATAGAATGTCAAATTTCAATAGTCTATCCATTTTCAGGTCACCCCCCTTTGATGGCTCAAACTATTCTTATTGGAAAGCAAGGATGAGGATTTTCCTCAAGTCCATTGATGAAAGTGTTTGGCAAGCCACCATAACCCAATGGATCCCTCCTATGATGAAAGTAGTAGCTAAAATGGAACCACGTCCATGAAAGAAATCACCTATACTTCTTGGACGACAACTCAGAAAAGTGAAAGTAGTGCAAATGTAAAATCCCTTAATGTTATTACTTGTACTCTATCACCGAATGAATTTAAAAGAATCAATTCTTATGATACAGCAAAACACACATGAGATATTCTCGAAATGACACATAAAGGAACTAACATTGTTAAAAAGTCTAAGATTCAAATCCTCACAACGAAGTTTGAGGAAATTCGTATAGAAGAAAGTGAGTCATTCAATTATAGGAGAAAAAGTGCCTGAAAGCAAGGTTTGCATAAAAATACTACGATCACTTCCTGACAGGTTCAATTATAAAGTTACTGCTATTCGGGAATTGAGGGATACTGATGCTATGAAGGTTGAGGAATTAGTTGGATCTCTACAAGCCTATGACCTGAATTTCAAATCTCTTAAAAACAAGTCCGCAACCCTTAAATCTTCTAAATCTAAATCTAAATCTAAATCTAAATCCAAATATAGAGATTCTGAAAATGATGAGAATGAGGATAATATGACAATGTTAGTTAAAAAGTTTTATAGAATTTTTAAAATAAAAATATATTAGATTTTCAAAAACCTTCTGACAAAAGAAAAGAAAATTTAAATGTTTGGAAATCAAAATCTAAAGACACCCAATGCTTCAACTATTCTGAATTTGGGCATCTAGCTTCAACATGTCCTAAGAAAGATAAATCTAGAAGAAGAGGCATGATTGCCACTTAGGATGAGTTATCAGAATTTGAATCCAATTCAGAAATTGACGAATCAGACCAAGAAACCAAGAAAGATCAAAAGGCTTTCATGATCATAGCTAGAATCACTTCCTCAGATGAATGTGAAACTTCTGACTATAAAACTCCTGGAACTGGTTCTGAAAATGAAGATGATCTTCAAATTGCTTATGATGCCCTATATAAAGAATGTTGTAAGATTGCGGCTAAACTGAAAATTTAAAAAGAAAGCTTTGCTAAACTTCAATTAGAACTTGAAAAATTAGTTTTGGAAAAATCTCATTTTTCTAATTGTTTTGATAAAACCAAACTAGATTTAAGTTTGAAATTTTTTGAAATTTAAAATCTCAAAATTGAAAATGAGAATTTAACATTAGAAGATACTTCCCTTAAGACTTCAAAAGATACTTGGATATACACCTAAGGAAACCAGAAACTTGGAAAATTATTAATTGCATCTCGCCGAAGTAGGGACAAATTTGGTTAGCGATATATCAAAAGTCGCACAGAAAAATCTAAAAATTCTGCTCCCATATTTGTAAAAGGAGAATCTTCAAAGTCTAAAGGAGAAACTATAAAGGAAGTGTTGGAGCATAAAAATTATCATCATGAAAAGGAATGGGAACAAATAATAAAGAAAGACAGGTTGCGCGGATCGCGCAACCAAAAAGGAAGGTTGCGCGGTTGAAGTAGCCAAAATTACAGTTGCGCTGGTCGCGCAACAAGGAAGGCAGTTACGCGGATCGCGTAACTAAGAAAGCAGTTGCGCGGTCGCACAACGAAGAGAGTCGTTGCGCGGATCGCGCAATCAATGAAGATCTCTGACACGTGTGAAGGGTCTATAAATACCCCACTTCCCTTCTCATAAAGAGAGAGATTTTTCGAGAGACTGAAATAGAGCAACTGAAGGTAGAGAGAGCAGAGCCATGTTCAGTTGCGCGGACCGCACAACATGTACATCAGTTGCGCGGATCGCACAACTACTAGATTGGTTGTGCGGATCGCGCAAATAGTCAGCTGATCAGCTTGTAGGAGAAATTACTTCTCTAAAAGAAAAGATCAAATGATCTATTCAGTAATTCCTCCTAAGTATTGGGAGATGACCAAAATAGCGTTGGAGTGCTGCCGAAATTTCTGTCTCCATGAAGATCAGATGATTTATTCAGCAATTCCTCCTAAGTATTGGGAGATGACTAAAACAGACGCCGAATGACTGCCGAATTCAGGATTGGACAAATAATAAGCTTTGCTAAAAATAATTTGTTCTTTTTATGTGATTTATCTTAGAATCAAGGGATGTATAGAGGATGTAAATGAACCCAATATTAATAAAATATGATGATTGTTCTGAATACTCTTTTGTTATGTTTGAATAAGATCAATTCCCCAGATCAAACACATTTGTTTTCTTGTCGAAACAAAATGGCAACTCTGCTGGGGAATTTCTTATCTTATTTTAACATCAACATTAAGATGATTGAAAAACAATCACCATGGTTTGGCGTCTTTCTGACGCCAAAATGGCGACTCTCAGTGGGAACATCCTCCCCTTCATCTCTAAGATAGATCCTTCTATCCTCCAGAAAACTAACTATAGATATGTTTTATAACTGAAGGTACATTAATTCAACTGCAAGTTACAATCAATGACAATTCCTACAAGAGAAGTAAACTTTCGCTTTACTACAACTGGGTTCGTGATAGAGTATACGCCGGATCAAACTCCCGTATGTATGACTCGGTTTCTCGCAACCAAGAGCAATATGACTCAAGTAATGGCTGGAGTCGTATCTGCTTCACCTCAACCGTTGGACAGTACTAAGGATTGGACTGTCGTAGTATCCCGTAAGACAAGAGCGTGGAATGCAAGAAATGCTCGAATAAATCTGCCCGTGCCGAGAGTTCGAGGGCCAATAACGCGCAATGCAGCTAGGAAGCATCCTGAGCTCGCCCCTCCCGAAATATATTCGGAACGGGTAGTTCCACAGCCAGCGTTACTTGACTTCCCAGCTTTAATCGCTTCAAAGGTTAAATGGACGAAAGAACAGAAAGGCAAAACGGTAATGACAGGTTCCTCAATATCGACATCTCCAAAGACAAGCTCATGGATGTCTATATCACCTCAATCAGCTGATAATACCAGAAATATAGAGAAGTCAAAAGGAACTCCACCTTCTCCCCTCTTCCTGAGTCCTCTTACGTCGGCATCTTCTCATCCTACTCCAATTACGGTGTAACGACCCGTAAATTTCCGTACGTTGGATCGAGTACCACCTCGACCAGAAATCAATTAGGATTAAATCCTTTAGAAATTTAACAAAGTTAACTAAGTGCTAAACTCGATTAGCCATGAAATCCGTTGGGATCGCTTTAAATACGATCTGCAAGACCCAAAACTTGAAAAACAAGTGACTCTAGGTTACCCTAAAGTTTAGAACCAAACTCATTTCTTGGCTGCTCTCGGAAATGAAACGAAACTTCGTATTAGGTCTAGATCGCACATCAGAAGTCCGATTAACACGAAGCTCAAGAACTAGGACCGCCTCACTAGGCTTGACAATCATCTCAAAAATCAGGTCCAGCCGATGTCCCACGACCATTCGCTTCGATCCGGAGCGAGGGTGTGTGAAAAAAACTATTCCCATTCCAAAATAAATATCAGGAATAGTGATCTGGCACCATTCGCTTGCACGTCAATATTAAGCGACCAGACCGTCAGAATCAGACCAAATTACACCCTCGGATTAAGAAAAATTTCAGGAACATTTACATGTACTTGGAATTTCGGATCGTGGCCCACTGACCGTTGAACTGAAAGTGGTCCGCCACGTGCGATCTGGGAATCCGATCGAGTCGAAAACGTAATCCCACACAGATCCATGTGTGGTGAGCTTAAGTCTGACGTTTGGCTCAAGGAGGGCCACCAGAACCTCTCTTTTGAGCCGGAAAAGTGACGAAATGCCTATATAAGCAGTAACCCTTGAACCTGAGTTTGTTTTGGGGAGGTTTTTGGCTATAAAAGGAGCTTAGAACAGCCCCTCTCACAGCCATACGAATTTGGGATAAAACCCTAGAGAGAGAGAGAAAAGAGAGAGAATAACTTGGGATTTGTGGGAGATCTTCCTCCTGCTGCTTTCATCTGTCACACGGCCTACACCGCTTCTTTCCAGGCGTTTTCCCGGCGGTATCCATTCCATTTGAAGGTGAGAAACCCTAACCCTAGGTCTGATTTGAAGTATGTAGGTTGTAGGTTGGGTAAAGGCTAACCGATTCCGCTCTTTAGGCTAGAAAACTCCCGTATACGGAAGCTCTACAACTCTTGCTGATTCGTTGTGATTCCAAGGGCAAAGGTGAGGACTTTAAGTGTATAGGTTACGGTTTTCAACGTTTTCAATGTCAGATAATGATAGATTCATGATCTGCATGCAATTGCACATGTACAAAGTGCTTTCTGTTTCCTGTTTCGATTAACGTTGTAGAATATGGAATTTCACATACTCTAGGTATACGTAGAAATACCGTATACGTATTTTTTTTGGGAAAATGTTTGACATGTTTATTTAATGTATGATTATATAATATATGGATAAAATGCTAGTTTGGTGAAAGGAATCGCTGAAATACATGTTCACTTGTAAATGGCGAGTATGTTGAAATTGTGTATTCTGGAAATACCGCATATGTGTAAATTTTGGAAATGTAATTGTCATGATTATTTGTTGTATGAATATGGTATACGCGGATAAAATAACCGCTTGGCGAAAGAATAGCCCTAATACGTATTTTGCTAACATACGTCATGTATGTTGGAATAGTGTACTCTAAGTGTTTGTGTAAATGCTTGTGTGTGTAAACGCTTGAGTGTTAGTGCCTTAGATAGGCGCTGATATGGGATTTCCGACTACCTTAGAGACATGTAGGATTCCCCTCCATGTGGTGGTTCACTATAACCACTCACTTGTGATGTGTATGTAATGGTATCCCTATTTGTATAGTGCTTTACAACATGCTTTACAACATGCTTTACTTCATGTTTTATTTCATGCTTTATAACATGCCTGCTAACATGCTTGTATTACTTGTTTATCATGCTTTACTCCACATGCTATTGATGAGAACTGTTTGAGTTTGGGACTATGTCTATAGTCCAAACATTCGGTACCAGACTTGAGATTGTGGCTGAGATTCATGTCGCCACAAAGGATGTGTCTGGCGAACCCAAGTCGTACTTCGGTTGGCAATAGTGGTTGGCCACACGGAGTGCTTTTGCGCTCCATATCGCCCAACTTGTGGTGCGGTCGAGCTAGTCAGGCTCGTCAAGTGAACCGACATGTGTATGTGTGTTCACCATGTTTGGTCGCTACTGCTTGAACCTAGGGTACCAAACTTACCAGTGGTGATCCCGTTAACCATGGTACCTCGATCCGCTAAGACGCATGAGCCGGGCATGGTGGTATGGGACACCGTGGTCGAGCTGTTGGCCTACGCTGGGGCCATGTGCCTCCCCGTAGTGACCATTGTGAAACCAAACTCGTGAGCCGAATACGGTGGTATGGGACACTGTATTCGAGCTGTCGATACTTACGGCGAGAGCCGAGTACGGTGAGACCTGTGCTCGTGCTGACGGGCGATGAGTCCTCCGTAGTATCTTCGAGTATACTCCAAGTGTCTGTGATTGGCGACGAGTCTTTCACAGCAACTAGAGTATGAGTTGAGCCGAGTACGGTGAGACCTGTACTCGAACTGACGGCTAGTGATTGAGTCGAGTACGGTGAGACCTGTACTTGAGCTGACGGCCAGCAATTGAGCCGCATACGGTGAGATCTGTATCCGCGCTGACGGGTGACGAGCCCTTTGCGATGTCTTCACTATGTTTCTCAAACCATAATATCGTATGAGATTAGCTAGGATTGACGACCCTAGAATGGATCATGTTTGGGAATGATACAAGGGAAGTACCTTAGTTTCCCAATACTGCTGATTGAAATGGACTAATAATAACTCGGTAATCATGATCATCATCGCACCGCATGTGCTTAGTAGATGTGGCGCACTGAGGGAGTTAAGCATTCGCGAACGTAAGATGATGTCGCTTGAGAGTGGTTTGGGAAGGGCATACAACATCATGTCATTTCATTTTCGCACTTAACAAGAGTAGTTATAAATGTTTGATTTGTACTGCTTTATCATTACTGCTTGATTGGATTGATAACATGTTAACCTATGCTTTATTGTTCCACTGAGTTAGCTACTCACTCCCACGTTACGGGACGGTGTTTGCAACACCCACCAGACTCTGTCGCAGGTGTAGATGGCGCCTCGGTTCAGGAGCCGGAGCCCGACTTCGATGAGGATCAGGATGAATTCTCTTTTATGCAATACTCTGACGGCTTTGCTTAGGCCGACTGCATCGCGAGGATTCCAGGGCTTACATACGGAGTTGCATTTTGATTTTTGACTTAGAAACAATACATGTATATTGGTACTCAGTTAGTACTCATACTCTGGAGTTCATAAAATTTTGTTACTTTACATACTTTGAATATAAAATTTCAGTCTTCCGCTTACCTTTATACAATTGAACTGGAGTATGATTTACTGTTTTGGTATAATCTCATTCATGTTTAATGCTCTAACTCAGACAACATTTAACCATCATTGTGTATGTTGCATAAGTGATGTGTTGGAACTCGGGAGTTGAGTTCATACTCGACCCCCGAATTTCAGGGCGTTACAAGTTGGTATCAGAGCATGATTTTGATTAAACCGGACCTGAGTTATGTCCCCACTACGTACGCTGACGTGTTACAACCTAGGAGGGTGCGTAAAAAAAATAAAAATAAATTTAGAAACAATCTTAGGGTCTCCCGATTTCACCGTTTGGCGAAATTCATTAAAAACGGACGCGATGATAGAGTTTGTACTCGATCCTGACCGCGCATACGGATTCTAAATCACCCCTAGACCGTCTATTGACGTGTCCAGGTCACTACCCACCCAAAACCATTCGTTAAAAATCAGGAAAAATCGGTTTAGTTCAGAAATTTCTCGGAACCAACCGTTCTGGAGCTGAACTGAGTTGGGGGCCCCTCCACGTCAACACACTAAGACTCTAGATCGAACCAGGGTGCATTTGGCACCTTGGACACGTGGCAAACAGAGCCCCACCGCGGCGGCACAGCGGCTCGAGCGGCAGACCGCGGTCCGGTGGGTTTTCTCAGGTGGGGCCGGGGCTGGGGTTGGTTGGCCTGACCTCCCCTACCCCCTGGCACGTGCCATTTTGGCAATGGGTTAGTATTTGGGGGGCTGGAGTACCCTTCTCCCTCATTTCACCCCTTTTCAAGCACTCCAAACCCCATTTTCGATTTTTCTCTAAACCCATCCCTCCAAACCTTGAAATCTTCCATTTTCTTCCATAACCCACACACCCCAACCTTCCACAACAGCCCTAGCCTCCTCCTTTCCCCATTTTCTCAAGTTGGAGCTCTCATACCCCTCATTGGAGCTCAAAATCGGGTAATCTCCTAACCCATTCCATTTTCTTCTTGTTTCTCCTTCATTTCCTACCTCTAGTGCCCCTTCCACACCTATTGGATTGTTGTTTGTAGGGGATCAAAGAGATCAGCCCCTTTTTCCCCCATTTTGGCATTTTTCCATGGCCCTCCTTGGTGTGGTGGCTACTATTTTCTCCATTTCCTCCATCCTATCTCTCATGGGAAAGAGGAAAACCGCGGCCGATGACGCCGGCCCAAGTAGGCTAGCCCATTCCCGAAGAAGATCCGACGTTGGGGTCGACACTAGCACCTTTCGGGAGTTTAGGTCGAAGCGAGACCTGGATCCTGACCATCCCGTCGGAAATGCTTATCCGATAGGCATTGAATATGGGCGCTTCGCGGGCCACAAGGTTGTGTTTGAAGCTCATGTGGATGAAAGGATGTTCGGGCTACACCCACTGATGGATCGCCTGGTGGACATCGGATGGAACTCTATATTTGACGGCGAGTCCCCTGCATGTGAGAACACGGTTCGCGCTTTCTATGCCCACATCATGGACTCATCAGTAGAGCCTCTTCAGTTTACTGTTTCTGTGAGGGGCATAAGGCGCACAATTACGGTGGATGAGGTGGCTCGGATCACGAAGCTATCGCTTGGTCAGGTGCATCCTAGTGACAACTTCTCCAGAAGTGCGCGGGAAAGGGATCGCCGCACGCGATACCTCTGTGGTCGCCGGGTTACTTGGAAGCGAGGAAATTGCATTGCGGCGACAAAGATGGCCGAGGACTTCCGTTTACTCCATCACATCTTCACCTACAATGTGTACCCACGGTCGGGTAACCGCACCGAATGTACTCGGTTGATGGTGGACTTTTTGTACAAGATGGGACATGGGGACAACATATGCCTGCCCACGTTCATCCTATCCCAGATAGTTCAGGTTGTTCGTTCTGCCAGGAACGATCTTTCGCTCCCATTTGGCCGTCTGATCTGCAGGATGGCTCGTGATGTAGGCTACAGATTGAACATGAAGGACCTTGCACCAGTCCGAGTCATAAGCAAGGCGACACTCAAGAATATGAAGATCGGCCCTCAACAGCGGCAAGCACGACTCGACGAGTCTGGAGATGAGTCAGATAGCGCCGGCAAGGAGAGTGTTGACCTCCAGGCAGAGAGTGATGAGGAGCGCGGTGATGACATACAGGAAGAAGAACCTGAGGCTCAGGACACTGAGGAGAGTTCACCTCCTGCGACTCAGGAGCAGGGTGTGGATTGGGATGCTTTGGATGCACGTTTGGCCCATCTCGAGGAGGGTCAAGCCACCCTGCAGCAAGAGATTGGTCAAGTTCGAGCCAAGCTTGAAGAGAATGAAGCCTACATGAAGAAGAGTTTTAAGAAGATGTCCCATACGTTGAAGGTCATTCTGTGCTGTGCGCAGGACAAGAATGCTCCTCCTCCACCGCCTGCTTCGGATGCTTAGTCATCCACGTTGTTGTGTGTTGTCGTTTGCTTTGGTTACCGCGATAGGCGGTTTATGATTTCATGTAGATGATGTAGTAGATAGTAGCATGTTTTAGGTGTTTGATGTAGTGGATGTATTGGCTATCATGTGATTTCTGTCGTGATTCATGTAACTCTGTATTCCATGTATTATGACAATTTTGGGTAAATGAAAAGCATGTAGCCTCTTTTGTTTTGATGATGTGTGGAATGCTTAAGTGCTTTATGAAGTGTGTTGTGCTTTATCTCACAAATGATCTGTAAGACCCGCATCTTCGACCGTACCGTTCCGTAGGTTCCCGCGGTCTTTCCGGTCGAATTTTGGCAACCTTCGACCCTTAACCGGCGTTGCGCGCGACCCTAATTCACACGCTATCAACCCGAGTCGACTCAACCCGAGACTTGTACCATTGCGACCGCACCGTCGCCGCGGTTCCGATGCCGTGACTCGCACGCCGAGGCGATACCCTGGCCAGGAGATGTGGGCTAGTGTTCGGTGCGAGGAAAACGCCGCGCGTTGCGAAACCCAAGAGAATCTCTACGGTGTGTCACATCAATCCATCAATCCATCAATCCATCAACCATCAATCTCAAGGGTCAAGTACACATCACTCACACTCTTCCCCAAACAACCCCAAAGTCAAAAAGTTCTTACACCACCATGCCTTTCTTACACATTTGGCCACAAAAGTCAAAAAGTTGCCTTACACCCATCACCACCACATCAAACATCACCCATCTCTCTCTCCCTTTACAACACCCTCTCTCTCTTCATTTGCAAATCCATTCCCCAAGCAAGAAAAACCCCATACGTATGAGCCCTTCCCCATTTCCTTCCAAGCCACAAGTGTGACCCACCTCTCCACCTTCTCACCTCTCATCCTAGCCTTCCATTTCTCATCTTCACCATCAAAGAGGAGCACAAGGAGACCGGCAAGCCGAGGGAGCAAGAAGGAAGCGGTGGGTGATCTTAGATCATGGTTTTTCATGCATTTTGTTTGATCAAAGGTCCATAATGTGGGACCCACCTTGATGTAATTTTGAACGAGGGGCCCATAGTGGCGGGGTCCCTCCATACTCACCGATCTCTCTCTATCTCTCTCACTCTCTATCTCTCTCTCTATTTCATTTCTTTCCTTTTATCATGTTTTGGTTGTGTGGTCCACTTGAAATGAGCCCCACCATGACATATGTACTTTATCCAAGCCATTCACCGGTGGGGCCACTCTAAATGTGTTGTACCCACACCATCCATTCATTTGGCGGCCCACCCAAGTGGGGCCTACCTCAATGCATGTGTGCGCCAACCCGTCCAGACGCTGGACGTGGCTGGAGAAAAGGCACAAATATCAGCTTTTTTCTAAGGTTTTGGGTGGCTCCCGTGTATAGGCCCCACCTAGTTGTATATGTTCAATCCACGCCGTCCATCCCCTCCACAAGGATGTTTTAAGCGTTGAGCCGAAAGATGAGGTCGATCCAACACTCAGACGGGCCGTACCATAGGAAATGGTATATTCTACCGTTCAAAGCTTCTAGGGCCCACCTTGCCTTATCTACACACCAAAAAAAATTGAACTTTGGACTTGTTTGGTGCACCTCGAGCCCGTGAACGCAATGGGCGGGCTGGATCTTCAGTCTGTGGGTCCCACACGCCTTTTCCAGCAAGAAAACAAAAAAAAAAAAGAGAAGAAAGAGAAGAAATGAGGCAGAGGCTTCTGCCTCTGCCGTGTCAGGGAGGGCACAGGCAGCGCCTGCGCTGGCGTTGGGCGGACGGACTTGGGTCACCCACGGCTCCTGCCGTGGGCCCCACCATGATGTATTTATTTTATCCACTCCGTCCATTAGGTGGACCACCCCCTGAGGTGGGTCCCCTCCAAATTTCAGGTGCATCCAAGACTCAGGTGGCCCACACCAAGGGAAACAGTGTGAATTAAAAGTCTACCATTGAAACCTTTTGTGGCCCACTGGAGTTTTGAATCAAGATGAAATTTGTGTTTTTACTTCACTCAGGTCCGTGTGACCTTGTCAACAGGTTGGATGGTGGAAAATATTGAGGTGGGCCCCACATAGGGCCCACTATGATGCCTGTGTTTTGCTCCACCATCCGCTGGACGGTGGAGCCCACCGTTATATATGTGATTTCCCACCGTCCAGTGGACAATGGGTGTGAAGGGTGTGGGGCATGTGTGCGTGTGTGCGTGCGTGCATGTGTGCATGCGTGTGTGTGTGCGTGCATGCATGCGTGTGCATGGTGTGTGTGCGTGTGGTCTGTGTGTGTGATATTTTATATTATATTATAATATATATATATATATATGTATGTTTATATTTATTATATTATGTAATATAATACACATTATGTTTATTACATATATTATATGGTATATATGACATATATTATATTTATATATTTTTATTTTTACATACATTACGGTGGACCTTAGGGATTTTAATGGTGAAATGGCCCATCTGATACATGTGATTAGGTCCACTTTGGTATATACATAAGGCCCATGATATGAGGCCCATTCGATGCATTTTTAGCCCGTGATTAAGGCCCACTTTGATATATATAAAGCCATGTTACGAGGCCCATTTGATGTGCTATAAAGGCCACGGGTTACGACCCATTGCAATGCACTTAAGGCCCATTGGTGCGGCCCATTGATGTGGCCCACTTGATGAATATAAGGCCCATGTGACACGGCCCATTCGATGTATTTAAGGCCCAATGGGATGTACCTAAGGTCCATTGCAATGTGTGATCCCTACATGGTTTATGTAATGATGTTTACGACAGATAATGCCTTGGGAGCGATGTTGGTTTGACATCCACATCGCACGTATAGTGTTGGTTAAATGTCCGCATTATACTCTCCCTAGGGCCATCGATAGGCCCGTACTGGTTGTGTGTAGGCCGTTCATGTCTAGTTCATCTGCGTTGCAAGAGTAGTTCATTACTTTATAACATGTGTAGTATAGTTCCATGATTTATGATCATACGCATCATATGTATGCTTGACATGAGAAGTGACTGATCATAGCATATGCCTTCGGGCAGGTTGATTAGGGGCTCCCGGTTAGGCGGTGTTGCCCTACATGAGCGCACGATACGCGCATGATTGCTGCATGATTGGATAGTGTGTTTCATGCATTCGCATTGTGTGATGTGGTTACTGTACGCCCTAGCGACATCAGGGCCATAGCCTCCACAGGCGTATCGTGGTTGGCAGGATTGGATACCGGAAATCTTGTTCTACATGGGGTGCTATAGATATCCCTGGGTGAAAGTCCCTAAACCCTTATGGTACCAAGAGGTTGCTCCAACGTCTAGACCGAGTGGGTGCATGAGCGCCGATGGCCGATTACCAGGAGGCTGCGCTTTCCACTGTGTCGTGGTCGGTTGGAAGGGGGTACGGCCTTACCCCCCGAGAGGAGGGGGCAATGCTAGGCTGAGTCTGACCAGCTCGAGGAATGGGTCCGCTATCGACGAGCCGAGCCCGATATTGGCAGGCGGGTAGTGAGGTCTCTTCCACTTACCTTATTGCGCGCGATGGGGCGGCAATCTGGTTTAGAGTGTACTAGACCCCGGTGATATTCCAGATTTTGAGCTATACTGATATGTGGACTTAGATGAGGATTTGTATGCTTGAGTTGCATTTCGCATCGCATGGCCTTGGTATGGCCGACATCTTTCATGCCTTGTATTGCATAGCCTTGGTACGGCTAGTAGTATTCATGGATTCACCAGCATGTTCCGCATTACTCTGATACTCCATACTGCATTACTACCTTGCGCACACACTTTCACCACCCTCTAAGCTTTCTATAAGCTTATGCACGACCGTTGCGTGTAGGTGACGCGAGGACGCAGCAGCGCTGAGGCAGGAGCGCAGAGCAGATCTTTTGGAGCTTTTCGTCCATTCTCATTGTATTTCCCTTCATGCTCATTGTACTTGTAAAGTTTTTGATCATAGTGGAAATGTGATGGAGTTTTTGGTTGTTGTTTGTGGGTTATGCCTTTGGTTATGCTTATTACGATTCAAACTGATATTAGAAATCCTCCTCGTAGCATCCCAGGATCGGAACCTGGCGAATGGGCGCCGGGAGCCGAGAATGGGGTTCTACGGAGGCCGTCGGCGCCGGATTCGGCGATCGGGAATTTTGTGAGCCCGGTCCCCGAGTTTGGGGCGTGACATGATCTACCCTATGTTGTATAGGGCATGCCGCGGCAGTACACACTGAGCACGGCACATCTTCTTCTAACCGGCTCTCTGGACCAGACTCCTTTTGGTAGTAGCGGTCCTGCAGACCGAGGGTTGGGATCTGATCAGCCTTCTGCTGGTCCTACCGGTGGACAGCCACCTTATACACCCCCGGTCCGTGAGCAGTATCGATCGTCATCTTCTGCGCAGCACGACTCTCAGGCTGCTCCGCCGCCTGATAGGTTTGAGCAGCTGATGATGATGATGCATCAGCAGCAGATGCAGCAACAGCAGCAGCAGATACAGCAGCAGCACCACCAGCAGCTTATGGCCACTATTGCTGAGGCCTTGTCCCATGGTGGTAGGGCGACTCCACCTACGACATCTGCACATCCCGATGAGCATGCTGAGCCTTGCTCGGTTTGAGGAAGTGCCTCTGCCCACACCCGTCGCACTTCCTACTGGAGATGTCGGCACTCGCGGTTTACTCAAGCGATTTCAACGCTTGAGGCCTCCCTCATTTATGGGTTCTCACAGACCCGAGGAGGTGGAGTTCTGGCTAGACCGTATCTCCAAGATGCTACGGATGCTGCACTGTTCAGAGGCAGAGCAGGTAGAGTTGGCTACCTTCATGTTTGAGAGGGAGGCCAGCTTATGGTGGGACAGTGTGCTGCGGACGGTCGCAGTAGATTTCGTGTGGACCTGGGAGGCTTTCGAGTCTCGGTTCCACGAGAAGTATTACCCGTAGACGTATCGGCATGAGTGGGAGGATGAGTTTCTGCGCCTCAGGCAGGGAGGCATGACGGTGACGGAGTATGAGCACCGTTTCACTGAGTTGGGCCGCTTTGTCCTAACCATCCTCGTCAATGAGTAGATGAGGATGCGTCGATTCACTGGGGGCTTGCGACTTGACATACGGTCGAAGCTATGCTGCCTCAGTATTCCTACGTACGCGGCGTTGGTCCACATGTCTATGACGGCCGAGCAGGATGTGGACCGTTTGGCATGATCGCGTGGTGCTATGGTTGCGAGACCACGCCAGGATTTACAGAGCAGGCCTATCTTGGGCAAGAGGCCTCGTGCTGATTAACCTCCTAGGGCCGCAGCGCCAGTTGTTCCTATGAGACGCCCGTTGGTGACCTGCACGTTTTGCGGAAAACCAGGACACCCTGCTGAGAGCTGCTTCTCGCGCATGAGGGCTAGCGGATTTGCGCCACCGCAGAGATTGGATCGCCCTTATCCACAGGCCATATCAGCTCCACCGCTATAGACTGTTCCTTCACATCCTTCTTTCCGACCTCCTATGCCACGTTTCAGGTCGCCACAGCGACCCTTGGCTCCTCAGCTGAACCGCCAGCAGCAGGCTCGCGTGCACACGCTGGTTGCCGAGGCACCTGAGACGTCGATCACGGCTCCGACGGCTTTTGAGGGTACGGCTCATATTCATGGTACTCCCGTTTCTTTATTGGTGGACACTGGGTCCACTACTTCTATTATTTCTTGTGGGGCGGTGAAACGTTTATCTTTGCATACTGTTCCCACTAAGGGAACGAGACTCACTACAGCCACTGGGACCTTCTCGGATGTTACACGGTTATGCGAGGGTTGCTCGATAGTTTTGGGTAGCAGCACAGAGCTCGTCGACCTTATTATTGCTCCACTATGGCACTACGACGTTATACTTGGCATGGATTGGCTCGCCAGGATGAGGGCAGAGATAGATTGCGATGCTCGGATCGTGACTGCCTATGGACCTGACGGCACAGCTTTCACGTTTCCACTGCAGGTCAGTTGGCCCTGCCGCGTTGATTGTTATGCTGCTTTACTTGTGCCGATTGATGGTCCAACATTGGAGGGTACGCCGGTGGTTCGGGAATTGGTTGGTGTCTTTGAGACTATTCCTGGGTTACCTCCTCGACACGAGATTGACTTTACGATTGATCTTACGCCTGGTGCGACGCCCATCTCATTGCCGACTTATCGTATGCCTCCATGTGAGATGGAGGAGCTACGGAAACAGATTGACGAACTTGTAGAGAAAAGTTTTATACGACCTAGTGTGTCTCCTTGGGGAGCACCTGTGTTGTTTGTGAAGAAGAAGGACGGGTCGCTACGGTTGTGTATTGATTACCGTAGGTTGAACCAGGTCACGGTGAAGAACAAGTATCCTCTGCCCAGGATAGATGATCTGTTTGATCAGTTGAGGGGGGCGAAGTATTTCTCGAAGATTGATCTTCAGTCAGGGTACCACCAGTTGCGCGTGAGAGAGGAGGACGTATAGAAGACAGCCTTCAGGACGTGCTTTGGGCACTATGAGTTCTTGGTGATGTCGTTCGGTCTGACGAACGCACCAGCCGTGTTCATGGATCTGATGAACCGGGTATTTCGGCCCTTCCTTTACCGATTCGTCATCGTCTTTATTGATGACATTTTGATATACTCTACGAGTCAGGAGGAGCACGAGGAGCACTTGCGAGCGGTATTGGGTACGTTGGAGAAGAACCAGTTGTTCGCGCAATACAAGAAGTGCGACTTCTGACAGGAGGAAGTCAAGTTCCTGGGGCATGTAGTGTCCAATGATGGTATAGCAGTGGACCTTGCTAAGGTAGCCGCGGTTCAGGATTGGCAGTAGCCTGAGTCGGTTACTGAGGTGAGGAGTTTCCTTGGTCTGGCTGGGTATTACAGACGTTTCATTCGGGACTTCTCGAAGATTGCCAGGCCATTGTCTCAGTTGACTCGGAAAGACCTGAAGTTCACCTGGAACGAGAAGGCGGAGGCAGCTTTTAAGGAGCTGAAGGACAAGTTGACGTCCGCCCCTGTGCTAGTATTGCCAGAGCAATGGGTGAAATACACAGTATATACTGACGCGTCTCGCGTTGGTTTGGGTTGTGTTCTGATGCAGAAGGATAGGGTGATTTCGTATGCCTCGAGACAATTAAGGAAGCACGAGGAGAATTACCCTACACATGACCTGGAGTTGGCAGCTGTCATCTTTGCATTGAAGCTCTGGAGACATTACCTCTACGGAGAGGAGTTCGAGCTTTTCTGCGACCACAAGAGCCTTAAGTACATATTCACACAGCGAGACTTGAATATGAGACAACGCCGATGGATGGAGACTTTGAAGGACTTCAAGTTCGAGGTTTCCTACCATCCTGGCAAGGCGAACCTTGTGGCAGACGCGTTGAGCCGCACGAAGGCGATTGCATTTGCGGCACCGCTGATGATAGCCGAGTGGGACATGATGGAGTTTGTGCGGGACTTCGAGCAGAGACTCACTGTCAAGGAGCCTTTTGAGTATGTTGCGCACGTTCGGGTGCGGCCACTTATTGACGACAGGATTGTTGAGGCCCAGGAGGGTGATATACGGCTGTCTGAGCTTCGAGAGCAGGCTAGCGACGCCGTGGACTCTGAGTGGAGAGTTGGTTCTGATGGGGGTTTACGATTCCGTGGCCGCCTATGTGTTCCTGATGTGGCTGACTTGAGACGCGAGCTTCTCGAGTCTGCCCATAACTCGAAGCTTGCGATGCATCCTGGTAGCACGAAGATGTACCAGGATATGAGACGGACGTATTGGTGGGATAACATGAAGGCCCACATTGCTGAGTATGTATCTCGATGTCTGACGTGCCAGCAGGTCAAGACAGAACATCGCCGACCTCCTGGACTACTTCAGCCCATGCCCATAGCGGAGTGGAAGTGGGACTTCATCTCCATGGATTTCATATCAGGGCTGCCGAAGACGAGGAAGGGACACGATTCCATTTGGGTGATTGTGGACCGGTTGACCAAATCGGCCCATTTCCTCCCTATCAGAGTTACGAACTCTGCAGACGAGATGGCTAGACTGTACATCAGAGAGATCGTCCGTCTGCATGGAGTTCCTTTAGAGATTGTGTCAGACAGAGACACGTGGTTCACATCTATCTTCTGGACTCGTATCCAGGAGGCGATGGGTGTGAAGTTGAAGTTCAGTACGGCGTTTCATCCTCAGACTGATGGGCAGACAGAGTGGGTGAATCAGATTCTGGAGGATATGTTGCGAGCATGTGTGTTGGACTTCAAGGACAGCTGGAATGACTGTCTTCCGTACGCAGAGTTCGCCTACAACAACAACTTCCAAGCGACGATCGGCATGGCGCCATATGAGGCTCTATATGGTCGACCTTGTAGGGCACCGCACTGTTGGGCAGAGGTTGGCGAGCGTAGTCTGATTGGCCCGGAGTAGGTACAGACGACTACAGAGAAGGTAGACATTATCAGGCATCGATTACTCACAGCGCAGAGCAGGCAGAAGAGTTATGCTGATACGAGGCGGCGACCGCTGGAGTTCGAGGTCGGGGATCATGTGTTCCTTCGAGTTTCCCCTATGAAGGGAGTCCTTCGGTTTGGGAAGAAGGGAAAACTCACACCGAGGTTTATCGGTCCATTTCAGATACTGGATCGAGTGGGTGATGTGGCTTATCGTCTCGCTTTGCCCACACCACTTGCCTCTGTACACAACGTATTTCATGTATCTATGCTGAAGAAGTACGTTCCTGATCCGTCGCATATCATCAGATGGGAGCAGGTACAGTTGAGCGAGGATGCTACGTATGAGCTGCGCCCGACACGTATCCTTGATAGGAAGGAGCAGGTACTGCGTAGCAAGGTCATCCCACTTGTGAAGGTACTTTGGACACATCATTCCGAGGAGGAAGCTACCTGGGAGACTGAGGCCGAAGTCAGGAAGAACTACCCTCAGATTCTCGAGGATTACGAAAAGGTATAAATTTCGAGGACCAAATTTTTTGTTTAAGGGGGGTAGATTGTAACGACCCGTAAATTTTCGTACGTTGGCTCGAGTACCACCTCGACCAGAAATCAATTAGGATTAAATCCTTTAGAAATTTAACAAAGTTAACTAAGTGCTAAACTCGATTAGCCATGAAATCCGTTGGGATCGCTTTAAATACGATCTGCAAGACCCAAAACTTGAAAAACAAGTGACTCTAAGTTACCCTAAAGTTTAGAACCAAACTCATTTCCCGGCTGCTCTCGGGAATGAAACGAAACTTCGTATTAGGTCTAGATCGCACATCGGAAGTCCGATTAACACGAAGCTAAGGAACTAGGACCACCTCACTGGGCTTGACAATCATCTCAAAAATCAGGTCCAGCCGATGTCCCACGGCCATTCGCTTCGATCCGGAGCGAGGGTGTGTGAAAAACACTATTCCCATTCCAAAATAAATATCAGGAATAGTGATCTGGCACCATTCGCTTGCGCGTCAGTTGTAACGCCCTGAAAATCGGGGGTCGAGTATAAACTCAACTCCCGAGTTCCAGAACATCACTTATGCAACAAAATGAATGATGATTGAATGTTGACTGTATTCGTGCATTGAACATGAGTGAGATTAAGCCAAAGCAGCATATCATACTCCAGAGACAGTTAAATTTGCAAGCGGAAGACTGTGATAGATAGAGAAAATATATAAACTACGATGAGTCTCCAGAGTGTGATAAGATTACCAGGTTAAATAAATACAAGTGCAGTTTTAAAATATACCAAATGTGAGGAAGTGTAATGCCTCCTATCCCATGTACCATAGCCCCGTCAATACAATATCAGGTCTTCATTGACCTGCCAGAGAGATACAGATAGGAGAATTCCTCCTATCATCATAGAAGTAGTCCGGCTCTGCTTCACAAGCATCGCCACCACCTGAAACTCAACAAATCTGGTTGGTGTGTACAACACCGTCCCGTAACGTGGGAGTGAGTGATCAACTCAGTGGAACAGTAAAGCATAGGTTAACATGTTATCAATTCAATCAAGCAGTAATGATAAAGCAGTACAAATTAAGCATTTCTAACTACTCTTGTTAAATGCAAAAATGATATGACATGATGCTGTATGCCCTTGCCAAACCACCCTCAAGCGACATCATCTTACGTTCGCGAATGCTTACTCCCTCAGTGCGCCACATCTACAAAGCACATGCGGTGCGATGATGCTCATGATTACCAAGTTTTTATTAGTCCATTTCAAACAGCAGTATTGGGAAACTAAGGTACCTCCCTTGTATCATTCCCAAACATGATCCATTCTAGGGTCGTCAATCCTAGATAATCTCATACGATAATATGGTTTGAGAAGCGTAGTGAAGGCATCGCAAAGGGCTCATCACCCGTCAGCGCGGATACAGATCTCACCGTATGCGGCTCAATTGCTGGCCGTCAGCTCGAGTACAGGTCTCACCGTACTCGGCTCAATCACTAGCCGTCAGCTCAAGTACAGGTCTCACCGTACTCGGCTCAACTCACACTTTAGTTGCTGTGAAAGACTCGTGGCCAATCACAGACCCTTGGAGTGTACTCGATGATACCACGGAGGACTCGTCGCCCGTCAGCACGAGCACAGATCTCACCGTACTCGGCTCTCGCCGAAGTATCGACAGCTCGAATACAGTGTCCCATACCACCATATTCGGCTCACGAGTTGATTGCGCAATGGTCACTACGGGGAGGCACATGGCCCCAGCGTAGGCCGACAGCTCAACCACGGTGTCCCATACCACCATGCCCGGCTCATGCGTCTTAGCGGATCTAAGTACCATGGTTAAACAGGAATCACCACTGGTAAGTTTGGTACCCTAGGTTCAAGCAGTAGCGACCAAACAAGGTGAACACACATAAGGCAGATCGGGTTACTTGATGAGCTCGACTAGCACAATCGCCCGTTGAGCTGCACGACATGAAGTGCATAAACAACTTCGTGTGGCCTAGCCACTGCCGACAGGCAACGCACGACTCGAGTTCGTCGAACACATCCCACGTGGCAAATGAATCTCAGCCACGAGTTCAATCTCGTTACCGATTGCCTGGACTATAATCATAGCCCCAAACACAATCAATTACAGAGATATAAAGCAGTAATGGATCAGGATTCAAATCATACAATCAGTCTGGTATTATCCGTTTAGGGCTGCCAGGGCTGTTGCACGCACTCGTTGCTCCGCTCCCCCATCACCCATGACGGATCATACAACATAAATATAAATTCAAACATATGCATTACATAGTTAAAATCATAAAACAGTTGAGCATGTTATGGAGCACAACACAAGCATGAGTTGGTACATGTTCAAATCCTAATCACACAACTATTAAAGGAGATCATACACATAGTGAAAAGAGGTTGAGAATCATATCTCAACACCCTTATATATTACAATTTGCCAACTACTACACATTCAGACATTTCAAGAAACACTTAAGCAAACATACATCAACATACATGACATATGTCGATCACATAGGCATTAGGCCAAATCCTTTCGCTAGGGAGTTGCCCCAAACATAACACGCGTACACCCACGACGGATAGTCATGGCAAGCAGGAATCCAAGTTCCATATCCATTCAGTCATTTCCACAAACACTTGGGCCACACATTTTAGCATATATAGTGTATACTGGCCGTGGCGTGATTTAGGGCAAATCCTTTCGTCAAAGGGATATCGCCATTACAACAATCATATATCCATGACAATTAGTCATGGCGAGCACGAATGAGAATGCTATACTCATTCGGCCATTTTCACAAACACTTAGAATACACTATTCCAACATACCTAGTGTATGTTAGCAAACATGTATTAGGGCTATTCTTTCGCTAAGCGGTTATTTTATCCGCGTATACCATATTCATACAACAATTAATCATGACAATTATATTTCCAAAATCCGCACGTATGCGGAATTTCTAGAATGCGCAATTTCTACATACATGACATTTACACATGAACATGTATTTTTGCGATCCCTTTCGCCAAACTAGCATTTTATCCACACATGATATAATCAAACATTAAATAAACATGTCAAACATTTTCCCAAGAAAAATACGTATACGGTATTTCTACGTATATCTAGAGTATGTGAAAATCCATATTCTTTATCGCTAATCGAAACAGGAAACGGAAAGCACTTTGTACATGTGCATTTGCATGCAGATCATGAATCTATCATTATCTGACATTGAAAGCGTTGAAAAACGTAACTTATACACTTAAAGTCCTCACCTTTGGTCGTAGAATCGTAACGGAGACGATAGGTTTGCTAAGCTTCCGTATTCGGCAGTTTGGCAACCTAGAGAACGAAATAGGTTAGCTATTTCACAACCTACAACAGTCTAAACCCCAAAACAGGTTAGGGTTAGGGTTTCTTACCTAGAAACGGGGCTGGAATCGCCGGAAAAGCGATGAGAACGAGATGGTGCAGCCCGTGTGGTGGCAGGGAACGACGGCAGGGAGTTTCTCCCACTTCTCCCTCACTTTCTCTCTCTTTTCCCTCTCTCAAATCCAAATTCGTATGGCTGGAATGGGAGAGGGTTTAAGGTCCTTTTATAGCCTAAAACTTCACCGAAATAGACTCCTGTTCAAGGGTTACTGCTAATATAGGATATTCGCCACTTTTCCAGCTCAAAAGAGGTGTTCTGGTGGCCCTCTTTGAGCCAAACGTCAGACTTAAGCTCACCACACATGGATCTATGAGGGATCACGTTTTCGACTCGATCGGATTCCCAGATCGCACGTGGCGGACCACTTTCAGTTCAACGGTCAGTGGGCCACGATCCGAAATTCCAAGTACATGTAAATGTTCCTGAAATTTTTCCTGATCCGAGGGTGTAATTTGGTCTGATTCTGACGGTCAGGTTGCTTAATACTGATGCCAAGCGAAAGGTGCCAGATCACTATTCCAGATATTTTCTTTTCAAAGGAATAATGTTTTTCACACACCCTCGCTCCGGATCAAAATAAATGACCGTGGGACATCGGTCGGAGCTGATTTTTGAGATGATTGTCAAGCCCAGTGGGGCGGTCCTAGTTCCTTAGATTCGTGTTAATCGGACTCCCGATGTGCGATCTAGACCTCATACGAAGTTTCGTTTCAGTCCCGAGAGCAGACGGGTAATGAGTTTGGCTCTAGACTTTAGGGTAACCTAGAGTCACATGTTTTACAAGTTTTGGGTCTTGCAGATCGTATTTAAAGCGATCCCAACGGATTTCATGGCTAATCGAGTTTGCACTTAGTTAACTTTGTTAAATTTCTAAAGGATTTAATCCTAATTGTTTTCTGGTAGAGATGGTACTTAGGCCTTTGCAGTTTGTATATAAAGTGATCCAAGTTTTACTACTTAGCTAGTTTAAGTTAGTGTCTAGGGCGAAAGTGCTTTGAAAAATTGAAGGCACAAGGTAGTGAAGGGTGGGATTTGTGAAGGAAATGGGTTCAGAAGCGATTTTAGACTGTGGGGTTCAGTTCTGACGAAATAATAAGGTATTAAGAGCAACCCATCGCTTAAGGACATCTAATCCCAAATTGGCAAAAATCCGGGATGTTACATCAGTATTAAGCGACCAGACCGTCAGAATCAGACCAAATTACACCCTCGGATTAAGAAAAATTTCAGGAACATTTACATGTACTTGGAATTTCGGATCGTGGCCCACTGACCGTTGAACTGAAAGTGGTCCGCCACGTGCGATCTGGGAATCCGATCGAGTCGAAAACGTAATCCCACACAGATCCATGTGTGGTGAGCTTAAGTTTGACGTTTGGCTCAAGGAGGGCCACCAGAACCTCTCTTTTGAGCCGGAAAAGTGACGAAATGCCTATATAAGCAGTAACCCTTGAACCTGAGTCTGTTTTGGGGAGGTTTTTGGCTATAAAAGGAGCTTAGAACAGCCCCTCTCACAGCCATACGAATTTGGGATAAAACCCTAGAGAGAGAGAGAGAAAAGAGAGAGAATAGCTTGGGATTTGTGGGAGATCTTCCTCCTGCTGCTTTCATCTGTCGCACGGCCTACACCGCTTCTTTCTAGGCATTTTCCCGGCGGTATCCATTCCGTTTGAAGGTGAGAAACCCTAACCCTAGGTCTGATTTGAAGTATGTAGGTTGTAGGTTGGGTAAAGGCTAACCGATTCCGCTCTTTAGGCTAGAAAACTCCCGTATACGGAAGCTCTACAACTCTTGCTAATTCGTTGTGATTCCAAGGGCAAAGGTGAGGACTTTAAGTGTATAGGTTACGGTTTTCAACGCTTTCAATGTCAGATAATGATAGATTCATGATCTGCATGCAATTGCACATGTACAAAGTGCTTTCTGTTTCCTGTTTCGATTAAAGTTGTAGAATATGGAATTTCACATACTCTAGGTATACGTAGAAATACCGTATACGTATTTTTTTTGGGAAAATGTTTGACATGTTTATTTAATGTATGATTATATAATATATGGATAAAATACTAGTTTGGTGAAAGGAATCGCTGAAATACATGTTCACTTGTAAATGGCGAGTATGTTGAAATTGTGTATTCTGGAAATACCGCATATGTGTAAATTTTGGAAATGTAATTGTCATGATTATTTGTTGTATGAATATGGTATACGTGGATAAAATAACCGCTTGGCGAAAGAATAGCCCTAATACGTATTTTGCTAACATACGTCATGTATGTTGGAATAGTGTACTCTAAGTGTTTGTGTAAATGCTTGTGTGTGTAAACGCTTGAGTGTTAGTGCCTTAGATAGGCGCTAATATGGGATTTCCGACTACCTTAGAGACATGTAGGATTCCCCTCCATGTGGTGGTTCACTATAACCACTCACTTGTGATGTGTATGTAATGGTATCCCTATTTGTATAGTGTTTTACAACATGCTTTACAACATGCTTTACTTCATGTTTTATTTCATGCTTTATAACATGCCTGCTAACATGCTTGTATTACTTGTTTATCATGTTCCAAAAAGACACCCAACAAACCTTACTAGCAAACCAGCAAAGCTTACATGCAAATGCACAATCCATTGCCAAGCTGGAAGTACAAATGGGTCAACTAGCTGCCACATTGAGTGAGAGAGAGAAGGGTAAGTTCCCTGGCCAACCTGTGGCTAATCCAAAGGGACAATATGAGATTGGCTCTAATTCCAACCAAGGGCAATATCACGAGCAAGCCAAATCAATCACTACCCTTAGGTCAGGCAAACAGATTGACAACAAAATAGAGATACCTAGGGATGAATCAAATCAAGGTGAAGCAGAGAGACACACCAATGCATCTAAAGTCCAAAAACTCTCTGACTCTCCTAGAGCCGCTGACGTGCCACCTTACGTGCCCAAAGCACCTTTTCCTCAACGTCTGGCACCAATGAAGAAAAGAAACAACTTTGATGAAATCCTGGACGTGTTTAAAAAAGTGCAAGTCAACATCCCGTTGCTTGACGCTATCAAGCAAGTCCCTGCTTATGCTAAGTTTCTTAAAGATTTATGCACTCAAAAGCGTAAACAAAATGTTTATAAGAAAGTCTTCCTTGCAGAGCAGCTCAGCTCCATGATTCAACATAACACCCCTCCTAAATTTAGGGATCCAGGAGCTCCTACCATCTCTTGCGGCATAGGAGATCATAAAATCGGGAAGGCATTACTTGATTTAGGGGCGAGCGTCAATTTGTTACCATATTCGGTTTATGAGCAACTAGGACTTGGTGAGTTGAAACCGACTAAAATAACATTACAACTAGCTGATAGATCTGTCAAGGTGCCCCGGGGTGTTATTGAAGATGTGCTAATCCAGGTTGACAAATTTTATTTTCCAGTGGATTTCATAGTTATAGATACTCAGCCTGTCCAGAATCCTCATAGTCAGATCCCAGTCATTTTGGGTCGTCCATTTTTGGCCACATCTAATGCTATTATAAATTGCAGGAATGGAGTTATGAAGTTGTCATTTGGTAACATGAATATTAAACTCAATGTTTTTAATGCAGGACAACAACCCGCGGATTTGGACGACATATTTGAAGTGGACATGATCGAGAGTCTAGTGCAGGATTCCTTCCGTAAATCTTTTGAAGATCCACTTGAGACCTGCTTAGCACAACATGACATGGATTTTGACATAGATAGTCCCATCCACGAAGTCAATGCAATGCTCGACTCTACTCCGATATTGGAGACTGAAAAATGGAGAGCGAAAGTGGAACCTCTTCATCCCTCTGAGACTCTTCCTGACAGCACAATCTCTAACTCTGAGAAGGCAAAAGAGAGCAGGTTGCTTAATGTTCTTCGAACATATAAGGCAGCAATTGAACGGAAGATAGCAGAAATACAAGGAGTGTGCCCCACTGTATGTAAGGATCATGCTTTGGAAATGTCACGTAAAATACAAAGGAAGCATGATCCTAACATGGAAGAAGTTGTTCGAGCAGAAGTCCTTAAATTGTTTGATGATAGTGTCAATTACCTCATTTCAGATAGCACAGTTTATGGGAACTCACATCACTTGTCTGGGATTGGTTAACCACAGTGTTGAGGTAAGTTCTTTGGCGGACCCTGGTCTTAAAGATTAGTTCATTCATGGTCCGTTCTTGTCTGGCTGAAGACGTTAAACTTAGCGCTCCTGGGAGGCAACCCAGCATTTCATTTGATTTCTTTTTCCTTGTTAGTTAGTTCAATGTTTGTGGGTAACATTACTGCAAACCCTCACGAGACTACAACTCGTCCACTAGGGGTAACCTAAGGGTTTAAAGGCTTGTTGCATATGCTAAATGCAATCGAGAGCACCTGCGAAAGTGGTATAGGTAGGATCTTTTATTGTACTGATTTCTCTTATGTTGACTCGCTTTTACGCTGATATTTTTGAGGGCTTCTTGATTCTCCATCCAGGTACTATCTTTCCCTGCTCCTCTTTTCTTTTCGTTGTCTCATGTGCATTACATGCTTATTTCTTTTACATTGAGGACAATGTAGATTTTAGGTTGGGGGTGGGAGATTAGGTTACCTAATCAGTATTTTCTTGGTCTTGAGCGAAAAATTGTGAAAATTTTTAAAAATCTTTCTGGAATTTCTATTGAATTCAAAGTGATTTTGAAGGATAGTTGGGATTTTGAAATTACAAGATTCAGGATGTGAGAAATTTATGACTCTTAGATTCGGTTGTCTGGCAGATTTCACACTTAAGTTTGAATTGTTAATCCACGATTAGAAGTTGTAAACATTGATTGAGCCATGATTTCACATATCAGATCTCGTTTACACATTAAGTTTTTAGTTCGATATTAATTGATAACATGGTAATCACTAAGCATGAAAGGAACCAGCTTGAAAAACAAAATTTTTTAGCATCAGTCTATAAAGAAGAATTGAAAGAATAAGTCGCATAATCGTCATCATAGGTTTGCTCCCTATAGATGAAGATTCGATTCCTCATAGTTGACATGAGAAAAGATTTAGGCGACAAGTTTTCACCATAGGTTTGTTCCCTATAGGTGCAGATTTGATTCTCCTCCTTGGCGTACTATTCATACAAGTTTTCACCATAGGTTTGCTCCCTATAGGTGCAGATTTGATTCTCCTCCTTGGCGTACTATTCATAAAGAAAATCAAAAAAATGGTAGAATGAAAGGTTAATCTGTAAGGCAAGTGTTGGTTCCAGTTTTGGGTGACATGAGCTCCGTTGTTAATTACCAATGATATCATGAAATTGACAATTGAATCTCTTAATGGTTAAAAGCTGAGATGACACTATACACTCATGAAACTCAATGTTTTAGGATTATTCTAATTCATGGTTTAATAGTTTGAACTTGTTTATGAAATTTACAGTGAACTTGATTCCAGGAGAAAATTCCACTCACCATGCATGAATCGTAGAATGATCACATCTCGACTATCTGTTCACAAGTCACTTGAATTTACAGGAATTGTCTTTTATTTCCGAAATTATTTTTCGCATGTTTTGCTCGGGACTAGCAAAATGCTGGTTGGGGGTTGTGATCAGGGTCAAATATTGCATATCAGACCCCAGTAATCGCCTAAATTTATGTACATGATAAGGCTTAACGGGGTGTATTAATTGTGTTTCTGTCACAGGATGAAATCAGGAGTGATAATTGAAAATTGATGTTAACGGCATGGACTTCATGATCCAAAGTCTCCAGAACACAGGATGGACGCCAGAGAACCAATAATGAAGATTTTACACGCCTGGGATCTGAGGAAAGCAAGCAAAAGGGGCCTGAAATTGGTACAAAATGCAAGATCACATGTTTCCCGCCATCCGATCAACTCGAAACTTCATACGTGTGATGGGAGCCGTAAATCAATTGTACATATTAAATTTCAGCCCTTGAAGATCTCGGGAAGTGGTCCAACAGACAAATCAGCCCATTAATCTCCGATTCTGGGCCCACCTGATATCTGGAACTGCCTCAATTTTAGTCCCAATGGTTTAATGAAGATGGGAAAGAGGATGGACGGTGCAGATTTCTCATAAACATCATAGTGGGCCCCATGTGTGGTGCATGTGCACCATGCACTCTTTATGGTGGCCGTGCACCGGACCGGCCAAAGCGGTCAGCGGGACGCTGACCCGCAGCCTCCCTCCTCGCCCGCCAGCGTCCAGCGAACGGACGTTGGTCGGTTAGGTTTTGGTTGTGGGTCCACACCATCCCTCAATCTGGTAATCCGGGCCGTCCATCAGGTCTTAATGGAGGCCATGATCACTGCCTAGGTGGCAGAATTGCAAACGGTCATCCTGAGTGAAATCTAGCCGTTCAAACATCGGTTGGACGGTGGAACAGAAAACCATGTGGGCCTCATCAACGGAAGGCGGAAGTTACATATTCTCAACCGAAATTTTCCCCTCCATCCAATGGACGGAGTGGATTTCCCAACAGAACATCACAGTGGACCCCACCATTTTCGCAGCGGACGCCAACGGCGTCCCTGTTGCTGTGTCAGCGACGAACGGACGCTGGTCCGTTTTTGCGAACGTCTGTGGGCCCTGTACGTCACCTTTCCGGACGATCCAAGCCGTTCATCTTGTAGACGGCCGCGAACACTACAAACCCATGTTGATATTCCACTCCCATTACACATGTGCATGATACAGAGGCCACAAAAGGGTTGCCCTGCAACGTTCAAATCGAATCTTTCTGTATTTTCTTCTCTGGGCCGCGTCAATGGATGTTCAAAACCCCCCATTCTTGATTGAAATTTCGTCCTGAATCCAATGGACGGGGTGGATTCTCCAGAAAATACCTCTGTGGGGCCCACCGATCATGGCTGCGAAAATTTTCATTCCGTGTCCTGCTACAACTCTGCCACTTACTCCAGCCTTCCAACAGCTATAAAAGAGGAGTTTTTATACATGGAAAAGCATTCAGAAATAGGGAGGAGTTCCAGATCTACAGCAAGGGAGAGAAGAAAGAGAAGAAAGAGAAGAAGAGAGAGAGAGAAATTGGTTTGAATTTTCTTTTATGGATTTTATTTTTAATTATCCATCTGTTTAATGGATTTTATGGGTAACTAATCTCTCAGCTAGGGCTGAGATGAAACCCCTAATTTGAACCTCCATTGTTCTATGTTAATTTTACTTCAATTAGATTGATTTGTTTCTTCCCCTAGTGTGCTTGATTGTTTAAATTCTATACTTCTCCATCTATGAACTTTGATCAGAGTCTATGGATGGATGTGGTCTGGATGCTTATTCTAGGTGCTTGTATCTGATCATGAACAGGTTCTTGTAGAGGAAGAAACAGGATGCTTTACTGAACTGCATATTCCATATGCCCGATTTGGACATGGGATATGTTATTCATGGCATTGCTTGAAGGAATTAGACAATCTGTATGCCCGATTTAGGACACAGATTGTGCTTTCTCTAGATAAGTTGATCAATCTAATTTAAAGTGAATTAACGGACAAAACAAAGGTTAGGATAATTAGGGGTGGATTCGAAAGTCCTAGTGCTCTCTCTGATTGAAATTTTTTCCTTATTCTCAATTGTTTTTTTCACAGATTTGTGTTAGTAAATTGCTCCATTATTTGTTGAATTAGTTAAGGAGAATCACAGATTTGAATTGTGACGATCAGTCCTCGTGGGATTCGACCTCGATCTTACCGAGTTTATTACTACATCACAACCCTATACTTGGGGAGTGAACACGGAGTTGTCTACATGAGCGTGTGCCTCACGCAGGATGGTTGCATGACTGATAGTGTGATACATGCACTTGCATTTGTGTGATTGTGATATGCCCTAGTGACATCAGGACCATAGTCTCCACAGACACACCGTGGGTGGCTGGTTGGATACCGAAAACCGTGTTCTAAGCAATTGGGGCGCCATAGATGTCCCTGGGTGAAAGTCCCTGAACCCGATGGTACCAGAGGATGACTCCAATGTCGAGACCGAGTGGATATATGAGCGCATGAGGGTCGAATTCCAGGAGGCCGCGTCTCCCACTGTGTTGTGGTTGGTTGGAAAGGGGTGTGGCCTTACTCGCCCGAGAGCAGGGGGCATTACTAGGCTGAGTTTGACCAGCTCGGAAATGGGTTCGCTATCGACTTGCCGGATAGATGTTGGCAGACTATTAGCCAGACAGATAGTGAGGTTTCTTACGCTCACTTGGACTGTGCTGCTAGGAGAGAGACAGTGCCATTTGGAGTGTACTGAACCCCGGTGATTATCAAGACTGAGAACCATACTGATTTGATGCTCTAGTGAGGAGTCGCATTGGTATGAGGATTGGCATGCTTGACTTACATATTACATCGCATGGCCTTAGTATGGCCGATAACATTCATATCTTGTACTGTATAGCCTTGGTACGGCTGGTTGCATTTACGTACTCATCAGCATGATTCCACTTTACTCTGATATTGTATTCTGAGCACGTTCGCACACACTTACACCGCCTTCTAAGCTTTCTATAAGCTTATGCACAATTGATGCGTGTAGATGAAACCAGCACGCAGCTGTAGTCTCGCCGCAGTGGAGCGTGCAGCCGAGCTGTTGGAGTTTTTGTTATTGTCACTATCTTGTATTTCCCTTTCATACGCCTTGTACTCAAAGTTTTTGATCATAGTGGATTTTGTGATGGTGTTCTTGTGGTTATTGTTCGTGGGTTATACTTTTGGTTATGCTCATTACGAATTAAATTGACTATTAGAAATCCTCCTTGTAGCATCCCAGGATCGGAACCTGGTAGATGGGTGCCGGGAGCCGAGAATGGGGTACTACAGAGGCTGTCGTCGCCGGATTCGGCGATCGGGAATTTTGTTAGCCCAGTTTCCGAGTTCAGGGCATGACATGGGATGATACAGATGAGTCAAATTCAGAATCTAGTGACTCAGAAAGCAATAGAGATCAGAAATCATCGAAAATACTCATGGTCTCCACTGCTTTAAACATTCCCACCGAATCAGAGAATGAGAAAGAACAGCTAGCCGCTGAATCATTTTCATCTGACAATGAGGGAACTAAAGAAGAAAAAGAAGAAGAACAGGAAAAGCTATAAGATGCTTACAATCAACTATATATCCATAGCATCAAAGTGGTCAAAAGACTCGAAATATTAGAAAATAAATTGGAATTGCTGCAAAAAGATTTGGATAAAACTCTAGAAATTAATACACATCTAATCAATGACTTACAACAAATCACTCTGAAAATGATAGACTTGAGAGAGTTAACTCCTTCCTTAAATCCGAGTCCGAGAAATTGATCAGACAAGTTGAGATCTTAAAAGACAAAAATATGCTGCTTCAAAACGAAAATCATACACTCCTGTTTGATCTAGAAGAGTCCAGAAAGACTGCCAAGCAAAACTATAAGTTCTCCTAGAGTGGCGAAAAGTTAGAAAAACTATTGGGAATGGGAAGACCTAGAAAGGACAAAAATGGCTTAGGACATGAGAAAAACTCTAATGCCTCCAGTAGCAACACAAAGACTAATCAAGTAGTTGAATCAGATAAGAAAATTAAATCTACTACAAGTAAGATCCTTGTCACAAAATGGATAATTAAAGAAAAGAAGAACTGTCTTGTTACCCACTCAAATCACTTAATAGACAATGACACTAAGTGGTATCTTGACAGCGGTTGCTTAAGACATGTAACAGGTGACATATCCCTTCTTTCTAAATATAAGAATCTTCACAATGGGATAGTCACCTATGGTGATGGAACCACTGCTAAAGTAATTGGACAGGGAATCATAAAAGGAATACAGTGGCTTGAGAATGAAAAAGCTTTCTGTATAAAAAGTCTGACACATAATCTCCTAAGCATATCTCAAATCTGTGATAATGGGCATGTGGTCATATTCAACAGACAAGAATGCGAAATCTTAAACCAATAAGGAAAATCAGTAATGAAGGGTCATCGCACAAATAACCACTGCTACATTATCAGAGGCATAGAAAGGACTGATGCCTAAAAATACTGAGCAGAGAAAGACAATTCTAGATCATGCATCTAGATCTGGATATTTGCTAAAATGATGCAATTTTGTTGAGCGTCAAATGATATATCTGAGGTTCCTCACCTCAATCTTTTGTAAATAAACATGCAAATGTTTATAATTTTTGATGTACAGTAATTGTACATAATTTTGCTGAGTATGCTATCGATATACTTGAAGGGTCGAAAAAGAAAAATATTCCTCTTCATACCTATTGATCTGTCATTTCCGATTAATCGATCATGGGTCGATATTATCAACATCTCTTCAGAATGTGGAAAGTCACAGATCAGGACTACTATCGAAGCAATTGCCGATAACATCGGATGTGGATCATCGATATAATCGAAAGTAAGTTCGATAAAATCAAAGACTCGTGGCTGATAAAAGGCGATCGAGTGAAAGAATTGTTATTTCTTTGAAATTTTTTCTGTTTTGCTCTCTGCTCGAATCCTCGGCCAGTCGGGTCCCAGAAGCTTCAAAAGAAATGGGTATTATCCTTCCATCCCTTCCACTCCAGAATCTAATCTCACTTTTTGTTGGGTACTTTCCATTCTTTTGGTTGACCTTCCTTACCTTTACTCGCCTCTTACACTGAAAAATCATGAACAAAGGGAAAGGTAAGTCTCTTTCTCAGTCTTCAAAAGGGAAAGCAAAACAACCCAGTTTGCATCAACTCACTCCATCGGTGAGACATCCAGACACTGTTGTTGAACGTCTGATTCTCAACAGCGCCATCGAGTCTTTTGGTGTAGACCTGCTTCTAGAAGTAATAGGATGGCAAAATATTCTGAATCTTGGTGGTACTTATCAAATTGGAGTGGTCCATGACTTCCTTAGTAAAAGTCATGTTATTCGTGACGATCCACCCTGTGTTCAAGTAGAATTATTGCACTACTCCAAGCACATCACCTTGAGTCACCTTTTAGATCTCCAAGTCACTCGCATTCCTGTTACCAGTCGGAATCTAAATGGTCTTGGTGTGTGGGGCGAGATAACTCGTGCACTATGTCAGGGAACTACTATTTCTCGGAACGATGATAATTCCCTTCATATTAATCATCTTGGACCCACTTTTAAAATCCTTCATGACATCTTTGGGTCCAATGTCTATCCGTGTGATGTGAATAGTAATCATCTGTCTCCCTTTGTGTTAAATGTGTTGTATGATGTATATCAGGAAGTTCAGGTGTGCCCCCCAACACTTCTTCTTAAGCAGCTAATTCGGGTCATTCAAGGAAATCATCAGGATACACTAGCTTTTCTTGTACTCATCTGTAAATTAGCTCATCATGTTGGTATTCCTGTCTCATCTGACAAAGTCTATCCAGAAAAGTGGTTTGACAGTGATTCGGCTCAGGTGACACAACAACTTTGTCTTCCTTCAGTTCTTCCTGAGAACAGTGCTCCCCTGCAGTCGGCTGCTCCACATGCTCCTCTGTCATATCCATGGGGATCTAACCGAACGCCATTGTTGAGTCCGGAGTCTATCACAAATCGCCAAACTCATCATCTTGAACATCATCTACTGAACGGAATGGCAAGCATGGAGGATCGACTTCATAGTTGTGAGAGACGTCTCACCGTGATTGAAGAAAAATTTGATTCTCTCCAACAAACAAATCAGCAAGTAGTTGATTTACTCACACGTGGTGACTCGCGAAGACGGTAGAAGCTGGTTGTGCTAATTAAATATCATTTTTTTGGTGGGCATGGTGTTTTTACTGGGATAACTGTTAAATTGCTGCCAATCTTGGGTAGCCTATTTTGGATAATCGGATAACTTTAGTTTCATTTTAAATATGGCTGAATAGAATTCATATCATTAATGCCATATTTTTGTGTTGAGTTCCCCTGGTTTATCAAGTTATGGATTGCATGTGATTGAAAACTGTTATATAATTGCTCTAAAATGCATCCATAGGTTCTGAAATTGAGTTAACTCCTATACATCAAATTCAACTGCTTCTGCCTGTTCGGCTCTCCCATACAATTCACTCTTCAGTCAATATCAACTAGGATATCTTTGTCAATGACTGACAAAAAGGGGGAGAACATTTGTAAACACCCCGAATGGAAAATTGTGTATCTATCTATGTGTTGCAGGTGTTAGGGGGAGCAGCTGCATCAAGCAAGGGGGAGTTGGAGTTTACAAGTCAGGGGGAGCAGCTAATGGTTGTGTACATGGAGTAGAAATTATAAAATTGTGTAAAAGCATGTACACACAATTTAGGGTGCGTTTGTCTAGAAGTGTTCTAGGGTGTTTTGGGAGTTTTGTCACGTAATTGATAAAGGGGGAGATTGAAAGTGCCCTGGTTTGTCAAGTTATGTGAATGATGAGTCAGAGTGTCTATAGAGCCTGATAGGAAGATCAATTCAAGCGTCTTCCTCAATCGGATGTGTGCAATCTGTCACAGGTAAAACTAAAGCCTCACATCCCATGACCCAAAACACCAGGTAAAGAAAAACCCTTAAAACAAGTTAGAAATCATAGAGTTTTTAAGGTGAGAAAACTTTTTTCAAAATAGAAAAATCTCTAAAGTTTTTCTCGCCTTGTCGATTTTATCGAAACACCCTCGATATGATCGACCTGCACTGTCAATGTCCTCGATACCTTAACGATATTATCGATGTGAGGACCAAAAGTGTCTAGCAACTAAATATTCATCTGGACGGATTTATCGATATCATCGATATAAGCACTAAATATGTCCAACAACTTCACAACATATCTGGACGAATCATCGATGTATCGATACACATATCGATATCATCGATATTCAAATCTCGAGTACATCAAGAGTGGCTCGATAAGATCGACACACAGATTTCCGGCGCCTCTGTTTTTTAATGAAAATCTCAAATTCCTTCGATATATCGATGACCGTCCGATATGATCTAAATTCAAATATGATAAGATCGGATGTCCATCGATGATATCGATAGTGGGCGTGCATTTCTCACAGCAGATATTTCAGGACGTTTTTAACTATGATCAGGGGCCCTTCGATAAAATCGATATTCAAATATAGATGATATCGGCACGGTCGATTGCATCGAACAAGGTCATAATCTGTCCAGCAAACTTAAAGATAAATTAGTTAGATTTGTCGATGCCTCGACTCTGATCTCGATATCATCGACATTCAAATTCCGATGATCTCGATGGTTCCCCGATCATTCATGAAAACCTGAAATATTTCAAAGTCAAGTCTCTCTCATTTTTTCAAGTGTCGATGGATCAAACCTGTCATTGATGGAATCGGAGTTCGAAATCCGATGATATCGACAATAGTTTCGATTCATCGACTAATTGGCAAAGAGTTTCAAAAGCGTATGACATTGAGTCCGAGTCATCGAGCAGACCATCGATGCTATCGAGAGTATACGCTCGATGATATCGAACCTGGTCGATGATATCGAACTCTGCATAAATGTGACCGTTTTATATCCGTTAGAACTTTTTGCCTATATATAAAGGACTTGTCTTTTGTTGTTGTGAGAGAAATAAGAGAGAGCTTTTGAGTATTTCATTTTATATCTTATATCTAAATCCCTTTCTCTCAAGGAAGTTCATCCTCTAATCCAGCCTCACCATTGACATTCAATATAGCGGATTGGGGAATGAACTTCTGCGTTCAAGGATCCTCCAGCTACTACCTTAATGACAAATCATTAAGCTGGGATGCCTTAAATGCATAAGATTGGAACTACTCTATCTTCCTTATAGGAAAATCTTTAGAGAGTACGATTCCATCATAACCTTGACCCAACCTGAAGCCAAGTATTGGTATATTATCTTGTGTTGCGGATCAAGGGAGCAGAAGGCTCTTCGTCAATAAGGAGGAGGAGATCTTCGGCATTCTGCTAAACGGGACTCATCAGCTTATTTGGAAGTATCCAGAGTCTAAGAGGACACCTGTGATCATTCCTTTCTAGGATTAGGTCTTAAGTGGTTCTCACCCTTTGAAGTCCTCAAGGAGGCCTCCGACGGGAGTGTACGTGGTGGGTGCGTTGTGTGGACCCTTGCTCTGTGGAGAGCATAAACATCTGGTTTTGAGTGAACCAGTAAAACTCTAGGTTTTAGATGAACCTGGTAAAACCTTAGGGTTAGAGGTCAACCGTGTAGAAACCTCCAGTAGGGTCTTATGGAAGATCCTTGGCCAGTGTGCCTAAAAGTGGGTGTGTTGTGTTGACCCTTGCTCGTGAGAGCATAAACAGACAGCCTCAGTGTAGGTTGTAAAGGTTGAAGGTGAACCTGATTTAAAACCTTAGGTTAGAGGTGACCATGTGAAACCTTCTTAGTGAAATCCGGTACACTCAATGGTTGAATGCGGTTACCGGGAGTGGAGTAGACTTATCGTCGAACCACTATAAAATGACTGTGCTTGAGATTGTTATTTTGTTTGAGTGATTTCCTTTAATACTTCCATATCTGAATATTTGATCACTCCTCACACACACCTACACAGTCATATCCATCATGAACTAGATTTCATGTTGTTTACTCTTTAAGCAGTTTATGATTGGATCCTCTACCAGGCTTGGAAGCCAGTAGAGTTACTTTTGCGTAATCCTAATATGTGTCTATTGTTAGGATTAGTGTGATAGAATTTTAAATAAATCATAAAAACTTTTAAAAGTTCTATTCACCCCCCACTAGGACATATTGGCATATTCTGACTTCAACTAGTGCGGTCTTCACCGCCATTTCAGGTATAAGATCTAAGGTTAAACACATAAAAGCTCTCTCTTCTTTCTCTCACAGCAACACTAGGCAAGTCCTCTTTATATAGGCAAAAGGTTCCAACAGATATAAAACGGTCACATTTATGACAGAGTTTGATATCAAGCAGGTTCGATATCATCGAGCGTATACTCTCGATAGCATCGATGGTCTACTCGATGACTCGAACTCAATGTCATACGCTTTTGAAACCTTTTGCCAGCTGGTCGATGAATCGAAACGATTGTCGATGTCATCGGATTTCGAACTCCAATTCCATTGATAAGAGGTTCGATTCATCGACACTTGAAAAATGAGAGAGACTTGACTTGAAATATTTCAGGTTTTCATGAGTGATCAAGGGACCTTCGAGATCATCGGAATTTGAATGTCGATGATATCGATAGCTGTGTCAATGCATCGATAAATCAAAAGAATTTTTCATAAAGCTCGCTAGACAATTTATGTCCATGTTCGATGCAAATGATACGGCATCGATATCATCGATATTTGAATATTGATTCTATCGAGTGACCCCCAATCATAAATAAATCACCTTGAAATATTTTGCTGGAGAACTTGGCACCCAAGACCGATATCATCGAAGGCCTTCCGATATCATCGAGGTTTGAAGTTTGATGGTATCAAGGAGGCTTCGATATATCGATGCTTATATGATATTCTTAAGAAAAAACAGGGGCACCAAAAATCTGCCTGTCGATATAATCGAGTCAACTTCGATAGACTCGAGATTTGAATATCAATGATATCGATAGGTGTATCGATACATTGATAATTCCGTCCAGATGTGTGTAAGGTTGCTGGACATATTTAATCCTCTTTTCGATGGTATCGATGGAGCATCGAGGACTCGACAGCGCAAGTCGATCATATTGACATGTGTATCGATAAAATTGACAAGGCAAGAAAACTTAGAGAATTTTTCTATTTTTAAAACGTTTTCTTATCCTAAAAACCCTATGATATTCTAACATTTTTTAAGGGTTTTAGTATACCTGGTGATTTGGGACAAGGGATGTGAGGCTCAGATTTACCTGTGGCGAGCTTGTACACATCCGGTTGAGGCAGATGCTTGAATTGATCTTCCTATTAAGCTCTGTAGTCTAACTTACTCATTACTCACGCTTATTGACAAACCAGGGCACTTTTAGAAGTTCTTTGTATCTAGAGACCTTCCTAGTCAGGTCATATAGGTCCATGAACTCCATTCCAATGAATTTCTTGAGGAGTTTGTATTCGAGCCCGTCCTGTGCAAGCTGCACAAATTCAGCTTCGATCATAAGGACCTTACACCAACTCTTCGCTCTTTTGAACCGGGCAATGTAATTCTTATAAGTTTCTCCTTGTACCTATAAGAAATAGACGAGATTGGCTATGGTTATTTTCTTGTTCTTCGAGAAAAACTGAAAATGAAATTTTCTTCCATCTCTTGCCAAGTATATCCTAATTTGGCAATAGGTTGGAATACCACGTAAAGGTCGTTGCCATCAACGTATGTTTGAATAATTGCAGCTTATGATAATCTTTATTTGTCAACTCACCACATTGTATGGTGAATCGACCCACATACTCGATAGTCGTTTGGCTGGGCTCATTGGAAAATTAGGCAAAGTCCGGTGGATAATTCCTTAGCAATGGATGTTGTTGGTCGATCCATTCAAGATAGGGCTTATAATAGGCCGGGATGGTGTTACGGGCGAGTACCTAGCCTGCCACTTCTTGGACCATTTGCATGATTTGGTTGTGATCCATTCGCGAAGGTTCTACCATCAGCGGTGGATGAGGACCTAATCGATTTGGTCTCTCTTGTAATAAGGGGTTCTTAGGGAATTGCTAAAAATTATGCCATCTTGGTAAACTCTGATTCTGAACTTCAGGAATGAAATTCCTTGCCTCCTACTCTATTCGTATGAATTCGGCGAGTGGCGGAACGTTTCATACCTCCTAAACTGGAATTGGTGGTGGGTTCATTATGGGGGAGGCATCAGTGGCGGTTGGAGTGTATTGCCGATTAAACTTCCTTTGACATTATACTGTATTGTCGCATGCACTTTTTTGGCCATCATAACCATCAATTGATGCATGGCCTCAGTCTGCCTAGCCATGTACATGTTAGTGTTCTCATTATGAATACAGAATTGCTCGACCTGGGCCCTTTCATATTCTTGAACATGTTGGATACTCAGTTGTACATCTCAGAGTGTGATCGTTATCTCTTAAAGAGAAACGGTCCAAGAGGTCGAAGCCCCCTCTTGATTCCTGATATCGAATGTTAGATTAGTATTCAAATTTAACACTTTAAGGGTCGTTTAAACCGGCACATTTTTAGTTAGAGGTGTAGTCGTGTGGAAGGTTCGACCCCGGTGATTCAGTTACTCCTCATATTCATAATTCCAATTGGCAATATTACATTAGTAAGTTAGAGACAGGGTCCCACTAGGCATGTCAAAATATTGTTGTGATTGTTTTCAAATTTGGTCACGTGATTAGTGCGAGCTTGTAGAATTGAATTTGTGGCTTAATTCAAACTGAACAACTACGACCTTAGGCATCGAGATAGGCAAATACGTAGTATATGAATGAGATCGAATGAGATCAACCGCCTATACAGCCACTCGCTCGGTATGTAAATAGGATCAGGAGATATTCAGAGGGTAGGGTTCATTCTCTAATGATGGGTTACACCTTTGCCTTTTATATGAAAGGACTATTCAGCATAGATAAAAGACCAAGAAAAGATTTCTTATAGTCGATCGCGTAGAGCAACTGCAAAACACCTTCTTGGATGGAGAACTGAATCCAACATATGAAAGGAGATCCAAATTATAGCTAAGGTTACCAGCTACTTGATTAATGTTATGGATTACACTATTGAATATAAACAATCGGCAAAAAGTAAAGGATTACACTAAGAATGTAACCGATTGGGCGGCAAAGTAGAGTGATTACACTAAGGAATGTAAATGACAGGTAATTGAAAGATATGTTGGGTTTGCTTGGGTTGGTATGATACAAATCTTCTTGTTGAATTCCTTTGCTATTTATAGCCTGGATTTTGGCTATCTGGATGCTTCTGATATCCTGACGGCTGCTATAACTGTATCACACGTTTAAACTCTTTTTGTCTGTAATCCTACCATGTCTTGTAACTGCCTCTATACTATCACTCTTCAATCAATCACTTAACGAATGACGTGTCATTCCTTGATCCACTCAAGCTATATTATTTAGAATCATTTTCATATATCCTCAAGTATCTCAAATACACCACACGAATTCATCCCCATCCTACCTCCAAATTGGGGCTGAAAGTCGGGTGGGTTGGTGCTCAACCCTAGCCTAACCCAAGGTTCCTATACCTCAACCCTAACCCAACCCAACCCAACCCAACCTCGGGCTGGGAATTCACAACCCAAGCGGGCTCAGTCGGGTTGGTTGGGTGGATATATGCTAATATTTTTATTATTACATTAGTCTATTATATTTCAATACACGTCTTATTTTTTATACCTATGATTTTATTAATTATATGTGTAGTTATTTACAATAAATAAAAAATAAAAAAATAATTTTTTTTTTTTCTAAACAAACAAGATAAAATACAGGACAACTACTCCTTTAAAAGTCGTGTTGTATAGCAAGCCATCTATTTGGGAGAGAAATCTAGCATATCTTAGTAGCTTGAGTCATTGCAAATGGCATGGACCAATGGGACCCGACGACACTGAAATTTAGTTGCCTTCAACACAAAGGATCTACACTCAATTATAATTTATAACTTATATATATCAATTGGGTTCAGGTCCGGTGGGTCAATTGGAGACCTCAACCCAGCCCAACCCAAGTTTTATCAAGTTGATGTTTATATAGCCAAAACTCGAGACCAAACCTAATACATCCTGCCCGAGCCCAACCCAATGTCAGGTCGGTCGGGTTGAACCCGCCCAACTTTCATCCCTACTCCAAATACACTACACAAATTCATCCCTATTATACTAACTCACTTTGATTGACTTTAACAGTAATGGGCGACAATGGGGATTAACAGTCTCCCATTAGACGGACTAAATCGTGGAAATCACGGTTGTCCCCACGCTAATGGAATTTCACCACCTACTCGAACCCTTGACCGGGAGTTGAAACTCCTGGGAGTCTACCACCCGAGCAAGAGTAAGGACCCTGGAAATCACGGTTGTTAAGTCACGACTCTGAAATCGGATTTGGTTGAGCAACGCTAACTTAGTAGACGTTTGTTGGGATGGGACCATTGTATGCTTTTCAATTTTAACCATCCAATAATTGTCCATCGACAGTAAAGTAATCAAATGAGTTTTAACAGTTGATTGGAGATGGATCTACAATGGGACCTTTGATATGGACAGTTTGTCATTGATTACTTGTACGTCACGCATGCAGCTTTTAAGTAAATTTCAAGCGCCTACCTATCATTCGAGACACTTGCCTGCCTATCATTCGTTTTTATCTGCAAAAACAATCATACACCGTGGGAACGGAAAGAGGACAATGGAAACAGATATTTAGGCTCTACGATTGTGTACGCGTTTTCACCATCCTATAAACAGTGGTGACTCGTCCGCGATGTAATGTGGCATACAATCTAATCAATCCACACCATCCAAATCACATGGGCCATTGTAGATGGAGCGTATCTTGAAAATATCCTTTTCCGTCTGTTATATGTGGCAGAAATCTGATTTTTGGGATATACTTCGTCCACAATGAAGCTATCAATGTGGATGCTGTAGATCCAAGTGCATGTCCGAAGCAGCTTACGCCTACAGAGCGGATGATTGATCACCATTTGATAAATGGTGGAAAGTAGACAAACTAACTTTATTGTGATACCAACATAAAAGCTAGATTTTAAATTAGGAGTAATCAAATAAGACACTGGCAAGACATCCACTATAGGCGATAGAAAGATCCGACGGACGAAATTCATTGAACAATGACGGCGTGCATAGCTAGATCCTAATTGTAGAAGGTTAAGGTGGGAGATGGATTTGGTGCTTAGAATAAGTATTTTAGAATCCAATCATGATTAGTGGGATCAGGTGCCCTTAATCAAGATTCTTTTTCAACCTTTTTCCTTCCTTTCTTATTTTAAAGCCATACACTTTGTCACGTCATCCTCATTGCTAAAGAAAGTGAAAGAAACCATCTCAAATCTTCATTTTTTTGGGTATAGACTCTACTGTGAGTTCCTTGTGGGCTTCCTAAATTGTGGCACCTCATGGTGGATGCGTAAAGCAGAAATAGTTAAACCAATCTGGTGATCTTAACCATTAGGTTTTACCGAATGACAATTTTATTTACAGCCATCTTCCCAGATATCCACCAGTTAGATGGTTACGATCATCAGATTAGTGTGAGTTTTGAAATATGCTTCATATATGTAACGCCCTAAAAATCAGGGGTCGAGTAGCAACTCAACACCCGAGTTCCAAAACATCATTTATGCAACATAAATGCTTATGATTGAATGTTGTTTATGTTAGTGCATTAATCATGAGTGGCATTATACCAAAACAGTAATTCATACTCCAGATCAAGTTATAAAATGCAAGCGGAAGACTGAAAGAGGTATATAAATGTATATAAAGCCAGAAACGGTCACAATCGGTTTCCAGAGTATGAACACCTTACTGAGTCACCATATAATGTATTAGTTTCAAAATCAAAATGCCAAAAAAAGTAGTACAATTATAATGGTAAACCCTGTAGCCCCGTCATCTGAATGACCTAAGCGAAGCCTCTAGAGAACTGCATGTAGGAAAACTCGTCCTGATCATTGTAGTAATCAGGCACAGCCTCCCGCGTCTCGTCGATACCTGCATCTAAGACAGAATCTGGTGGGTGTCCAGAACACCGTCCCGTAACGTGGGAGTGAGTAGCTAACTCAGTGGAACGATAAAGCATAGGTTAACATGTTATCAATTCAGTCAAGCAGTAATTATAAAGCAGTACAATCAAACACTCCTAAATACTTTTATTAATGCAAGTATGGAATGTAGTCATGATGCATGCCGTCACCATTGCTCCCTCGTGCGACACTATCTTACGTCCGCGGCATCCGTTCATCCCTCAGTGCTCCACAACGCCAGGCACATGCAGTGCTATGTTATGAGCGTGATTACCGAGTTGTTATTAATCCTTTTCATACAGCAGTAATGGGAAACTAAGGTACCTCCCTTATATCATTCCCAAACAATGATCCATTCTAGGGTCGTCAGTCCTAAGTAATCTCATACGATGATGCAGTTCTAAGTCGCCGTAAAGGGCTGTCAGGGCTGTTACACGCACTCGTTGCATCGCTCCCCCATCACATTATCAATATAGGCCTAGTTTATACTCTGTTTACTACGGGAAGACTCATCGCCTCACCGAAGATTTATAGTATGCTCGAGGTCACTACAAAGGGCTGCCAGGGCTATTACACTTAATCGTTACACTGCTCTCCCATCACCTTATCAGTGTAGGCCGACAGCTCGAATACAATGTCCCATACCACCGTATTCAGTTCACGAGTCTAGGTTGCTCACTGGTCACTACGGGGAGGCACATCACCCCAGCGTAGGCCGACAGCTCGACCACGGTGTCCCATACCACCATGTCCGGCTCATGAGTCTTAGCGGATCAAGGTACCAAGGTTAATCGGGATTCACTGGTGAGTTGGGTACCTTAGATTCAAACAGAGGCGTCCATACATGGTGAACATATATTGGCAGATCGGGTTACTTGATGAGCTCGACTAATACGAGCACACATTGCATCGATCGACATGAAGTGCATAAGCACTTCGTGTGGCCTAACCAATGCCGACGACCAACACACGACTCGGGTTCGTCAAACACGCCCTACATAGCGAATGAATCTCAACCACGACTTCAAGCCTATTACCGATTGCCTGGACTATAACTTAGCCCCAATCACATTCAATTCATAACCAGAAAGCATGTATAGTAGTCAAAGCATAAGTAACAAGTAATTCAAACATGTTAACAAGCATGTTATAAAGTACAATGTAAGCAGGAAAAACAACACATACATTTCATAAGTAAGCGATTAGATTAAACAACTTGCATGGAGGAAAAGCATACACATCTCTAAGGTATTTGAGAATCCTATCTCAACACCTACCTAAAGCACTATCTCTTAAGTACTTACTCATACAAGCATTTTCACAAACACTTAGCCTACCCTTATTTAACATACATAACGTATATTAGCCAAAACATGTATTAGGGCGAATCCTTTCCCCGAGAAAGTGTTATACACATATATAGCATATACACATAGTAATTAATCATGGCAAACACACTTTCATATATTGCACGTATACGGTATTTTCTACAATTATACCAAATACCCTAAACGTCATAATTTGCATACGTAACTGAATCGCAAAACGAACAGCGCATTTTTCATGTGAAATAACATTCAGATCATGAATCTATCATTATCTGACACTGAAAGCTTTGAAAATTATAACCTATATGTCTAAAGTCCGCACCTTACGCCGTAGAAGTGTAACGAAGTTGACAGAAGTGTTAAGTCTTCGTTGAGGTTGATATGACGACCTAAATCACGAGTTGAGTCAACTATTTCGCTACTTGCAACATTGGAAACCTTAGAACAGATTAGGGTTAGGTTTTTCTTACCTAGGAAAGAAGCCAGAATCGCCAGAAAAACGATTAGATCATGATGGTTAAGCACGTAAGATAGCAAGATAGAGTATCAGGAAGAATCTCTCACTCTCCCACACTTTCTCTCTCTTTACTCTCTTTCTCACCTAGGGTTTTCTCAAATTCGTATGGGCTGAATGAGAGAGGGTTTAAGGTCCTTATATAGTCCCAAAACTCATGAAAATAGACTAAGGGCCATGGTATACTTAGGTTATGTCCAAATACGGACTGTTCCGTCTCAACGAAGCACTTCTGGAGCCCCCCCTTGAGCTAAAGGTCGGACTTAAGCTCACTGACCTTGGATCTAGGTCGAGTTAAGTTTTCGTTCCAGTCAAGTTCCCAGATCACACGTGGCGGACCAGTTTCAGTTCAACGGTCACTGAAACTCGATCAGGGTTACAAGTACACGGACATGTATGGGAAATGTTCCCTGATCCGAGGGTGTATTTGGGTCAAATTCCGACGGTCTAATTGCTTATATTTGGCCCGCAAGCGACAAGTCTTAGATTACTTAAATTAGATTTAATTTCTAAAGAAAACTATGTTTTCTCACACTCCTCGCTCCGGGCTCAAGAGAATAGCCCTAGGACACTATCTAGTTTTAATTTCCGAGATGGTTGTCAAGCCCAGCAAGGCAGTCTTAATTCTATAACTTCGTATTATTCAGACTTTTGATGTGCGGTCCAGATTTGATACAGAATTTCAATGTGCTCCTGAGAGCAGCCGGGTAATGAGATTGATCCTAAATTTTTGGGTAATGTAACGTCAACGATTCCACAAGTTTTGGGTATTGCAGATCGTATATAAAGTGATTAGTGCGGATTTCGTATGTAATCTAGTTTAACACTAGTTAATCCTCGTCTAATTTCTAAAGGATTTGGTCCTGAGTGATTTCTGCCTGAGGTGGTACTCGGGTCTTTGTACGGGATTTTCTGAGTCGTTACAATCTACCTCCCCTTAAAGAAAAATTTCATCCTTGAAATTAGTACCTTTTCGTACTCCTCGAGAAGCTGAGGGTAGTTCTTTCTGACCTCGGCTTCTGTCTCCCAGGTAGCTTCCTCCTCTGTATGATGCGTCCATAGTACCTTCACGAGTGGAATCACCTTACTGCGCAACACCTGCTCCTTCCTGTCTAGGATACGCGTCGGATACAGTACATATGTAGCATCCTCGCTCAACTGCACCTGCTCCCAATGGATGATGTGTGAAGGATCAGGGATGTATTTCTTCAGTATAGATACATGAAATATGTTGTGCACGCCCGCGAGTGGTGTGGGAAAAGCGAGACGATATACCACCGCTCCCACTCAATCAAGTATCTAAAATGGGCCAATGAACCGCGGCGTAAGTTTTCCCTTCTTCCCAAACCGAAGGACTCCCTTCATAGGAAAAACTCTAAGCAATACATGATCTCCAATCTCAAACTCAAGTGGTCGCCGCCTCGTATCGGCATAACTCTTCTGTCTGCTCTGGGCCGTCAGGAGTCGACGCCTGATAATGTCGATCTTCTCTGAGGTCGCCTGTACTAACTCTGGGCCAATCTGTAATGACTCGTAAATTTCCGTGTAAAGGCCCGAGTACCACCTCAGGCAGAAAGCACTTAGGATTAAATCCTTTAGAAATTTGACAAAGTTAACTAAGTGTAAACTAGATTAGCTATGAAAACCATTTGAATCGCTTTAAATACTATCTGCAAGACCCAAAACTTGTATAATCATTGACGCTAGGTTACCCTAAAGTCTAGGATCAAACTCATTACCCAACTATTCTCGGGAGCACATTGAAACTCCGTATCAGGTTTGGACAGTACATCGGGAGTCCGAATAATACGAAGCTAAGAACTTAGGACCGCCTCGCTGAGCTTGACAACCATCTCGGAAATCGAATCCATACAGTGTCCCACGGCTGTTCGCTTGAGTCTGGAGCGAGGAGTGTGAAAATACTTGATTTTCTTTACAAATAAAATATCTCAAATAGTAATCTGGCACGTGTCGCTTGCGGACATTTTGTAAGCAACCAGACCGTCAGAATCTGACCTAAATACACCCTCGGATCAGGAAAAATTTCATAAACATATCAATGTACTTGGGATTTCTGATCGAAATCCGCTGACCGTTGAACTGAAACTGGTCCGCCACGCGTGATCTGGAAACCCTACTGGAACGAAAACTTAACTCCACCTAGATCCAAGGTTTGTGAGCTTAAGTCCGACCTTTGGCTCAAGGAGGCCCACCAGAAGTGCTTCGTTGAGCTGGAAAATGGTCGCTTTGGTTATAACCTAAGTATACCTTGCCCATAAGTCTATATTGGTGAGTTTTTAGGCTATATAAGGACCTTAGAACCCTCTCTCTCATAGTCATACGAATTTGAGAGAAACCCTAGAGAGAGAAGAGAGAAAAGAGAGAGAAAGTGTGAGAGAAGTGGGAGAAACTCCCTACTACAATCCCTTGCCGCTACACAAGCTGCACCATCTCATTCTCATCGTTTTTTCGGCGAATCCGACTTCGTTTCTAGGTAAGAAACCCTAACCCTAATTTGTTTTAGAGTTGTAAGGGTTGTAGGTTATGAAATAGTTAACCTATTTCATTTTATAGGCTACCAAACTGCCGAATACGGAAGCTTGGCAAACCTATCATATTCGTTACGATTCTATGGTAAAAGGTGTTTAGGTGTATAGGTTACGATTTTCAACGCTTTCAATGTCAGATAATGATAGATTCATGATCTGCATGCAATTGCACATGTACAAAGTGCTGTCTATTTTTCGTTTCGATTAGAGATGAAGAATATGGAATTTCACATACTTTAGGTATTTGTAGAAAGTACCGTATACATATAAGTTTTCGAAATGTGTTTGACATGATTAATTGTTGTATGAATATATTATATATGGATAAAATACTTGTTTGGCGAAAGGACTCGCCCTAATACATATTTTGCTAATATACACTATGTATGTTGAAATAGTGTATTCTAGAAAGTACGATATACATATAAATTTTAGAGATGTGTTTGCCATGATTATTTGCTGTATGAACATATTATATATGCGTAAAATACTTGTTTGGCAAAAGGACTCGCCCTAATACATGGTTTGCTAACATACACTATGTATGTTGAAATAGTGTATTCTAAGTGTTTGTGAAAATGCTTGTGAGAGTAAGTGCTTGGATGATAGTGCCTTAGGTAGGTGTTGAGATGGGATTCTCAATTACCTTAGAGACATATATGATTTCCTTCATGTTGGTTGTTTACTTTAATCGCTTACTTATGAGATATATGTGTTTGTATTTCTTGTTTATATGGTGCTTTATAACATGCTTTATAACATGCTTGTTAACTTGCTTGAATTACTCTGTTTATTATGCTTTACTCTACATGTTCTAAATAAGGATTGATTGAGTTTGGGACTATGTTTATAGTCCAGACAATTGGTACCAGACTTGAAATCGTGGTTGAGATTCATTTCGCCACGTAGGATGTGTTTGACGAACCTGAGTCGTACTTCAGTTGGCGACAGTGGTTAGGCCACGCGAAGTGTTTATGCACTTCATGTCGTTCAGATGATTGTGCACTCGAGCTAGTCAGGCTCGTCAAGTAACCCGATATGTCTAATGTATGTTCACCATGTTTAGACTTTACTGCTTGAACCTAGGGTACCAAACTTACCAGTGAAATTCCGTTAACTATGGTACCTCGATCCGCTAAGACTCATGAGTCGAGCATGGTGGTATGGGACACCGTGGTCGGGCGGTCGGCCTACGCTGGGGCCACGTGCCTCCCCGTAGTGACCAGTGAGCAACCAGACTCGTGAGCCGATTATGGTGGTATGGGACACTATATTCGAGCTGTCGACACCAACGGCGAGAGCCAAATACGGTGAGACCTGTATTCGTGCTGACGGGTGACGAGCCCTTCGTAGTGTCTTCGAATATACTCTAAAGTCTGTGATTGGCGATGAGCCCTTCGCAGCAACTAGAGCACGAGTTGAGCCGAGTACGGTGAGACCTGTATTCGAGTTGACGGCCAACGATTGAGCTGAGTACGGTGAGACCTGTATTGGAGCTGACGGCCAGCAATTGAGCCGCATACGATGATATCTATATCCGTGCTGACGGGTGACGAGCCCTTTGTGATGCCTTCGCGATGCCTCTCAAACCATAATATCGTATGAGATTAACTAGGACTGACGACCCTAGAATGGATCATGTTTGGGAATGATATAAGGGAGGTACCTTAGTTTCCCAATACTGTTATTTGAAATGGACTAATAACAACTCGGTAATCATGCTCATCATCGCACTGCATGTGCCTGGTAGATGTGGAGCACTGAGGGATGAGCGCATGTCGCGAACGTAAGATGGTGTCGCATGAGGGTGGTTTGGCAAGGGCATTCATCATGTCATTTCATACTTGCATTAAATAAGAGTAGTTAGGATTGTTTGATTGTACTGCTTTATCATTACTGCTTGACTGAATTGATAACATGTTAACCTATGCTTTATTGTTCCACTGAGTTAGCTACTCACTCCCACGTTATGGGACGGTGTTTAAACACCAAACCAGACTCTGTCTCAGGTGTAGATGATACGTCGATTCAGGAGGCTGAGCCAGACTACGATGAGGACCAGGACGAGTTCTCATTCATGCAGTACTCAGACGGCTTTGCTTAGGCTGACTGGATCGCGGGGATTTCAGGATTTATCTTTTAGTAGTATTTTGACCTTTTGATTCAGAAATAATACGTGTATATGGTTACTCAGTTAGTGTTCATACTCTGGAGATTGAGATGGTCTTGTTTCTTTACATACCTTATATATACAGTTTCAGTCTTCCGCTTGCCTTAATACAATTGATCTGGAGTATGAATTACTGTTTTGGTATAATCTCACTCATGTTTATTGCACTGACACAAACAACATTCAATCATCAACATCTATGCTGCATAAGTGATGTTCTGGAACTCGAGAGTTGAGTTGCTACTCGACCCTCGAATTTCAGGGTGTTACACAACAAACTGCGTTTGCCAACCTCTGCCCAACAATGCGGTGTTCGGCAAGGGCCCCCGTACAAGGCCTCGTAAGGAGCCATGCCAATACTTGCCTGAAAACTGTTGTTGTAGGCGAACTCTGCGTATGAGAAACAATCATCCCAACTATCCTTGAAGTTCAAAACATAAGCCCGCAGCATATCCTCCAAAATTTGATTCACCCGCTCCGTCTGCCCATCAGGCTGTAGGTGGAACGCGGTACTGAATTTCAACTTCACACCCATCGCTTCCTGGATACGAGTCCAAAAGATAGACGTGAATCGCGTGTCGCGGTCCGACACGATCTCTAAGGGAACTCCATGCAGACGCACTATTTCTTTAATGTACAACCTAGCCAAGTCGTCTGCAGAGTTTGTCACTCTGATAGGGAGAAAATGAGCTGATTTGGTCAACCGGTCCACGATCACCCAAATAACGTCATAACCCTTTCTCGTCTTCGGTAGCCCCGAGATGAAGTCCATAGAGATGAAGTCCCACTTCCATTCAGCTATGGGCATGGGCTGAAGTAGTCCAGGAGGTCGGCGATGTTCAGCCTTAACCTACTGACACGTGAGACAACGGGAAACATACTCAGCTATATGAACCTTCATATTGTCCCACCAATACGACCGCTTCATATCCTGATACATCTTCGTGCTACCAGGATACATCGCAAGCTACGATCTGTGGGCAGTCTCGAGAAGCTCCTATCTCAAGTCCTGAATATCTGGGAAGCATAGGCGGCCACGGCATCGTAGGCCCCCATCTGTGCCAACTCTCCACTCAGAGTCCACATCATCACTAGCTTGCTCTCGAAGCTCAGACAACCGCTTGTCGCTCTTTTGGGCTTCGATAATCCGATCATCAATAAGTGGCCACACCCGAATGTGTGCGACACTCTCGAATGGCTCCTCCACTGTGAGTTTCTACTCGAAGTTCTGCACGAACTCCAACATATCCCACTCTGCTATCATCAGCGGAGCCGCAAATGTTATAGCCTTCTTGCGACTCAACATGTCTGCCATAAGGTTGGCCTTGCCAGGATGGTAGGAAACCTCGAACTTGAAGTCCTTCAAGGTCTCCATCCATCGGCGTTGCCTCATGTTCAAGTCCCGCTGAGTGAATATATACTTAAGGCTCTTGTGGTCGCAGAAAAGCTCGAACTCCTCTCCGTAGAGGTAATGTATCTAGAGCTTCAAAGCGAATATGACCGCTGCTAACTCAAGGTCGTGCGTAGGGTAATTCTCCTCGTGCTTCTTTAATTGTCTCGAGGCATACGCAATTACCCTATCCTTCTGCATAAAGACACAACCCAAACCAACGTGAGACGCGTCAGTGTATATAGTGTATTTAACCCCTTGCTCTAACAATACTAGCACAAGGGCGAACGTCAGTCTGTCCTTCAGCTCCTGAAAAGCTACTTCCGCCTTCTCATTTTAGGCGAACTTCGGATCCTTTCGCATCAACTGTAACAACGGTCTGGCTATCTTCGAGAAGTCCTGGATGAATCGTCAGTAATAGCCTGCCAGGCCCAGAAAACTCCTCACCTCAGTAACTGAACCAGGCTGCTTCCAGTCCTGAACGGCGGCTACCTTAGCTAGGTCCACTGCTATCCCTTCCTTGGACACCACATGTCCCAGGAACTTGACTTCCTCCTGCCAGAAGTCACATTTCTTATACTGCGCGAACAACTGGATCTTCCTCAGAGTATCTAGGACTGCCTGTAAGTGTTCCTCGTGCTCTTCCCGACTCGTGGAGTATATCGGGATGTCATCTATAAATATGATGACGAATCAGTATAGAAATGACCGAAATACCCGGTTCATCAAGTCCATGAACATGGCCGGTGCGTTCGTAAGACCGAACGATATCACAAGGAACTCGTAATGCCCAAAACAGGTCCTGAAAGCCGTCTTTTACACGTCTTCATCCCTGACACGCAACTGATGATACCTTGACTGTAAATCGATCTTCGAAAACTACTTTGCCCCCTTCAACTGATCAAACAGGTCATCTATGCTGGACAAAAGATATTTGTTCTTCACGGTCAACTGGTTCAACCTGCGGTAATCAATACATAACCGTAGCGACCCGTCTTTCTTCTTGACAAACAACACAGGTGCTCCCCAAAGAGACACACTGGGTCGTATGAAGCCCTTCTCTACCAGTCTGTCAATCTGTTTCCTCAGTTCTTCCATCTCACATGGAGGCATCCAATACATAGGTAATGAAATGGGAGTCGCACCAGGCACAAGATCAATAGTAAAATCGATCTCGCGACGAGGAGGTAATCGAAGGATCCTCCTAAACACATCCTCAAATTCTCGTACCACTGGCATGTTCCCTAACGTCGGCCCATCAACATGCTCTAGCAAAGCGACGTAACATTCAACACGACATGGCCAACTAACTTGCACTGGAAAAGTAAAAACCGTGTCGTCAGGTCCGTTGGCTGTCACGACCCGATTATCGCAATCAATCTCTGCCTTCATCTCGGTGAGCCAGTCCATACCAAGGATAATGTCGTAGTGCCATAGTGGGGCGACAATGAGATCAACAAATACTGTTCTGCTAACCAAGTCTATTGAGCAACCCTCACACGTCTGTGTGACATCCGAAAAAGTCCCAGTAGCAGACACACTTCATTCTACACACTTCATAGTAAAAGGGACTGCATGTATTTCATTCACCAAAATTTGTCATAATACATGGAATACAGAGTTACATGAATCATGACAGAAGATGCATGTGAGCTTATACAACCAAAGCCTCAAACACTTAAAACATGTTACCACTACTGCATTACTAGGCCTATCAACATGAAAACACAAACATATCCTAAATCAGTAACCAAAACAAGCTGCAAGACGCCGGCATGGATGACTAAGCATCCGAGTCTGGCGATGGAAGAGGGGCACCCTTATCCTGCAAGCAGCACAGGATAGACTTCAAGGTGCGAGTCACCTTCTTATACTAATGTTTCACGAGGTCCCGAAGATCCATAATGTCCCGACGTATGACAGCCTGACCCTCCTCAAGTCGGGCAATACGAGTATCCCTAGCAGCTTGATCAGCGTCCTACTCTGGTGCCGTAGGCGATGAGCTCTCCTCTGTATCTTGGGCCTCCTCTTCCTCTTCTTTTTTTTCCTGTTCCTCCTCTTTTATCTCAGCTCCATCTTCTTCCTCACTCTCTTCTTCCTCGCTCTTCATCTCATTATCACTCTCCTCAAGTCGAGCCTGGCGTTGCCGTGGCTAGATCTCCATCTGGTTGAGGGTAGTCTCGTCAATGTTATGAACCGGCACCGGCATCTTCACCCCAAGACTGTAGCCAAACTCATGTGTAATCTTGCATATGAGTCGGCCGAAGGGGAGCGAATCAATCCTTCTAGCGGAGCGTGCAGTATTATTATCTGTCGCAACACGAACGTAGGCACGGACAGGTTTGCTCTCTGCCCCCACTTGATACAGGAAGTCTACCATGAGGCACGTACACTCACTGTGATTGCTCCACCTGGGGTAGACGTTGAATGTGAAGATGTGATGGAGCAAACGGAGTCGTCAGACATATTGGTCGCTAGAAGACTTTTGTTCGGCTGCCACTGGACCGGTCGGCCACAAAGGAAACGTGTGCGACGATCCCTTTCATGTGCACTCCTCAGATTCAGCTCACTAGCATGCAGCTCGCCAAGGGGCACATTCAGAAGCCGAGATATCAATCTGACATCAACTGTGGCTAACTGATCCCTTCCACATGGGATTTGGAACTGCAAGGGTTTAAGCGTAGACTCGTAAATGTTGGCATAGAAAGCTCGGACAGTGCTCGAATTGGCGCGAGACCAGCCATCAAATAGTGGACCCCAATTGGCCCCTTCCAGGAACTCGAACAACAGATATGCTCCAAAGATCCGCCCATCCACCTGAACTTCAAAAAGGACCCTACCGCCCTCATAAACTCCATGAGACAGCTCTGCCAACAGAGCCCTTCCAGCAGGAGTCCGGGGATCAAGATCGCGCTTCGTCAGAAACTCCCGATTGGAGCTTATGTTCGCGGCGGCGCCTCTCGGCCTCCTTGAACGCGTAGGGCGACTAGGCCCGGCCTCATCCACGGCCCCCCTTCTCTTTCCCATGAGAGAAAGGTCGGTGGAAATCGAGAAAATGGCCGCAATAAACTCAAAGAAGGCCATGAAAAGTGAAGATAAGGGGGATTAGGGGCTGGAGCTTTTGGTTCTCCACAGATATGAGCCTCAACAGAGGTCATACAGGCCCAAATGACAAGGATTAAAGAAAGAAAAGGAAGAGAAGAGATGGGTTAGAGAGCTTACACGATTTTGAGCCACGAATGGGAGATGTAAGGGCTCAAATGAGAGAGAATGGAGAGGGTAGGCAGTAATGGAGGAGGGTTTACAGCAAGGTGATGGAAAGGATACACAAAAATGGGAGAGGGATCGATTGGTGGGGCGGTTTTTTTGTCAAAAATCAGGAACTTGGAAGAGAAAAGAGAGCTTGGAGGTGTGGTTTGTGAAGGAGGTAGGTGTTTGAGAGGGTTTTAAGCCACGACCCACACCTCAGGGGGTCACCCTAAGCCCCAAAGACCATCGGCCCGAGCGGTCCGCCCGACTGAGCCCGCTGACCGGCGAGGGCCTCGCCACTCTCTGGATAAACTGGCGAGGCCTCGCCATTTGGGCGAGGACCTCCTACCCCTCAGGCCCCAAAAAGGTCTGGGTCCCACCCTGGGTCCCTCTGGATTAGCGTGGGTAGGCCCCCGACTCTGATTTGCTTCGTTTCGGGTCATTTCGGGTGGTTTCTGATGCACAGTTGTATGTATACATTCCTAAGGGCTGGGATGGGGTGATTTGTGATCTACACTCATCGTTTGACGGTCTAGAAGTACTTTGGGGTCAACTCATGCGATCATGGATGAGTATGGACCTGATTTCGACAACCGTTTTTAGTGAACTTCGCCAATTGGCGAAACTGGGACACCTATGAATGTTTCTACATTTTTCTCGCACCCACCTAAGTCGAAGGGCAACAACGTACGTCGTGTGACCATAACCCAGGTCCGGTTTAATCTAAATCATGATCTGATACCAACTTATAACTCCCTAAAAATCTGGGTCGAGTAGCAACTCAACACCCGAGTTCCAAAACATCACTTATGTAACATAAATGCTTATGATTGAATGTTGTCTGTGTTAGTACATTAATCATGAGTGGGATTATACCAAAACAGTAATTCATACTCCAGATCAAGTTATAAAACGTAAGCGGAAGACTGAAAGAGGTATATAAATGTATATAAAGCCAGAAACGGTCACAATCGGTCTCTAGAGTATGAATACCTTACTGAGTCACCATATACATGTATTAGATTCAAAATCAAAATGCCAAAAAAGTAGTACAACTATAATGGTAAACCCTATAGCCCCGCCATCTAAATGGCCTAAGCGAAGCCTCCAGAGAACTGCATGTAGGAGAACCCGTCCTGATCATCGTAGTAATCAGGCACAGCCTCCTGCGTCTCGTCGATACCTGCATCTAAGACAGAGTCTGGTGGGTGTCCAGAACACCGTCCCGTAACATGGGAGTGAGTAGCTAACTCAGTGGAATGATAAAGCATAAGTTAACATGTTATCAATTCAGTCAAGCGGTAATGATAAAGCAGTACAATCAAACACTCCTAAATACTATTATTAATGCAAGTATGGAATGCAGTCATGATGCATGCCCTCGCCAATGCTTCCTCGTGCGACACCATCTTACGTCCGCGGCATGCGTTCATCCCTCAGTGCTCCACAACGCCAGGCACATGCAGTGCTATGTTATGAGCATGATTATCGAGTTGTTATTAGTCCTTTTCGTACAGCAATATTGGGAAACTAAGGTACCTCCCTTATATCATTCCCAAACAATGATCCATTCTAGGGTCGTCAGTCCTAGGTAATCTCATACGATGATGCAGTTCTAGGTCGCTGTAAAAGGCTGTCAGGGCTGTTACACGGACTCGTTGCACCACTCCCCCATCACCTTATCAATACAGGCCTAGTTTATACTATGTTTACTAGGGGAAGACTCGTCGCCTCACTGCAAATTTAAAATATGCTCGAGGTCACTACAAAGAACTGCAGGGCTATTACACGGAATCGTTACACCGCTCCCCCATCACCTTATCAGTGTAGGCCGACAGCTCGAATACAGTGTCCCATACCACCGTATTCAGCTCACGAGTCTGGGTTGCTAACTGGTCACTACGGGGAGGCACATCACCCCAGCGTAGGCCGACAGCTCAACCACGGTGTCCCATACCACCATGTCCGGCTCATGAGTCTTAGTGGATCAAGGTACCAAGGTTAAGCGGGATTCACTAGTGAGTTGGGTACCTTAGATTCAAATAGAGGCGTCCATACATGGTGAACATATATCGGCAGATCGGGTTACTTGACGAGCTCGACTAATATGAGCGCACATTGCATCGATCGACATGAAGTGCATAAGCACTTCGTGTGGCCTAACCACTGCCGATGACCAACACACGACTTGGGTTCGTCAAACACGCCCTACGTAGCGAATGAATCTCAACCACGACTTCAAGCCTGTTACCGATTGCCTGGACTATAACTTAGCCCCAATCACATTCAATTCATAACCAGAAAGCATGTATAGTAGTCAAAGCATAAGTAACAAGTAATTCAAACATGTTAACAAGCATGTTATAAAGTATAATGTAAGCAGGAAATACAACACATACATTTCATAAGTAAGCGATTAAATTAAACAACTTGCATGGAGGAAATCATACACATCTCTAAGGTATTTGAGAATCCTATCTCAACACCTACCTAAAGCACTATCTCTTAAGTACTTACTCATACAAGCATTTTCACAAACACTTAGCCTACCCTTATTTAACATACATAACGTATATTAGCCAAAACATGTATTAAGGCGAATCCTTTCGCCGAGAAAGTGTTACACACATATATAGCATATACACATAGTAATTAATCATGGCAAACACACTTTCATATATTGCACGTATACGGTATTTTCTACAATTATACCGAATACCCTAAACGCCATAATTTGCATACGTAACTGAATCGCAAAACAAACAGCGCATTTTGCATGTGAAATAACATCCAGATCATGAATCTATCATTATCTGACACTGAAAGCTTTGAAAACCATAACCTATACGTCTAAAGTCCGCACCTTACGCCATAGAAGCGTAACGAAGTTGACAGAAGTGCTAAGTCTTCGTCAAGGTTGATCTGACGACCTAAATCACGAGTTGAGTCAGCTATTTCGCTACTTCTAACATTGAAAACCTTAGAACAGATTAGGGTTAGGTTTTTCTTACCTAGGAACGAAGCCGGAATCGCCGGAAAAGCGATTAGATCGTGATGGTTAAGCGCGTAGGATAGCAAGGTTACTCTCTCTCTCACCTAAGGTTTTCTCAAATTCGTATGGGCTGAATGAGAGAGGGTTTAAGGTTCTTATATATGCTCAGAACTCACGGAAATAGACTCAGGGCCATGGTATACTTAGGTTATGTCCAAATACGGACTATTCTGTCTTAACGGAGCACTTTTGGAGCCCCACCTTGAGCCAAAGGTCGGACTTCAGCTCACTGACCTTGGATCTAGGTCGAGTTAAGTTTTTGTTCCAGTCGGGTTCCTAGATCACACGTGGCGGACTAGTTTCAGTTCAACGGTCACTGAAACTCGATCAGGGTTACAAGTACACGGACATGTATGGGAAATGTTCCCTTATCTGAGGGTGTATTTGGGTCAAATTCTGACGGTCTGATTGCTTATATTTAGCCCGCAAGCGACAAGTCTCAGATACTTAAATTAGATTTAATTTCTAAAGAAAACCATGTTTTCTCACACTCCTCGCTCCGGGCTCAAGAGAATAGCTCTGGGACACTATCCGATTTTGATTTTCGAGATGGTTGTCAAGCCCAGCAGGGCGGTCCTAATTCTATAACTTCGTATTATTCAGACTTTCGATGTTCGGTCCAGATCTGATACGGAGTTTCAATGTGCTCCCGAGAGCAGCCGGGTAATGTGATTGATCCTAGATTTTTGGGTAATGTAGCGTCAGCGATTCCACAAGTTTTGGGTCTTTTAGATCGTATTTAAAGTGATTAATGCGGATTTCGTATGTAATCTAGTTTACCACTAGTTAATCCTCGTCTAATTTCTAAAGGATTTGGTCCTAAGTGATTTCTGCCTGAGGTGGTACTCGGGTCTTTGTATGGGATTTTTCGAGTCGTTACAATGTACGATGCCATTAAACGATGCCATGAATGGGTTTACATCGTGACATAGAGCGGGCTGCATGTACATTTATAGTTACACTAAATGAAGTCCAAACATAACCGAAAGTAGTCTGTTACATCCAGACCCGATCCTACATAAGGTATAACATCGTTAGGTCCAAAGTGTGTGGATTCGAAGAAATTCATTCTTGACTAGGGAGAAGATTGTCATTTGAAATGTGGACTGTCGTGGGGAAATCTGGATAGGGTCGACCCGAGCCATCTGAACCAATTAATAGGGCCTCGGAAGGAGAACATTATGTCGGGCGCGAACGGACCTCTGGACTACGACCCTAGGCCGGGCAAGACAAGCTCTCGTCCTCATCCTCATCATCATCCTCATCCGAAGAAGGTTGGCCGAGCCAAGCTCTCGTCCTCGTCCTCGTCCTCATCTTCATCTGAAGGAGGTTGGTTGAGCCGAGTTCTCGTCCTCATCCTCATCCGAAGAAGGTTGGCCGAGCCGAGCTCTTGTCATCGTCCTTGTCTTCATCTAAAAAACTACGGTCCCGGATTGACCGACTCATCCTCAACTTAGAGGTCGAGAGCTAATCCCTGAATAAGCACGCCTAAGAGACTCTGACCCTGATGCCTCGATTATGAATTCCAACCACAGGTACTCAGCCGCACACTCGGATAGGACGATGTCCGAGCCCGGATGAAGATACTCCGAGTACCGAGTTAGGAAATTGGTCTAAATGTGGATGTGGCCGAAGATCATACCTGTAGATACTGACACGATGCGCTACACGATCCAAAGATTATGGAATATCTCCAAGATTGCAATATCCGCTTGATTGAGTAGATCATGTCGAGATTGACAGACACGATCCACCTGACCCACAGGTATAAATACCACGGGACCCCATTGCAACAGGTATGCAATATCTCGCACCCTCTCTCTACATTACGCAACTTAGACCCAGGTTCCCTAGCCTGACATAGGCATCGGAGGGTCCCCTATTTAAGCCAGGGTCTCCTTTGCTCACTATTTTTGTGCAAGACTAGTGTCCGTTTCGAGTTCGCAGCATTGAGTGGAGGGTGGTCTAGATTTGACCTCAACATTTTTTTGGCGCCGTCTGTGGGAACTCAAACAAAAAGGTAGAAGGTTTTATCAGAAATAGCGAGAGGAAAGAAGAAGGCGACAGCAGTGGAGCCCGAGCCGAGTGTACAGCATCAATCGTCTTCACTGTTACATTCTGAATCGGCTCCCACAGGGCCGTCTCAACGGACAAGGGGCCGAGGAGGGAAATACAAAGCATTACAGAATGAAGTCCAGATGCTGAAGGACGAAATTGGTCGGATGAAGGCACAACAAAATCGGCAGCCACCACCTCTCAACGTGATGGAGGCAACCCTGGCACCCGAGGAACCACCACAGCAAGTTAGTTCTCGGGTCAGGGTATCCCAGGATCGATCGGCACGTGCTCACAATCCTACACAGAACACTGCATCCCAAAATCGCTCTGTTCGAGTCTTGGATCCCGCTCGGAGCGCAGAACCATCCTATGTCTCTTTAACCTAAGCTCTGGCCCCAACTGACATACACTATCAGCTGGAGAGAAGAAGATGAGGCAAAACGCTTGAGGCGGCAGAGGCCCCCCCAGGAAGCAGTGGTAGAGAATCAGAATCCTTGGGAGGCTCAACTTAAGGAACTCCGCGACTAGATCAAGACATTGCAGAAAAACCTGTCTATCCCGACTGCAATCCAGGTGATGTTGGAAGAGACTAAGCCTCCCTTCACCTTAGAAATCATGGATGAGGTGATGTCATAGAGGTTCAGGATGCTTTCAGTCATCCAATACTCTGGGTCTGGAGACCCGTAAGAACATGTGGAGTCCTACCGTTCGTGGATGTATATCCAGTCAGCCACGGACTCAATGATGTGTAGGGCTTTCTCGATAACCCTCTCCGGGTCTGCTTAGAGTTGGTATCGGTAGCTTAAGTCAAAGACGATCGACTCCTTTGCGGACCTCAGCAGATTATTCCTTACCCAGTTCATCTCTAGTAAGAAGAGTCGGAAGCCGACTACTCATCAGTTCACTCTCAAGTAAGGGAATAAGGAGTCATTGAAGGACTTCATCGCCTGCTTCAATGAAGAGGCGCTTTTAGTGGACGATTACGACGACAAGATGACACTTTCCGCCATGTTCAGCAGACTCAGGAAGGGGAAGTTCATCTTCTTAATTGGGAAGAATCCACTAACTACTTTGGCCGAACTCATCAGCCGAGCTCAGAAATACACCAATGCCGAGGAGTTCTCCAACTCCTACAAGAATGTCCAACTTGCCGAGCAGTCATCTAAGGAGAAAATATCGAGGAACGAAGAGCCTCAGTCATCCAGCAAGAAACCAGACGATCGAGCCTCTCGCGATCGCCAACCGAGCAAGAGGCCTGAGAGCAAGTTCCACTCCTACACCCCCCTAAACACATCTATGGAATAGATCCTATTAGACATCATGGATCAGAAAATCCTACAGTGGCCAGTTTGCATGAAGGCCAACGTAGGACAGTGAGACAAGCGTAAGTACTGTCGTTTCCATCGTGACCACGGTCACAATACGAGCGACTGTGTGGATCTCAAGGAGGAGATCGAGACCCTCATCCGTAAGGGTCATCTGCGATGATACGCCAAGGAAGAGAGGTCAGATCGGAGAGAAGAACAGCCAAGCAAGACTGCAGAAGAGCCTGCCGAGGTCCGCACCATCTATGGCAGTTCATCTGGTTGAGGTGACTCGAATAGGGCTCGAAAGCCTACTCTCGGAGCTCGAACCCCAAGCATTATGTCCACCTGACTGAAAGGCCAAGGAAAGAACTTTGAGTGAGCTCCTGTAGTTTGACCTTCACAAAAGATGATGCGCGCAGAATTCAGCATCCACATGACAATACCCTGGTAGTGGCTATGACTATAGCTAACTACAAGGTTTACCATGTCCTGGTCGATATCCGAAGCTTGGCCAACATCATCTACCCCGAGGCGTTTGAGAGAATGGGGATTAACAAGTCATGCCTCCGACCTATGAGGACCCCCCTGCACGGATTTGTCGAAGATAAGATGATCTCTGAGGGAGCCATCTCCCTCCCCATGACAGCAGGGGAAGGGCAGCATCAAGTCACATTTCTGGTTGACTTCCTCTTTGTGAACGTACCATCGGTGCACAATGTTATATTAGGTTAACCTTTCCTTAATGCAATGAGGGTGGTCGTGTCCACTTATCACCTCATGATGAAGTTCCCCGTTGAGGGAGAAGTCGAATATCTCCGAGGAGATCAGCGCGAAGGCCGGATATATTACTCTGTGGTGGTGAGAAAGGGTTCAGTAAAGCAAGCCTTCACCGTCAACGTCTTCGACTCCAGAGCTCCTACAGAAGATTTCTCCACGGAGGACTTAGTGACCGTCCCACTCGAAGAAGCCGACCAGAGCAGAACGGTTCTACTTGGATCGTCGCTGAATTCCGTGCAGTGGTCTCAGATGCTGGTTTTCTTACAGCAGCACAAGGACATCTTCGCCTGGTCACACGAAGATATGTCGGGCATCTCTCCTGAGGTGATGGTCCACAGGCTGAATGTGAACCCAATCATAGACCGATGAAGTAGAAGAGGAGGGTGTTCGACCCCGAAAGGTACTCCGCCATAGCAAACGAAGTGTCGAAGCTCCTCAGCGTCGGATTCATCAAGGAAGTGCATTATCCAGACTGGATCGCAAACATGGTCATTATGAAGAAAGCCAACGGGAAGTGACGGGTCTGTGTAGACTACTCGGACTTGAACAAGGCCTGCCCCAAGGACAGCTTTCCCCTGCCTCGAATCGATCAGCTAGTGGATAGCACAGCTGGACACGAACTGCTATCCTTCATGGACGCCTACTCCAGGTACAATCAGATTGCAATGCATCCTCTAGACAGCAGAAGACGACCTTCGTCACAAATAAAAGTCTCTACTATTACCGGGTCATACCCTTTGGGCTGAAGAATGTCGGGGCAACATATCAGAGGCTTGTTAACCTAATGTTTGCCAAGCAAATCGGTCGGACCATGGAGGTTTATGTTGACGACATGCTAGTAAAGAATGTCAAGGCGTCCGACCACATTGCGGACCTCGACGAAACTTTCTCGATTCTTCGGGAGTACCGTATGAAGTTGATCCCCGCCAAGTGCGCCTTTGGAGTCGGCTCCGACAAATTCCTCAGGTTTCAAGTCATCCAGAGGGGCATCAAGACAAATCCCAAGAAGATCAAGGCACTGCTTGACATGAGCTCACCTCGAACCACAAAGGAAATCCAATGCCTCACCGGTCAGGTGGTGGCACTTGGTCGATTCATATCCCGAGCCATGGATAAGTGTCTCCCCTTCTTCCAACAGTTGAAAGGTCATAAGAAGGCCAAAAGGACCCCGGAGTGTGAATAGGTGTTCCACCAGTTGAAGCAGTACCTGGGCTCACCACCCCTGCTATCCAAGCTGGAAGAGGGCATGCCCCTATTCCTATACCTGGCAGTCTCTGCCTCGGACATCAGCTCTGCACTTATTAGGGACGTGGGGGTAGGTAGCACCCCGTCTACTATGTGAGAAAAGAAATGGTACCCGCCGAGACCAGGTACCCGCGTATGGAGAAATTAGCACTCAGCTTAGTCTTCTCGGCGCGGAGGCTGTGTCCATACTTCTAGGCGGATACTATTGTTGTCCTGACTGACTCCCCCCTCAGGCAAGTCCTTTAAAAGCTCAAGGTGTCAGGTTGACTGACCAAGTGGGCGATAGAACTTGGGGAGTTCAACATCCAATATCATCCCAGAACTGCAATCAAGGGCCAAGCTATGGTCGATTTCATAATAGAATTCACTAATCTAAATGTAGAGGTGACAGACGAGGGCAGGGAGGCAATTCCCGCGGCCCCACCAACTCTCTCACGTACCTAGGACATCAAGTCAGACGGAGAGCATAGATGGATTCTTTTCGTGGACGGGTTGTCAAATTCCTAGCACGCCGAGGCAGGGATTATCCTGGTCGCGCCCGATTCAGCCTCCATCCAATACGCTATCAGGCTCGGCTTCAAAGTCTCCAACAATGAAGCAGAGTACGAGGCCTTACTGGATGGATTCAGATTGGCAACTTTCTTGGGGGTTCAGTCTCTCGAAGTACGATGCGATTCTCAACTTGTTGTGAACCACATCTCCACCGAGTACGAGGCCAAGGAGACTAGAATGGTGGCTTATCTTACCGAGGCCCAAAAGATGATAGAGAAGTTCTGGAGCTGCATCATCAATCAGATTCCGAAGACGAAAAACTCTTGGGCTGGCACCCGCGTAAAGCTAGCCTCGGCCGCGAAAGGAAAGATTCTCAGGATTATTCTGTGGAATTTTTGGATAGTCCGAGCATCGACCGGGCTAATCGAGAAATGGTCAATCCAGTGGAGACCACTCCGAGTGGGATGGACCCAATCTACAACTACCTCACATCTGGTGAGGTCCCCTAAGATAGATTAGAGGCTCGACGTCTAAAGGTCAGAGCCGCACGATACATAGTCTTGGATGGGATCATATATAAGAAGGGGCATTCACAGCCCTACCTCAGGTGTCTTCGACCCAACGAAGCAGACTACGTGATCCGAGAGACTCACGAGGGAATCTGCGAAAATCACTCCGGTGGCCGTGCCTTGGCTTTGAAGATACTCCGTCAGGGGTACCTCTGGCCGACCATTCGAGAAGACTCCAAGAACCATGTCCGGATGTGTGACAAATGTTAGAGGTTCGCTGCCGTGCCGAGGCAGCCTGCGGATGTGTGACAAATGAGCGGGCCATGGTCGTTTGCTCAGTGGGGGATCGACATCATCGGGGCTCTGCCCACCGGAAAGGGACATGTCAAATTCGCTATCGTGGAGGTCGACTACTTCACCAAGTGGGCTGAGGCCGAGCCTGTGGCGAAAATTACAGAGCAGAAGGTGACCGACTCCGTCTAAAAAATTATTATCTATCGGTTTGGAATCCCACACACCATTGTATCTGATAATAGGAAGCAGTTCAATAACGATAGATTCCAAGGCATGTGTAGGGGGCTCGACATTTCAAATGCATACTCCCCAGCTCGTCACTCGCAGTCCAATGGGCAAGTGGAAGTAGTGAACAAGGTCATCAAGCACCACCTCAAGACGAAGTTAGAAAAAGCCAAAGGTAACTGGGCTGAGGAGCTCTCGTTTGTCCTTTGGGCCTACAGGACTATAGCTCAGTCGTCTACCAGGGAGACCCCATTTTTACTATCTTACGGCTTGGAGGCAATCGTCTCAGTCGAGATCGGCCTCCCCACAGCTCGGATCAGAAACTACTAAGAGGGTCATAATGTTGAGCAAATTGCAGCAAATCTTGACTTGCTCGAAGAAGTCAGAGACGTCGCCAGACTCCGAGTCGCAAGTCGACATCAGCAAGTGTCATGATTCTACAATTCCAGGGTCAAGACAAGGCGATTTCGGCCAGGGGACCTGGTTCTCCACCGCGTCCTCCAGAATACAGCAAAATCGGGGGCTGGGACACTCGTACCGAACTGGGAAGGGCCTTATCAAGTGGTCAGATCAATGAAGCCAGGCTCTTACCACCTGGAAGATCTCGAAGGGCGTATGAAATTGCAGTAATGACCGCTCTTGTAAAAGTAAGATTACGTGAAAGTGTCCTAGAGCGGGGTGAATAGGACTTTATAAAATTTTATGACAATTTAAAATCTCATTAACCTAATCTTGACCTAATATGGAACTATCAAGATATTTTCAATTTCACTCTAATGGCTTCCAAGCCAAATAGAGGATCCAATCACAAGACTATTCAATATTTAATCAATATATAAACTTATTCTATGATGGATGAACTATGTGACTTTGTGTGGGATGTGATTCTTATCAGTTCTAAATAATCACATTAACATGCTTCATGAGAACATTCAAAGTAAACACAATAGAGTAATATGCAAATAACAATCCCAAACACAGTCATTTATAGTGGTTCGGCTACTTGCCTACTCTACTCTCAGTGGATGCACTCAACCCTTGAGTGTACTGGATTTCATTAACGGAGGTTTTAAATCAGGTTCACCTCTAACCTTTACAACCTACACAAGGTTGATTCTAGGACCTACACAAGGTACCTAAACGTGCCTACACAAAGGCACACTTTTATGCCCTACATAAAAACAAAGGATTCACACAAGGAACCTAGGGTTTTAGGCCACGCAGGCCAAGGATCCACACAAAGAACCTAAGTTTTAGGTCACATAGGCTAAGGATCCACACAAGGAACCTAAGTTTTAGGCCACATAGGCCAAGGATCCACACAAGGAACCTAGAGTTTATGCCCTACACAAGAGCAAGGGTCAACACACAGCACCCACACGTACTCTCCCGTCGGAGGCCTCCTATGAGGACTTGAAAGGGGTGAGAAGCACCAGTGACCCAAACCTACACAAGGAATGATCAACATGGTCTCTAGACTGTAATGACTTACAGATAAGTAGGTGAGCCCCGTTAAGCACGTTGATGAAGATCTCCTCCTTAATGATGAAGATTCTTTAGCTCCCTTGATCCGCAACACTTGATGAGGTTCCAATAAAGGCGACGGAATGGGTCAAGGTTATCTTGGAATCTACTCTAATAAATATTACTTATTAAAGTGATAGAGAGATTCCAAGGTGGTTAAGCATTCAAGGTGTCACGCCTCAAACCCAGAAATCGGGCTCACAAAATTCTCGATGGCCGAATACGGTGCCGACAGCCTCCATAGTACCCCATTCTTAGCTCCCAACATGCATATGCCAGATTCCGATCCTGGGATCCTACAAGGAGGATTTTCCAACGTACATTTGTCTCATAAGAAGCATAACTACAAGTTTACCCAAATCACAAAGGCAACATCATCATCATATATCCACTAATATAAACTTTGAATACAATGTTGAAAGGGAAATACATATGTTAAATAAAATCAAAGCTCCAGAAGACACATGCATGCTCCAAGCTCAACGCTGCTGCAACTTAACGCCACCTGCACGCATCTATCGTGCATAAGCTTATAAAAAGCTTAGTGGGTGGTGAAAGTGTGTGCACAAGGTAAGTGCCAAGTAAGAAATATCAGAGTAATCAGAGTAAGTGGAAATACTGACAAGCCTATAAATCATACAATATCAGAAATACTGGCAAGTTCATAAATCATACGATACAAGAGTAATGCGAAAACATGCTGATAGTCCCATAAATACCATCAGCCTTATCCAGGCTATGCGATGCAAAAATATAATAAACCAATATCATATACTATGAAGCAATGTAGATCAGCTATGCAATGCGGAGATAGTAAGCCAACTACTATGTGCTGAGGATGCAATGCAATATGCGATGCAAATGAAATGATCAAGCTAGAGTGTGAAGTCGGGATGATAGTACGTAGTATCGCAAGCTACGGGGTCTATCACAAAGGACTTCTATCCAAACAAGTCCCATACCTAAATTTGGATAGTCAAACCCAATGTGGTAGACTCCTGATCTCAGGTTAGTCATGCGCCCTAACCGAAATCCTAGCCATGTGAAGGTACACAACAATTAGTTGTGCACCACCAGCCCGAGTGGATAGTGAATGAATGAATGAATGAGTATAGAACTCCTGCTCAATAAGCCCACATATCAGTACGGTTCCTCCTTGGAAAATTACTAGGGTCTATTACACTCCAAACCAGATTGTAGCCCCATCACGCGTAATAAGGTGAGTGGAAGAGACCTCACTATCCACCTACCAATATTGGACCAGGCTCATCGATATCGGACTCATTCATCGCGCTGGTCAAACTCAGCCTAGCTATGCCCCCTCCTCTCTGGAAGGTAAGGCCCCACCCCCTTCCAACCTCCTCTTCAGGTGGCATTGAGTCAGCGGTACTCTTGATTCTAGGCCTTCTCAAATATGAAAATGGTGGCCCAAGCTTAATCCATAGATTACTTAGCTAAATTCCATCTAGGTTATACAACAGGATGCGGTCCTTGGGTTGTTCTGCCTAAGGTGGTACTCGGGTCTTTGTACGAATTTTTCTGGGACGTTACAATGTGTGAAATACACCTAACCTATGGTCAATCTAGGTTTATATCACCTAAAGGTTGACTCATACGAAGTGTTTTGAACTTCGAACCATGAATGATCTTGTCTTGGGATGTTGAGTCTTCTTTTCAGACGCTTGATCGAGTTGATAACTTGTCTTCAGTAGAGCTTGCAATCCTAACAGGACTACGAAATTTGACAAATTATAATGTGTTTAAATATAAGCACTTACAATCTCCCCCTTTGTCAAATTCGTGACAAAACTCACTCATACAATTATACAACTCATCACAACATATTACAACATCTCAATAACATAAAACATTTGAGTCAATACAAGGGATAGCTTGAATCTTGTTACTCCCCCTGAGATCATGCATACGAACACTCCCCCTGATCACTTAGTCACATCTGCAAAAATATAATTCTATAGAGTGTGCATGCAAATGTAAATGTGTGTGCTCATAAATGTGAGAGAAATGATGATGATCATATCCAAATATATATTTCTGCCCCTTTTGTCAGAAGTTGACAAAGGAAGAAATAATCAATTAGGCATTATAGGATATAAGGATGGGAGCAACTAACATAAAGATAAATATGCATTGAAAAATAACTATAACATAGTATCCAAATGTATGCGAAGCAAGAGTAAAAATAATTTAGAAGTTATTACAGACCATAGTGTAAAACTTGAGATATCATTCAGATGGAAAGATGAAAGAAGCATAATTAAAATAATTTTTGTAAGCAATATCAATAGAACATGCTAATAATGTAAATTATTACAAATTATTCAAACTGATCAGGCATCTCAGGATCAATAGTGTTTATTTTTTCCTACTCTTATGTATACTTGATTAATAATATAACAAGCAGTATTAACAGCTTCAATCCATAAAGTTTTTGATATTTTTTTACTATTAAGCATAACAGTCCCCATTTCTCGTAGAACTCTGTTTTTCCTTCTAGCTACACCATTTTGTTGAGGAGTTTTTAGGGTAGAGAATTCATGTAATATTCAATGGTCATTACAGAACTTCTCAAAATTGTTATTTTTAAATTTTGTTCCATGATCGCTTCTTATCTTCTTCACAAACAGTTATTTTTCCGTCTGAATGCGTTTAAATAATTTTTTGACTTCGTCAAAAGCATCCGACTTTTCTCTTAAAAAGGCTACCCATGTATATCTAGTTTAGTCATCAACTACAACTATAAAGTATTTTTTACCTCCTCTACTCTCTATTCAAGTTGGTCCAACTAGGTCCATATGGAGTAATTCAATGGGTCTAAATGTGGTTAAGGAGTTCACCATCTTGTGACTACTCCTAATTTATTTGCCTATTTGACAGGCACCACATACTTTCTTTTCCATTTTTTTTTTTAAAAAAAAAAACTTGGGTAAGCCTCGAAGATGATCTCTCTTGCTTAGTTTATATAGATCTCTAAAGTGCACGTGTTCAACATGTTGATGTCACAGTTCAGTTTCGTCTATTTGGACCATATAGCAAGAGTGATTTGAGGAACATGATTTATCAATGATATAGCAATTTTTAGATGTTTTTCGACTATTTAATATTATATGACCTTGATTATTAATTATCCCACATCCGTGATCTGAAAATTTAACACTATGATTATTATCATAGATTTGAGATATGCTAAGAAAATTATGTTTCAACCCTTCAACATATAAGACATCTTTAAAAACAGGAAGATTGGGAAGTTTTACATTACCTCTTCCGCTGATTTTGAAGTTACTACCATCTTTAAATGTTACTGAGCTGCCACCAATTTAATTGATGTCTGATAGTATCGCCTTATCACTTGTCATATGTCTAGAGCATCCACTATCCAGGTACCATCTTGAATGGCTAGTAGCTTTGAAAGATGTGTGGATAACAAGACACTTATTTTTTGGAACCCACTTCAATATGGTTTTGGATTTATGAGGATCTCTAATAACATGATTAGTTTGAGAGTAAGATTTTCTTTATTCCTACTTACTCTATTAGTTCTAGAGTTGGATTTCAAGAGCTCTTTAAGTAAGTCCACTATCTTAACTGTTAGGGAAGGATTATAATTTTTCCTTTGATAGTTGGGCTTAGTTTTTGGATAAAAAAATTTTGACAAGGTTTTTTTATTCTTCTTTATTTCCTTTGTAATTTCTATTTTTGATTTTGAAGATTCACCTTTAACAAATTTAGGAGCAGAATTTTTAGATTCTTCTAAGTGATTCTTGATATATCCCAAGCCAGATTTGTCGTTACTATGATGAGATGTAGTTAGCAGCTTTTCAAGTCTCTGGTCACCATGGGTGTATATCCAAGTCTCTTTAGAATTTTTAAGAGAAGCAATTTCTAATAATAAATTCTCATTTTCAGTTTGAGCTTTTGAATTTCAAATTTTTTTTAGATTAAACTCTAGTTTAGTTTTCTCAAAGCAATCAAAAAAATGAGACTTCTCCAAAACATATTTTTCAAGTTCTAATTTTAAATTAGTATATGATTTTTTAATTTTGCCGCAATCTTACAACTCTCTTTATATAAGGCATCACAGGCAATTTGAATATCTTCTTCATTTTTAATGTCACTTCCTAGTGCTTCATAGTCAGAAATTTCATGTTCACTTATAGAAGTGATTCTACCTATGGTCATGAAGGCCTTTTGATTATTTTCAGTTTCTTGGTCTGATTTGTCAGTTTCTGAATTGGATTCAGATTCAGACGATTCATCCCAAGTGGCAATCATGCCTCTTCTTTTAGATTTATTCTTCTTAGGACATTTTGCAGCTAGATACCCATATTCAGAACAATTGAAGCATTGAGAGTCTTTAGATTTTGATTTCCAAGTATTTCCTTTTCTCTTGTCAATTGGTTTTTGAAAATCAGATCTGTTTTTATTTTTTAAAATTTTCTAAAACTTTTTAGTTAGCATAGCCATGTCATCTTCGTTTTCTTCATTATCTAAATTTGAGTCTTTGGATTTTGATTTTGAGGATTAAGGGCTATAAACTTGTTTTTGGGAGTTTTGAAATTCGTCTCGTAGGTTTATAGATATCCAACTAATTCTTCTACCTTCATTGTATCGGTATCCCTTAATTCTTGTATCACAGTGACTTTAGAATTGATCCTGTCAGGAAGCAATCGTAGTATTTTTGCACACACTTTGCTTTCAGGGACTTTTTCTCCAAGACCCCACACAGAATTAACAATGTCATTTAGTTTAGTGAAGAAATCCATGAATAATTCGTTTTCTTCCATATGGATTTCTTTAAACATTATTGTAAGGATTTGAATCTTAGATTTTTGACAATGTTAGTTCCTTCATGTGTCATTTCGAGAATATCTCAAGCTTGTTTTGATGTATCACAAGAGATGATCTTTTAAATTCGTCTGGTGATAGAGCACAAGTAATAGCATTAAGTGCTTTTGCATTAGCAGTACTTTCGCTTTTCTGACCTGTATTCCAAATAGTATAAGCTAGTTCATTCATAGACTTGGTTCCATTTTAAGCCACTACTTCCAACATTGGAGGGACCCATTGGGTCATGGTGGCTTGCCACAGACTTTCATCAATAGATTTGAGAAAAATCCTCATCCTAGCTTTCCAATAGGAATAGTTCGAGTCACAAAAAGAGTTAGCCTGGATATGGATAAACTATGGAAATTAGACATCCCAAATAGCTCTGGATCTAGCTCTAGGAAGTTAATCCCAAAAAGAGCAACCTCGCTTTGATACCACTTGAAAGGACAAGCTATAGATGTCCTAGAGGGGTGGTGAATAGGACTATGCTAAATATTTCGATTCAATGTGGAATAATAAATCAAATAAACTCAATTGCGTAAAGTATTAAATTCTTGATATCAAATAGTTCGTAGGACAACCTTCACCTAAAGGATTTAGGTAGGACAACCTTATTTCACGACATCTTTGAAATCAAAATATCAAATTATCGCAAGAATAAATGAATCATAAGATATGCATAAATAATAAAAATCAATCGCCACAATACGCAAAAGAATTATAGTGGTTTGGTACATAAACACAACCTACTCCACTACTAAAAATACTACACTCGCAATTTTGGCTTTCACTATTTTAAGGTTTTCCAGGGTCACCTTAACAACCTAATACAGTTATTGGAATTTTCACGGGCTATCACAATTAAACCCACTTTGTGATTTTCATGGGATCACCACAAACAAACTCGCTAGATTTCTGGACTATCTCAGAAAAACCCAAATTGAAATAAATATAAAGACAGTACTTATCTTTGATTGGCGAGTTGAAGTCGTGGTTGTAACTTGAATGTAGCGATCTTCTTCTTGGGATGTAGATGAAGTCTTTGTATGAGGTCAACCCAAAAAGAAATAAAGGGATCTAATGTATTTTCAATAAAATGAGTGATGTCCTAATGCTGCAAATTCGATTCTCTATTTCTCAAGTAGAGTATGGATTATTCTATTAAAATATTTTAAACTAACTTGAGACAAAGAATAGAATTTACTAAAAAATATAAAAAAAAATTACAACACAAATAGCATAAGGAGGCTTGGAGTTTCTCTCTTTATAACGCTGAATAGATCTATCAATTTTCATGGTTGGAAGAGTAAGAAAGAGCCTCTTTTATATCCAAGGATTCTGCAAGTTCAGCTGGCCTGAGGGTCGGTTCGGCTAGCCAGATTCCCAAGTTTACGTTCCAACAGAACTTAAATTTTGCGGCATAAGATCTTTCAAAAATTCGGCTGGCCCAAACCCAAGTTTGGCCGACCAAGTGGTTCGACAGGCCCAGTTTGCCTAAAATCCAAAGGTGTGTCATTGCTAGAAACTTGACCGAACCCACCTTGGGCTGGCCGAACCTTAGGTTGGGCTGGCCAAACAGGCAACAAAAAAAAAAATCTTTTTAGATATGCCTTTTCGCCCGAATATTGTAAGGTTGGCCGAAGTCAATTAGGTTGGCCGAACCAAATGTCGGGCTGGCCTAACTTGAATATATTTAATATAAAATATGATTATAGTTATGCATGTGTGACATACACCTAGCCTATGGTCAATCTAGGTTTATATCACCTGAAGGTTGACTAATACGAAGTGTTCTGAACTTCGAACCATGAATGATCTTGTTTTGAGATGTTGAGTATTCTTTTAAGACGTTTGATTAAATTATTAACTTATCTTCAGTAGAGCTTGCGATCCTAACAGGACTACGAATTTTGACAAATTATAATGTATTTAAATATAAGCACTTACAATATCAATAAAGCATATATTATCATATTTTTGTAAACTCTCCTCGAGCTATCTTAATTTGGCAGTGAATTCAGCCTTAACTGATGTCCGAGTCATCATAGAATTTCTTCTATGGTACAACTCGTAGTTACATAGAAAGGAATTATAACCTTCGACAACTCGTCATTCAGTCGTATCATGGTGGCGATATCCTGGATAATGTTATTTGGATTGATTCCAACGTCTATCCTAGTCGGTCTACCATTTTTATCTCATCTTCTAAAATGTATGGGTCCGATATTGTCCCCATAGAAATAAGCTTCGGCCGCATTGAACATATTTAAGAATAGTTTATTATCGATAAAAAACAATTCTACCATGTGTTGATTTTAGAAAATCACAAATTGTTGTAATGATGACGGAATACATGAGAAAGAATGAATCTAATCCCTTCCTAGCAAAGCATTATATTTTGAGGAGTAATCGACCGTAAAGAAAGCGGCCAACATTTTCTTAGTCCCCCCATTAATTCGATAGGCAAAACACCATGTGTTTGTCTCACCCTTCCGAAAAATTACTGACTGCGACTTCAGTCGGTATCAGATCATCTTGAGTCTTCCCTAATTTGGCCATCATCTTGGCCGAAAGTATATTTACAGCTACACCATTATCAACCACGACTCTATTCATTAGACATCCATCCAAATGCACAAAAATGTACAAAGGTTTCAGATGTTAAGTCATACAAAGGGTCGGTCTTTCAAATACTATATTTTCAGAAAGTGATCTTAGTTCAATCAAAACGGTCGACACATATTTGGCGTCCTCTTCTGAATCGAAGGAACCGTGTTGTATGATATGAGATGACTAATCTCCTCCACATCTCCTTCCATCTTGTTTAGTTGCGACGGTTTAGCCAAGAAACTCAAAAGTAGGGTAAGTTCCATATTTCAATATAATACGATCGGTGGAAAATGACCCAAACTAAATTAATGAATTTAGACATTACCTCCAGGTGTGTCTGAATTCCTTTGCTTGCCAGTCTCCTTCACTATTTTTGGGCTAATATCCCCATTTGGTTTGGATGAGGTTTTCTTTAAAGACTTTACTTTCGCAAGCAATATTTCCTCAATAAAAAGACCATTCGAAAAACCTTAATCATTGAAGTATTCGTCGATCCTTCAATATCTATCCCTTTCTTTTTGAAATTTCGGCCATTCTCAGTTGATTCAGCTCCCCCATGCAGTTTGACCATATTTACTGCTATTTGCTCTTCTACTGGTTTTGGAATTGTCAACGTTGAATACATTTGCATAGCCTTCATTTGAGGTTCACTTCCTACAGCGGCTAATTGTCTTTGTTTAGTTACTTGATGCCTTTGCCAATGTCGTTTTTGAGTACGTGCCATCCCTTCTGATATAAGTGAAAACTTGGGATGACTTAACCTTTTTCCAAACTCCCTCTCGATTAGGCCGAGGTTCAATCATCCTTTGTTCTGGAGTCGACTCAGGATGATTAATAATGTACTTAACATTTTGTTAGTAAAAAGATAAGTTACCCTTTTTAATATTTTGATTAACCAATGGTTCTGCCCGACGATTTGGTCGATAAAATCATCTATTTTGCTGAATTAGCCTTGCACATTGCTCACACAAATGTGGCCTATGGCAAGTGGCGTCTGTCACATTTGGATATACTTTGGTCTTATCAACTGTATACATAGTCTTCTTACTAATATCTCGTTCCTCGACCTAGTCCTTTTAAGATCCAAGGTTAATATTTTGTCATGGTCGAACCAACATACTAGAATTAATTGTAGCCATGTTGATTTTTATATTAGACGGGAACAAATGAGTATCAATCAACATCGCTTGTTTCTTTTTTTTCTTTTTTTGAAACTTCAGTAATCCTTGGTCGATGTTGTCTTAGATAACATTATGAAAACAATACATTTGTTAGTGAAATGAGACCGAGTTCCATGTCATTTACAATAACTAATTTTCTCTAACTCTTCGGGTGTTAGTATCTTACGATTTATTGAAACTTTGATAAATTTCCCAGCCAACATGATATTAAAAATTTTATTAGCCTGAGTAATATTAAAGGTATATGTCCTTGGAACTTTCTGAGTAAAGGGCGAGGTTGCCTCTATTTTAACTAATGCCAAACAAACAAATGGTTGTTTATGTTCTTACTATTTATAGATTTCTTCTGTAGCTATTGTAAGTGCTAGGATGTTAAGCACACATATGTTGTCAAATTTCATGAGACAAAACCACTTCAAGAGAAGATCAAGCTCAAGATCGGTCTATGTTAAAAAAAAAAAAAAGATCAAGCTCAAGATTGATTTATGTTTAAGAGAAGATTAAGCTCAAGATTAGCTTATGTTCAAGAAAAAATCAAGCTCAAGATCGGCTTATTAAGCTCAAATTCAAGATGAAGTCTGAGACAAAGTTCAAGCCAAATTGAATCCGATATTTGATATATCTCAAGTGGTATAAACTCTAGAAAGATCTTAGGACTAGGTGCTTTAAAAAATGTTTGATCATGGATTTTTACATTTATTTTTGCCTGGAATTCGGCCAGCTAAACTTCTGGTTCGGCCAACCTAAGCTTCCTCAACCAACCTAACTTCTAGCCTGAAGCAAATAACAACTTTTGTTACAAATTCGACTTGCCCGAGTTTTGGTTTGGCTAGCATGAGATTGAAATTCGGCCAGCCCGAAAAAGTTTGGGTCAAATTCCACCAACATCGACTTTTGGAATTCATGGGAATTCGGTCAGCTGAAGGGCAAATTCAGCTAGCTGAATTGTGTTATTCGGTAAGCCGAACTTGACCTCAGGCCAGCCGAATTTTGGATAATTCTTATCCTGCGCAATCCGAAATCCATTGAATAGAATCTGCTGCACTCGAGCTAGTCGAAGCCTATCTCGGGCTAGCTGAAGTTCTAATTTCTTTGCCTGTAAATTAAGGTTTGCTTTCATTCTGAATTACAGAAATTATTTATCAGAATTCTTCTGCAAGAGAGAGAGAAGCTCAAGTCATTGGCAAGCTATTGGTTGGTATTTATAATTTATTTTAATAACTTATTCAATTCCCTTTAGTCTCAGATCTTTTAAGTTTAATCTAAGAGAGTAAACTATACTCCTATTTAAGATATAAGATAATTGAATTAAGTAGCATTTGGGTTTAACAAAATTAAAATATATAAAACCCTAGACCCTTTCCATCTGATTGAACACGGCGCCATCTACATTTAATAAACAAGTCCTTCTACTACAAGCTTCTGCTACATTTTCTACGATTGAAGATAAGTAAACATTATAAAACTCTGTTTAGGTTTTTCTGAGATCTCCTATGAAAACCTCAGTTAAAGTTTTGTCTGAGATAGCCTATGAAAATCTCAGTTAAGGTTTTGTCTGAGATAGCCTGTGAAAATCTCAGTTTGAATTTTTATTGTGATATCTTGTGAAAATCATAAGGAACTGTATCGGGTTATTAAGGTGACCCTGAGAAAACCATTTTATAGTGAAAGGCAAAATTACGAGGGAAGTAATTTTGGGAGTGGAGTAGGTGTGACTGTTTTTAAAGCATCGAACCACCATAATTCTTTGTGTCATATGGTAAATGCCTTATTTTTATTTTAAATTTTTTGGTGGATTGGATGTATTTAATTATTTCAGTTGTGTGGTGAATGTTGTAAATCTTTAATTTACTTTTGCTAGTTTGAAGTTTTGATTTTAAAGACATTCGTGAAATAAGGTTGTCCTGTCTAAAATTGTCCTACGAATTATTTGGAATCAAGGTTTCAATACTCAAGTAATTGAGTTCTTTGTATTATTTACACATGTAGCATTTGTTTCGATTATTCGACATTGTCCTATTCAACCCCCACCCCTTTGGACATCGCAAGCTCTCCATTTCAGCTATTCTTCAAACAATTTTTTTTCTCTTTATTGGATGGTTATGACAATTGAGGCATCGTCATTTAGATCATTCTTTTATTATGTCTCTCATTTTGACTATTCCTCTTCACTCGACCGTATTCCGTATCTTGACTTTTCAGTCGTGTTTTTGTCATCTCAACCGCATTCTACTTCTGAATGTTTCGGTCACGCTACTTTATATGTCACTTGATGACAACATGCAACATTGAATATATGTTAGCTATAATTATGTGAAAAGCACTCGAAATATCTTAGAAAAACTTTTTATGCACCTCATATCTCTCATGTAATGTCACATGTCATCTCCGTATTGACTTTTCCCAGATTAGTCAAAACTAGGGAACAACACATTTATACACATAAAAGGTCATTGATAGTAAAATAAAACACTATAAAAGCATTGGCACAATACAAGCCCTTCCCAAGGAAGCAATTTACCAAGGTTATATCTTTTGTCTATTTTTCTAATGTAAGTTATTTATTTCATGTTTGCTTGCTTGTAGTTTTTCTTCACCTATTTACGCAAGTGTTTTTTCTTTTTCTTTTTCTTTTTTTGCCTTTCTTATATAAGTCATTTTACATATTTCTTTTGTCTGTTACATTTAAGCGTGTAAACGGAATCGAGTCCAAACTTGTTACTTGTGAATATGGCCAACCTATGAGGAATGAGTACGCGATGGACCTACTATCCAACAATACTAACACATAACATCGTACATAGCCCCGCCCACATCAAGACACGTGTTTAGGGAGTGAACTCCACAGTTTGCGAATGAGTTACTGCAATTTATTTTGTGGTGAACAGACATTATATCATTTGCCATTCATATCTCTCTCTCTCTTCTAAAAGGGAATTTAATTGATACTCCTGCATATGACCATGATGCCCGGGCAATTAAAAATCGTACACGTTGGATAAATTAGTTCAAATTAACCCGACCAAGTTATGGAATTCACCATACATAAGTTATATTCTAAAACTTACATTGGTCGAACAATCATAACCTATGATTCATGGACACTTGTTTTTGAAATAAGATTTTTCGATAATTTTCATTTCTAACCATCCAATGAATATCCATCAATCCAATAGTCAAATCACCGCACAAAAAGTAAATTTTGGTTTACAATACATCTAAACTGGTACCCATATTCAAACGGTTTATTTTAAATTAATTCAAATGCCACGCATGAAATTTCTAATTTATAATTGCCGGCGTGTTATCCATCACATTTAACCGGGGTATCAAAGTATTTCTCAATCTAATATGTATCCCAATTCCGCTTCCACCTCCCAAAAGCTTTTGATACCAAGCACTAAAAAAGCAATGAAAGAGTTTTTTCCAAATCACTCCTCTTCCATTGCAGGGATGATTATGATCATGATTATGGCCGACGATGGTCCAACGGGAAGGCTCCGATGAGGCTGAATTCCCATACATCGATCAAGAAGGCAGAATTGGGCATAATCGACGGTCAGGATTTCACCCCCTCTTGATCACGCCTTCTCTTCCTTATCGTGGTTACCAATAAAATAAAATAAAATAATAAATAAACAAAAGAAGAGATGCCCTTTTGATGTCCTTGTCTGCTTAGAATACTTGGAACATGACTAGCCCAAAAGTCCTATTTCTTCTCTTATTGTGAAAAAAAAGAGATCAACAAGAACCCTGAAATAGTAACAAACAACAGTACTCCTATGCTTTTCCATTTCTTCTCTTCTCTTTCGTTACCATCTCTTCCTCCTCTTCTATTGTTAAAGACCCCATGAAAACTAGCCGTTAGATCTTGTAAAAGGCAGTTCATAGCTGCTTTCCTTTATAGAAATAGCTCGAATTCGTTACGTGCTTCACGGATCTTGACACGGATAGTGAGATACAGGAGCTAAATAGCCTGAATTTAGCGATGGTATCGCGATGTAACCAAGTTAGACACATGGAATCTTGTTTCGGTGGCCTGATCAAGCGAGTGTAACCAAAATTCGAAGCAAGGTGGGCTAAATTCACTGAGAAGCTGGATCTGATTGGAGGCTGGGGAAATCGTGGAGAAATACATCAGGCCAACAACATGGCGATGCCTCATCGCCTTCTCCTCATCGGAGATCCAAAAGAGCCACAGTCGACCAATGGGAGCAAGCCAGGTGGCGGATCCTACAGCAGCAGTGAAGCTAACTTCGATACTAATATGGTGATCATCCTGGCGGCACTATTGTGCGCACTCATCTGCGCCCTGGGGCTTAACTCGATTGTGCGGTGCGCGCTGCGGTGTGGCCGTCGGATCGCCTTCGAGACCCCAGACGAGGCAGCGGCCCGTCTTGCAACGACGGGCCTTAAGAAGCGCGCGCTGCGGCAGATCCCGGTGGCCGAATATGGGCTGGGATCGAATATTCCGGCAACTGAATGCCCCATATGCCTTGGAGAATTTGAGCAAGGGGACAAGGTTAGGGTGCTGCCCAAGTGCAACCATGGCTTCCACGTCAGATGCATTGACACGTGGCTCATGTCCCATTCTTCGTGCCCCACCTGTCGACACTCGCTGCTGGACCGCCCGCCGCCGGATTCTGCTGACATCGAGGCCGGCACCCATTCGCCGGGGAATTTGTCTGGCCGGCGGGGCGGGGTGGTCGGATTGACTGATGAGGTGAGCTGATTCTTGCCGGAAATTTTGGAAATTCAGTAGTGTATATAGATAATACATCTTATATCTCTTATTTTTAATTTTTTGTGAGTGTGAGGATCTAATGTTATCAATGTTCAATAAGTTCTCAGTTCTAAATCACTGTACACTTAGCACAGATGTATGAGATCCGAACCATTCATTTGCTGGACCTACTATGGAATGGAAAACCCCAAAATTCGCAGCGTTAATGGGTGATCACGGGCATTTATAAATGGGCAACCAGCAGTGAATATTCAGTGGTGAAATTTCCAACGATGGGCTGCTTGGATAATCTGATTGGTGCGTTTTCTGGGCTATAGCCCATGGAAAATGGGTTCCGACAGATGAGTGGTATGGATCTCAGATAAGTATGCTTCTTAGGCAGAGACTGAGCGCTTGCTTCATAACTAAAGGTAATATTGATAGCATTGTATTCTTTTTTTTTTTTTTTTTTTTTTTTTGTCCGTGTTGTATTATTGGTAACTTGTGATGAGAAGTAATAGACGACGGTGAAAGCAGAGAAAGGGAATCGGCCTTTTTGTTTTGTTTTTTTCCTTGTTAATTTCTTATCTTTCCACCGGTTGGAGAGCGAGTCTTGGACGAAACTATCTGTCCGAACTTGGCATTGCCTTATTTTGTGAGTACGTTGGCTCATCCGAAATGGGTCCACCAAATGGATGGAAGGTGGAGTTAACGATGATAGAATGCACCAGCAGTTACCGTTCCCGCACGGCTATTGATCACAAGCACTTCGGATTTTGCACGACCTACCAACTTCACTTTCTCGTTGGAGGTAGATATAGCATTCAACACCGTATTACTGTTCATCTCTACTGTTACCATTTCCCATGTGTGATCCATGTGGTGTATTTGAAGATACATAGAAACATGCGAAGAAGATTTTATAATAATGCAACTGAAGCACATCAAACAATATCGTATTGTGGTTTTAAGTGGCCGATGTGAATGGTTAAAGCAACCGTCGGAACATAAGAAGAATCTAAATAGCCAAGGTAAAGATATAAATTAAAGGGAATTCAACGGAAGAAATCATCTTATATTAACTCAATCAAACCCAAATATTATCTTTTAATTACCAATTAATTACATTTCTTTGTATAATCTTTACTTTTTGCTAGCGGTTTACATTCCATAGTTTAATCCAGAGCGTTAATCGAGTAGCTGGTAATTTTAGTTGTAATTTGAATCTATGCTCATACGTCAGATTCAGTTCTTCACTCGAAAAGGTGCTTCACAGCTATTCTCCATAACCGACTGTAAGAATTTCTTCCTCATTCCTATTTGATCTATACTAAAAAGTCCTTTTGTACAAAAAACAAATGTGCAAGCCCCATCATCAGAGGACGAACCATACCCTCTGAATATCGCCTGATACTATTTACACATTGAGCGAGTGGTTGGATAGGCGGTCGATCTCATTCAATCTTGATCATATATTGCGTATCTGCCTATCTCGGTGCTTGGGGTCATAGTTGTTCGGTACAAATTGAGCCGTGAATTCAATTCTAGTACACACACATTCAAACTTCTGAAAACCAACAACAACAAGTTTTTGGCACACCCGGTGGGACTTTATCTCTAACTTATCGGTGTAACTCTACTAATTAACACTATGAATAGAAGAAGCAATTAAATTGTTTGGGTCGAACCCTCTACACCAACCACGCTACATCTAACCGAGGATGTGCCAGTTCAAGCGGCCCCTGAAGCATTGAATCTGGATAATAGCTCGACACTAGGCACCGGGAACCAAGAAGGGGCGTCGATCTCTCGGACCGTTTCTCCGGAAGAGATAATGGTCATACTTTCAAAATGTACAGTTGAATATCCAACATGTTCAGGAATACGGAAGGGCCCAAGTTGAGCAATTTCGTATTCAAGCTAAGAATATTAATAGATACATGGCTAGTCAAATTGAGGTCATGCATCGATTTATGACGATGATGGCCAAACAAATGCCTACAACAATACAGTATAAAGTCGAGGGAAGTTCAATTGGCAATGTGGTTGAACCATCATATTTACCCCCTCCTTGGAGGATTCCACCACTAATTCCAGTTTAGGAGACACGGAAATGCTCTGCCTCCTCCTGAGTTTAGATGAACAGAGTAGGAGGCTAGGAATTTTGTTCCTGAAATTCAGAATCAAGGTGTACCAGGAGGATATAGCCTCCAATAATTTTCTAGGAATCTATTGTTACAAGAGGGTACAAACCGATTCGGTCTCGATCCACCACCGGTAGTTAAACTCTAGCGAGTGGATCGCGACCAAATCATGTAAATGGTTCAGGAAGTTGCAGGCCAAGTACTCGGCCGCAATACTATTCAGGTTTACCATAAGCTTTTATCCTGAATTGATCGATCGGAAACATCCGTTGCCACGAAATTGTCGACTAGATTTTGCCTTATTTTTAGGTGATCCCCTTCAGTCTACCATCGAGTACAATGGTCAATTCACTATGCAGTGTGGTGAGTTAGAAAATAATGACTATCACAAACTGCAATTATTCGGTCATTCGCCAACAGCCGCGGTTTTCACATGGTATTCCAACCCATTGCCAAATTCAATTCATACTTGATAAGAAATGGAAGATAAATTCTATGCACAATTTTTCTCTAAGAATAGGGAAATAACTATGGCCGATCTCCCCCATTTCCGACAGCTACTAGGAGAAACTTGCAACAGTTATATTCCTCGGTTTAAAAGGACAAAAAGCCAATGTGAGGTTGTTATGACCGAAGTTGAATTCATGCAACTTGTACAAGATGGGCTCGAGTACAAACTTCATACGAAGTTCATTAGGACAGAGTTTATGGACCTATATGACCTAACTAGGAAGGTCTCTAGGTACGAAGAACTCTTGCAAGAACGTTTTAGGTAGAAGAACTTGTCAATTAGGACATTGTCATGACCCAAATTATGAGATCACAATTGTTGAAGTTATAGCTAAGAAGCCACTCACATGTTTGATGTTGGTCAAGGCAGAATCGACTGTAAAAAAGGCCCAAAAAGTTTACACTTTCGATATCACATGAGCCGACAAGATTTTTGAAATTCTATTGGTCGGAAAGTTTATCAAGATTTCTATAAATTATAAGATACATTCGGCCAATGAATTACAGAAAATGGAATACTATAAATGGCACAGAACTTGTTCCTATTCAACTAACAATTGTGTCATATTCAGGAACAATCCTTTCGTACGAAAGGTAAAGGTGTAACCCATCATCAGAGGAAGAACCCTACCCACTGAATATCTTCTAATCATGTTTACACATTGAGCAAGTGGCTAAATATGTTTTAAGACCCGTATCCTAAACCGTACCGTTCCGTAGGCTTCCGCGGTCCTCCTGGTTGGATTCCGGCAACCCGCGATCGGTTATCGGCATTTGCGCGCGATCCTGAATCGTGTCCCATATTCCAGAGTCGACTCGACCCGAGACTTGTACCCTAGTGATCGCGCCATTGTCGCGGTTCCGATGTCGCATCTCGCGCGCCGAGGCGATACCCGGGCCAAGAGATGTGGGCCTACGTTCAGTTCGAGGAAAATGTCGCGCGTTGCAAATCCCAAGAGAATCCATCACATCAAATGTCAAGTACACTCTCATCACTCACCATCACTCACACCCATCCCCAAGTACAACACCCATACCTAAAGTCAACTCTCTCTCTCTCTCTCACTCACCCATCTCTCTCTCTCTTACAACCTCTCTCTCTCTCTCTCATCTCTCTCTCCCTCATTCTCCAAGCAACCATCCACGGCTTCCATGGGAGAGAAACTAGTGTGGCCCACCTTCCTACCATCTAATCCCACCCTCCATGATCAATCTCAACCGTTGAAATTCTTTCCTTAGAGCTCTAGCATGCATTGGTGGAAGAAGGAAGAGGAGATCCAAAGGTGGGTGATCTTTGGGTTTCTACCGTTGATTTCATGATTTGAGGGTCCACATTCAATGAAACCCATTTGATGCATGTATTGTAACTAAGTGAGGGCCCATAGTGGCGGGGTCCCTTCCCTCCATCATTCATCTCTCTCTCTCTCTGTCCATCACTCATCTCTCTCTCTCTCTCTCTCTCTCTCTCTCTCTCTCTCCTGTTGATGGCCCCCATGATACAAGTATTTTATCTTGGCCATCCACCAAGTGGGCCAGCTCGCTAACCATCCAACCATAGGACGTCCAGCAGCAAGATGCTAATGGCAGCTTCTATTCAGCTGGTGGGCCACCACGTGGACCCACCAGATGTAACGTGTTATCCAGGACATCCAGTCCTTGGACGTGGGGTCCCGACATAGTGTATGTGTGGTATACTCACCATCCATATCTTAGACGGTGGGACCCACCAAATGTATGTACCTTATCACTATCCAGGGACGTCGATTGGCTAGTACACCTCACACGTGGGATGCCACCTCAATGTATATGATTTATATCCCAGCCGTCCAACCATGCTAGACGTGATACCCCTAGTACGTGTGGTGTCTACACCGTTTAGCAGATGGGACGGTGGGACCCACACGTGATGTATGTGTTTTCAATCCACACCGTCCAGTGGTCTGGATGGTGGGGACCACCAAATGTATATGTTTTATACCTCACACCTGCTATATGTATATATAATAATATATTATGGTGGGACCCATGTGGGACCCACCTATATAGCTGTTGTCTTGATGTCCTAATTCCCATGGGACCCATTAATGTATGGATTTCAATCCACATGTTCACTCCCTAAGTATAGGGTTGTGATGTAGTAATAAACTCGGTAAGATCGAGGTCGAATCCCACGAGGACTGATCGTCACAATTCAAATCTGTGATTCTCCTTAACTAATTCAACAAATTATGGAGCAATTTACTAACACAAATCTATGAAGAAAAAAAAAACAATTGAGAATAAGAAAGAAAATTCAATCAGAGAGAGCACTAGGACTTTCGAATCCACCCCTAATTATCCTAACCTTTGTTTTGTCCGTTAATTCACCTTAACTTAGATTGATCCAACTTATCTAGAGAAAGCATAATCTGTGTCCTTAATCGGGCATACAGATTGTCTAATTCCTTCAAGCAATGCCATGAATAACATATCCCATGTCCAAATCGGGCATATGGAATATGCAGTTCATTAAAGCACCCTGTTTCTTCCTCTACAGGAACCTGTTCATGATCAGATACAAGCACCTAGAATAAGCATCCAAACACATCCATCCATAGACTCTGATCAAGTTCATAGATGGAGAAGTATAGAAATTAAAGCAATCAAGCACACTAGGGAAAGAAACAAATCAATCTTAATTAAAGTAAAATCAACATAGAACAAAGGGTATTCAAATTAGGTGTTTCATCTCAGCCCTAGCTGAGAGATTAGTTACCCATAAACTCCATTAAACAAATGGATAAATAAAAATAAAAATTCATAAAAAGAATTTCAAACCAATTTCTCTCTCTCTTCTTTCTTCTCTTTCTTCTCTTTCTTCTCTCCCTTGCTGTAGATCTAGAGCTCCTCCCTGGTTCTGAATGATTTTCCCATGTCCCAAACTCCTCTTTTATAGTTGCTGGAAAGCTGGATCAGTGGCAGAGTTGTAGCAGGACATGGAGTGGAAATTTTCGCAACCATGATCGGTGGGCCCCACCGAAGTGTTTTCTGGAAAATCCACCCCGTCCATTGGATTCAGGATGAAATTTCAGTCAAGAATGGGTGGTTTTGAACATCCATTAACGCGGCCCAGAGAAGAAAACACGAAGAGATCAGTTTTGAACGTTGCAGGGCAACCCTTTTGTGGCCTCTGTATCATGCACGTGTGTATGCATGGGAGTGGAATATTAGCATGGGTTTGTAGTGCTCGCGGCCCTCTACAAGATGGACGGCTCGGATCAGTCGTACGGGCGACGTGTGGGGCCCACAGTGCTTCGCAAAAACGGCCAGCGGCCGGTCCTCGCTGTCGCATAACAGGGACGCGGTTCTTTTCCGCTGTGAAAATGGTGGGGTCCACCGTGATGTTTTGTTGGGAAATCCACTCCGTCCATTGCTTCCCTCTCGAAAAATCGGTCAGACCTGCTGAGATTGGAGTGATTTCGGTGTGGTCCATCTGATCTCTTGATTCACCGTCCGAATTGTTTTCAACGGCTTAGATTTCACTCATGATGATCGTTCACGATTCGGACACCTAGGCATTGAAGAGGACCTTCATTTGGACCTGATGGACGGTCCGGATTGGCAGTCTGATGGACGGTGTGGACCCACAACTAAGGACCGACGATCGGTTTCGCAGACGCTGGAACGGCAGCTGCGGAGGGCGCGGGTCAGCGGTCGCTTTGACCGGCTGGCGGTCCCATGCACAGCGGTTGCGCATGTGCATGGTGTACATGCATCTCGTGTGGGGCCCATTATGATGTTTATGAGAAATCTGCACCGTCCATCCTTTTCTTCATATAATATCAACCGCCAAATTCAAGTTTGAGGCAGTTCCGAATATCAGGTGGGCCCAGAATCGGAGATTAATGGGCTGATTTGTCCGTTGGACCACTTCCCGAGATCTTCAAGGGCTGAAATTTAATATATACGGTTAATTTATGGCCCCCATCACATGTATGAAGTTTCGAGTTGATCAGATGGCGGGAAACATGTGATCTTGCATTTTGCACCAATTTCAGGCCCCTTTGGCTTGCTTTCCTCAGATCCCAGACGTGTAAAATCTTCATTATTGGTTCTCTGGAGTCCATCCCGTATTCTGGAGACTTTGGATCATGAAATCCATGCCGTTAACATCAATTTTCAATTATCACTCCTGATTTCATCCTGTGACAGAAACACAATTAATACACCCCATTAAGCCTTATCATGTACGTAAATTTAGGCAATTACTGGGGTCTGATATGCAATATTCGACCCTCATCACCACACCATCCATTCATCTGTGAGGACCCCACCGTGATATATGTTTTTTAATCCACACCGTTCGTCCAGACGCTGGACTGTTTTAAATATTCTATATAATAATATAACATATATTGTATATCATTTGGTGATGGCCCCACTTGGGACCCACCTTGATTATGGCAACGGATTGGCTGGTGTACATAACACCAGCAATCAGCTGGTGTAATTGACGTTAGAAGGTTCTGTGGGTCCCACGGGATGTATATGTTACATCCAAGCTGTCCAGATGGTGGGATTCACCGCTTGACTAATGTCAGCAGGTTCAGTGGGTCCCACGTGATGTATTTGTTTCATCCACACCGTCCAAATCATCTAGACGATGCTGAACCTGATGGACAGTGCTATGTGGGTTACGTCGTCCATCTATATTCTGGACGGGTAGGGTCCACTTTGATGACGTGTTATATATTCACACGTCCATCCGTTTTTCCTTGTCAGCAGGTGGGAACCACCTGATGTATTTATTTCATCCACACTATCCAAATTGTACTGGACGGTGCTGGACAGTGTTTGGACAGTGCTAATCATCAATAGGGGGCCATGCGCCTCATGAAATGATAGTGTATAGTGATACACATGTTACACCTGCAACTATTGAAATGATTTTAGATGTAATCCAAGCTCCCACTTGAGGCCCACTTTGATGTATTTTGTGGCCCATTCGAGAGGCCCACTTTGATATACTTGTGGCCCATCTGTGAGGCCCACTTCGATGTATTTTGGGGCCCACCTGATTGAATTTGAGGCCCATGGGCGAGGCACAATGTGATGTATTCGAGGCCAATGGGCAAGGCCTGATGGGGCCCACCTATTACGTATTTGAAGCCCATGGGTCTGGCTCATTGTGATATGTATTAGGCCCAGATACGTGGCCCATTTAATGCATATAAGACCCATATGTAGGGCTCACATGTTATGTATTTGAGGCCCATGTGCAGGGCCCTCCTGTTGTGTATATGAGGCCCATGAGTGAGGCCTATTGTGATATATTCGAGGTCCATGTGATGCGGCCCATCATGGTGCGAATTAGGCCCATGTGATGCGGCCCATCATGGTGTGAATTAGGCCCATGTGATGCGGCCCACCGTGACGTGTATTAGGACCATGTGATGCGGCCCATAGTGATGTGTATGTAGCCCTTGTATGAGGCCCCTTGCAATGTATATTAGGCCCTTGTGTGAGGCCATGGGCCCACTATACGTTTGGCTCTATGTGGGCCACTCCTTGGGAGCAATGTTGGTTAAATGTCCACATTGATAGGAAATGATGGTTAAATGTCCACATTATGACCTCCCTTAGGCTTTATTTGACCCATTCTCACCGATTATCAAGGCCGATTACCGATTCCGATTATCGAGGACGATTCTAATTGTCGAGGTCGATTACCGATTCCGATTATCGAGGTCAATTCCAATTGTCGACACCGATTACCGATTTCGATTATCGAGGCCGATTTCGATTGTCAAGGCCGATTCCGATTGTCAAGGCCTATTCCGATTGTCGAGGCCAAGTGTCGAGGCCGATGCCGATGGTCGAGGCCGGATATTGAGGCTGATTGTCGAGGCCCAATGTGATATATATGCGGCCCGTATTTGAGGCCCATTGTGATGAGCATTCGGCCTCGGCTTGATGCATATGAGACCTATGTGATGAGGGCCATTGTGATGTATATGAGGCCTATAAGATGTATGTGAGGCCTATGTGATGAGGCCCATTGTGGTGCATTTGAGGGCCAGGCGATGGAGCCCGTTGTGATGTATATAAGGCCCATGTGAGAGGCCCATCATGATGTGTTTTAAGCTCTTGAGTGCGTCCCATAGTATTGTATATTAGGCCCTTGTGTGAGGCCATGGGTCCACTATATGTTAGGCTTTATGTGGGTCATTCCTTGGGGGCAATGTTGGTTAAATGTCCACATTATCTAGGCCGATTGTCAATGCCGGTTATTGATACCGATTATGAGTATGTGACAGCATAACATCATGATACATGCCCATACGCATCATCTGCATGTTTGTTATGAGATGTGGTTGACCATTGCATTTGTCATTGGGCAGGTCGTTTTGAAACTCCTAGATAGGCGGAGGTTATCTCACATGAGTGCACGGTATGTGCAGAATTGATGCATGACTGGATTGTATGACTCATGCATCTTGCATTGGGTATTGTGATTACTATACGCACTAGTGACACCAGGGTCGTTGCCTCCATAGTCATGTCATGGATGGTCAGATGGGACACCGAAAATCTTTCACTAGCATCGAGCCGCTATAGATGGCCCTGGGTGAAAATCCTTAAGCCTTACCCGCCTGATGGAGTAGGCATGGCTAGGCTGAGTCTGACCAGTTTGAGGATTGGGTCCGCTATCGACAAGTCGGGCCCGATATTGGCAGGCGGATAGTGAGGTCTCTTCCACTTATCCAGTTGTGCGCTTGACGGGGCGGCAGTTAGCGTAGAGTGTACTAGACCCCGGTGATGATCCCAGAGATGTACAACACTGATGTGTGGACTTCTTGAGCACGAATTGCATACTCATTCATTCATTCATTCACTATCCACTCGGACTGGTGGTGCGCAACTATTTGTTATGTGTACCTTCACAATGGCCAAGATTTCGGTTGGGGCGCACGACTAACTTGAGATAAGGAGTTTACCACATTGAGTCTAACTATCCAAATTTAGGTATGGGGCTAGTTTGGATAGAAGTCCCTTGTGATGGACCCTGTAGCCTGCGATACTATGTACTACCATCCCGACTTCACACTTCAGTTTAGTCATTTCATTCGCATCGCATATTGCATTACATCCGCGGCATATGACATTTTGGGTTGCTATGTTTTTGTACTTATATGGCCTAGATGGACTTAGCAGGATTTGCGTATTGCATTGCATCATCAGCATCTGCAGTATCTGATATTTGGCTCTCTATGATTCCACATTACATAGCTGATCCGCATTACATATTCTGATATTGAATGACTTATAGACTTAATTGTCAGTATTTCCACTTACTCTGATATCGTATGATTCATGATCTTGCTAGTATTTTCGATATTGTATGATTATGGCATTGTATTGAATACTTGACACTTATCTTGTGCATACACTTACACCACTCTCTAAGCTTTCTATAAGCTTATGCACGATAGATGCGTGTAGATGGCATTAGGTTGCAGCAGCATTGAGCTTGGAGCGTGCAGCTGTCTTCTGGAACTTTGATTTCGATATATGTATTTTCCTTTCACCACTATATTCAAATGTTTATATTAGTAGATATGTGATGATGATGTTGCCTTTGTGATTTGGGTAAACTTGTGGTTATGCTTCTTATGAGATAAATATACGTTGGAAAATCCTCCTTGTAGGATCCCAGGATCGGAATCTGGCGTATGCGCGTTGGGAGCCGAGAATGGGGTACTACGGAGGCTGTCGGCACCGGATTGGGCGATCGAAAATTTTGTGAGCTCGGTTTTCGAGTTGGGGCGTGACAGAAGATGGTATCAGAGCATAACTTAGGAATATCTGAAGATAACATCATATATCTGTTGATAGCTACCCTGCACTTTATGATTGTTGAGAACTTATAATGGTTAGATCCCCGAGTTCAAATAACTTAGAGATTTTCTGATATAGCTCCCTACCGTTGAGATTATGAGGCTGCATAGTACTCCCGTGTTGAACGTTTCTGACTCAGGATCTGAGGTTCAGTAAGGGTTACCATTCTGTTGAGCAGACGTCTTGAGAGTGCAAGGCTGAGATTAGAGTACACTATCTCCATTTGTTTATAGATTGATTATGCCTTGTGTATGTTTATATCGATGCTTCCTCTTCCCTTGCCTTGACTTGTGTGATAGTAAATTTCGAGGACAAAATTTTTATTATGAGAGGAGAGCTGTAAGACCCGTATCCTAGATTGTACCGTTCCGTAGACTTCCACGGTCCTGTCGGTTGGATTCCGGTGACCCGCGATCGGTTATCGGCATTTGTGCGCAATTCTGAGTCGTGTCCTGCATTCCAGAGTCAGCTCGACCTGAGACTTGTACCCTAGCAAATGCCCCGTCACCGCAGTTTCGATGCTGCGTCTCACGCACGGAGGTAATACCTGAGCTAGGAGATGTGGGCCCGCGTTCAGTTCGAGGAAAACGCTGCGCGTAGTAAATCCCAAAAGAAACTATCACATCAAATGTCAAGTACACTCCCATCACTCACCATCACTCACACCCATCCCCAAGTACAACACCCATCCCTAAAGTCAACTCTCTCTCTCTCTCACTCACCCATCTCTCTCTCTCTTACAACCACTCTCTCTCTCTCATCTCTCTCTCCCTCATTCTCCAAGCAACCGTCCATGACTTCCATGGGAGAGAAGCTAGTGTGGCCCACCTTCCTACCATCCAATCCCACCCTCCATCTCTCTCTCTCTCTCTCTCTCTCTCTCTCTCTCTCTCCTGTTGATGGCCCCCATGATACACGTATTTTATCCTGGTCATCCACCAAGTGGACCAGCTTGCTGACCGTCTAACCATAGGACGTCTAGCAGCGAGATGCTAATGTCAGCTTCTATTCAGCTGGTCGACCACCACGTGGACCCACCAGATGTAATGTGTTATCCAAGACGTCCAGTCCATGGACGTGGGGTCCCCACAGAGTGTATGTGAGGAATACTCACCGTCCAGATCTTGGACGTTGGGACCCACCAAATGTATGTACCTTATCACCGTCCAGGGAAGTTGATTGGCTGGTACACCTCACACGTGGGATTCCACCTTAATGTATATGATTTATATCCCAGCCGTCCAACCACTAGATGTAACGCCCTGAAATTCGGGGGTCGAGTATGAACTCAACTCCCGAGTTCCAACGCATCACTTATGCGACATACATAATGATATTTAAATGTTGTCTGAGTTAGAGCAATAAACATGAATGACATTATACCAAAACAGTAATTCATACTCCAGTTCAATTGTATAAAGGCAAGCGGAAGACTGAAATGGTATATTTAAGGTATGTAAAGAAACAAAATTTTTATGAACACCTGAGTATGAACATTAACTGAATACTCATATACATGTACTGTTTCTGAATCAAAAATCAAAATACAATCTAAAAGATGAGTCCTGAAATCCCCGCGATGCAGTCGGCCTAAGCAAAGCCGTCAGAGTACTGCATAAATGAGAACTCATCCTGGTCCTCATCGAAATCGGGCTCCGGCTCCTGAACCGACGCGCCGTCTATACCTATGACAGAGTCTGGTTGGTGTTGCAAACACCGTCCCGTAACGTGGAAGTGAGTAGCTAACTCAGTAGAACAATAAAGCATAGGTTAACATGTTATCAACTCAATCAAGCAGTAATGATAAAGCGGTACAATCAAACAAGTTTAACTACTCTTATTAAATGCAAGTATGAAATGTCATGATGAATTATGCCCTTGCCAAACCACCCTCATACGACATCATCTTACGTTCGCGAATGCATAACTCCCTCAGTGCTCCACATCTACTAGGCACATGTGGTGCAATGATGAGCATGATTACCGAGTTGTTATTAGTCCATTTCAAACAGCAGTATTGGGAAACTAAGGTACCTCCCTTGTATCATTCCCAAACATGATCCATTCTAGGGTCGTCAATCCTAGTTAATCTCATACGATACTATGGTTTGAGAGGCATAGCAAAGGCATCACAAAGGGCTCGTCACCCGTCAGCACGGATACAGATCTCACCGTATGCGGCTCAATTGTTGACCGTCAGCTCCAGTACAGGTCTCACCGTACTCGGCTCAATCACTAGCCGTCAGCTCGAATACAGGTCTCACCGTACTCGGCTCAACTCATACTCTAGTTGCTGTGAAAGACTCGTCGCCAATCACAGACCTTAGAGTATACTCGAAGATACTACAGAGGACTCGTCGCCCGTCAGCACGAGTACAGGTCTCACCGTACTCGGCTCTCGCCGTAAGTATCGACAGCTCGAATACAGTGTCTCATACCACCGTATTCGGCTCACGAGTTTGGGTTGCTCAATGGTCACTATGGGGAGGCACTTGGCCCGAGCATAAGCTGACAGCTCGGCCACGGTGTCCCATACCACCATGTCCGGCTCATGAGTCTTAGCGGATCGAGGTACCATGGTTAACGGAATTACCACTGGTAAGTTTGGTACCCTAGGTTCAAACAGTAATGACCAAACATGGTGAACACATATTCGACATATCGGGTTACTTGACGAGCCTGACTAGCTTGAGCGCACAACAAGTTGGGCGATATGAAGCGCAAAAGCACTCCGTGTGGCCAACCACTATCGCCAACCGAAGTACGACTCGGGTTCGTCAGACACATCCCTCGTGGCGACACGAATCTCAGCCACACTCTCAGATTTGGTACCGAATGTCTGGACTATGGTCATAGTCCCAAACTCAACTAGTTCTCATACATAGCATGTGGAGTAAAGCGTGATAACAAAGTAATACAAGCATGTTAGCAGGCATGTCATAAGGCATGTTATAAAGCATGAAGTAAAGCATGTTGTAAAGCATGTTATAGAGTACTATACAAATAGGGATACAATTACATATACATCACAAGTGAGTGGTTAGAGTAAACCACCACATGGAGGGAATCCTACATGTCTCTAAGGTAGTCAAGAATTCCATATCAGCACCGACCTACGGTGCCAATATCTAAGCATTTGCTCTCACAAGCATTTACACAAACACTTAGAGTACACTATTTCAACATACATGACGTATGTTAGTAAGATATGTATTAGGGCTATCCTTTCGCCAAGCGAGTATTTTATCCATGTATATCATAATCATACATCAATTAATCATGACAATTGCATTTCCAAAATTTATACATATACGGTATTTCTAGAATACACAATTTCAACATACATAGTGTTTATAAGCAGACATGTATTACGGCGATTCCTTTCGCCAAACAAGTATTTTATCCATATATCATGTAACCATACATCAAATAAACATGTCAAACACTTTTCCAAAAAAAATACGTATACCTAGAGTATGTGAAATTCCATATTCTACAACTTTAATTGAAACAGAAAATGGAAAGCACTTTGTACATGTACATGTGCATTTGCATGCAGATCATGAATCTACCATTATCTAACACTGAAAGCGTTGAAAACCGTAACCTATACACCTAAAGTCCTCACCTTGCTCTTTGGAATCTCAACGGATCAGCAAGGTTTGATGAGCTTCCGTATTCGGGAGTTTTCTAGCCTAAAGAGTGAAATCGGTTAGTTATTTCACAACCTATAGCCTATACACCTCAAATCAAATCTAAGGTTAGGGTTTCTCACCTTAAAAAGGAGTTGATATCGCCAGGAAAGCGCCTGGAAAGAGGCGGTGCAGCCCGTGTGAAGATCGAAAGCAGTAGGAGGAAGGTGCTCCCACAAATCCCAAGTTTTCTCTCCCTTTTCTCTCTCTCTCTAGGGTTTTATCCCAAATTCGTATGGCTGTGAGAGGGGCTGTTCTAAGGCCCTTATATAGCCTAAAACCTCTCCGGAATATACTCAGGTTCAAGGGTTACTTCTATTATAGGCATTTCGGCGATGTTCCATCTCAAAAGAGGGTTTCTGGCAACCCTCCTTGAGCCAAACGTCAGACTTAAGCTCACAACTCATGGATCTACGTGGGATTACATTTTTGACTCGATCGAATTCCCAGATCACACGTGGCGGACCATTTTCAGTTCAACGGTCTATAACGCCCTGAAATTCGGGGGTCGAGTATGAACTCAACACCCGAGTTCCAACGCATCACTTATGCAACATACACAATGCTGGTTAAATGTTGTCTAAGTTAGCGCAATAAACATGAATGAGATTAAACCAAAACAGTAATTCATACTCCAGTTCAATTGTATATAAAAGCAAGCGGAAGACTGAAACTTTATATTCAAGTATGTAAAGTAACAAAATTTTCTGAACTCCCGAGTATGAGTACTAACTGAGTACCAATATACAAGTATTGTTTCTAAGTCAAAAACCAAAATACAATCCTCCAGAGAGGCCCTGTAGATCCCGCGATGCAGCCGGCCTAAGCAAAGCCGTCAGAATACTGCATGAAGGAGAACTCCTCCTGGTCCTCATCAAAGTCGGGCTCCGGCTCCTGAACCAAGGCGCCATCTACACCTGCGACAGAGTCTGGTGGGTGTTGCAAACACCGTCCCGTAACGTGGGAGTGAGTAGCTAACTCAGTGGAAAAATAAAGCATAAGTTAACATGTTATCAAAAAACAAGCAGTAATGATAAAGCAGTACAAATCAAGCATTTCTAACTAATCTTGTTAAGTGCAAAATGATATGACATGATGCTGTATGCCCTTGCCAAACCACCCTCAAGCGACATCATCTTACGTTCGCGAATGCTTACTCCCTCAGTGCGCCACATCTACAAAGCACATGCGGTGCGATGATGCCCATGATTACCAAGTTTTTATTAGTCCATTTCAATCAGTAGTATTGGGAAACTAAGGTACCTCCCTTGTATCATTCCCAACATGATCCATTCTAGGGTCATCAATCCTAGTTATTCTCATACGATATTATAGTTTGAGAAGCGTAGTGAAGGCATCGCAAAGGGCTCGTCACCCGTCAGCGCGGATACAGATCTCACCGTATGCGGCTTAATTGCTGGCCGTCAGCTCGAGTACAGGTCTCACCGTACTCGGCTCAATCACTAGCCGTCAGCTCAAGTACAGGTCTCATCGTACTCGGCTCAACTCACACTCTAGTTGCTGTGAAAGACTCATCGCCAATCACATACCCTTGGAGTGTACTCGATGATACCACGGAGGACTCGTCGCCCGTCAGCACGAGCACAGATCTCACCGTACTCGGCTCTCGCCGAAGTATCGACAGCTCGAATACAGTGTCCCATACCACCGTATTCGGCTCACGAGTTAGTTGCGCAATGGTCACTACGGGGAGGCACAAGGCCCTAGCGTAGGCCGACAGCTCGACCACGGTGTCCCATACCACCATGCCCGGCTCATGCGACTTAGCGGATCTAGGTACCATGGTTAAACGGGGATCACCACCAGTAAGTTTGGTACCCTAGGTTCAAGCAGTAGTGACCAAACAGGGTGAACACACAAATACACTTCGGTCTAGTTGACGAGCCTGACTAGCTCGAGCGCACCACAAGTTGAGCGATATGGAGCGCAAAAGCACTCCGTGTGGCCAACCACTATCGCCAACCGAAGTACGACTCGGGTTCGCCAGACACGTCTGTTGTGGCGATATGAATCTCAGCCACAACCACAAGTCTGGTACCGAATGTTTGGACTATAGACATAGTCCCAAACTCAAACAACTTCCATCAATAGCATGTGGAGTAAAGCATGATAAACAAGCAATACAAGCATGTTAGCAGGCATGTTGTAAAGCATGAAGTAAAACATGATGTAAAGCATGTTGTGAAGCATGTTGTGAAGCATGTAGTAAAGCACGATCTGTTAGTGCTATTATATGATACCTCTTTGATTGTCAAATTTTGTGTGTCAAAACCTTGGTATGTTCTATGTCTTGGTGTGTTCTATGTTTAAGACAACCATGGACTCTTCAAGCGGCTTCAAGGTATATGTCGAAGATATAAAGAAGAAGATATAAAGAAGACACGGTATTCTTTATTCACGCAAAGGTTATTCAAGTTCAAGATACAAGCAGTGTTTGAAGGTGTGAAGCTCAAAAGCAAACTCAAGATAAATGTTGGTGTCAAGTTTTTGGACGACTCGTACTTCAGGCTTCAAGTACTAAAAGAATTATCATTCGCTGAATGAAGTAGAGTTCAATGTCCATACTTCATTATTCAGGTTTGATTGACCATAGTCATTGACCTTAAGGTAGGTCATTTTGGATACATAATACAACTGTGTTTAAACATGTTTTTGATCGGCTCTTAGACTAGTCCTGGGTCTGGTTCGACCAGTCCTAGCACTGGCTCGACCTGTCTAAGAATTTCCTAGGCCAGTCTTGGAATTGTTCAAATTTATCGGATTTTCTGGTTCGCTCACGACCAGTCTTGGAGTCTGCTCGACCGGTCGTGGGATGTCCTCAACTCGAACCTCGACCAGTCGTGGAGCCTCGATTCAAACTCCAGCGACTAAATTCACAGTCGCTCGACCAGTCGAGAAGGGGTCTCGACCAGTCGTGGATGACCTTCGACCAGTCGTGGACTGCCTACGACCGGTCGAACATCGGTTTTCCTGATTCCGCGCAGAAATTCAAAAATCTGTTTCTTCTAAGACCAGTCGTGGGAACTCCTAGACCAGTCGAAGACGAATTTCTGTAGCTATAAATAGCACACGAATTTCAGAGTTTAATCATCGAAAAATCTATCAAAGCAAGGCTCCACTCTGAGATAAGTCATGTTTAATTTTAAGCTAATTTGCGCTTCATTCTAATTCCTTTTGTTAGCTTTTTGCATTTGATTTTATTCTAAATTCCAATCATATTTGAAAAGGGGAAATCGTGTATTCCTTCTTCTTGGAATTAAAATCAAATAGAGCTAGCCCTTTGTGATTTCATTTAAAATCAATTAGAACTTAGAACCTCAATAATTTGAGTATTGGACATTGAACTATCCTCTCTACTCTGATCGGTTCTTCCGGGCTACTGCAAAAGGATAAGATCCAGGTATTCTACAATTCCTGTAATTTCTATTTTGGTTTTGTATGAGATTTGCCAGAAAAATCTCTATGTGTATGGTTATCTGAGGAGAGCCAGAAAACTCAGATTGTGGGGTTTTTTAAATTGTGTAAGCCCAAGTGATAAAGACACAATTGTGAAGGTTTTTGGTGAACCTGTGAAAACCAGTTTTATTAGAGAACGCTAATATCCCCTGTGTGAGGATATTAGGAGTGGAGTAGCATTCTGTGTGGCTGTTTTAGAACAGTTGGTGAACACACAGGCGAACCACTATAACTTCTTGTCTTGTGGATTGAATGGTTATTTAATTCCTTATCTTTTATCATTCAGTTCTATTTTCCTTGTGAATGTGAATGTTGTAAGAGTTTGAAATTACAAGCAAGTGTGGGAATGTTGTAATAATTTAGTGATTTATTTCTACAATTTATTTCCAGCAATTCTCTCTATTGATTCAAGTTTTAAATTCCAAAATTGTTCCAGCAAGGTTGCCCTGCCATTTTTATGGTGTATGGCTGTCCCTAGAACAAGACATTTGTAAAATCAATTTATTCAATGCAGTTTATATTTATTTCTTTATTCCTCTTTGATTTGAGAATTTGATACAAAGATATTTCTAGACATAAGGTTGTCCTACCATAAACATTGGGTTTTTGGTGAAAGGTTGTCCTTAGAACAACGTTTGTATCAACCTCTCAAATTCAGTTGTTTGAGGTTGCATTTCATTTCTGCATTGCAATTTATTTAATTAGTTCATTGGCTATCATACTTTGTTTAATTCCGCTATTATAAGTTTTTATTTGGCATTGTCCTATTCACCCCCCCTCTAGGACATATAGCTTGGCCATTTCAAGTGGTATCAAAGCCAAATAGCTCGCTTTTATTTCTTTATATTTGGATTTATTTCCTGAGCTAACGATCTAAGCTATATATAATAATGTCAAATTTTGATAGCCTCTCAGTCACTAGGCCTCCACCATTTGATGGCTCCAACTATGCTTATTGGAAAGCCAAATGAGGATCTTCCTCAAATCAATGGATGAGAGTGTGTGGCAAGCCACAGTGACTGAATGGAATCCTCCTGTCATGGAAGTAACTGGAATTGATGGTTCTAAATCTATGAAAATTACACCATACTTTCAATGGACCACTCTTCAGAAAAGTGAGAGTAGTGCTAATGCTAAAGCACTTAATGCAATTACTTGCGCACTATCACCGGATGAGTTCAAAAGAATCATATCCTGTGATACTGCAAAGCAAGCTTGGGATATTTTAGAAATGACACATGAGGGTACATCGATTGTCAAAAAATCTAAAGTCCAACTCCTCACAACTAAATTTGAAGAAATTCATATGGAGGAGAATGAAATGTTTATGGACTTCTATACTAGATTAAATGACATTGTAAACTCAATGTGGGGTCTTGGTGATAAAATCCCAGAAAGTAAAGTGTGTGCAAAAATTCTACGCTCTCTTCCTGAACGGTTCAATTCTAAAGTAACCGCAATCCAGGAACTTCGTGACACGGACAAAATGAAGGTGGAAGAACTCGTTGGGTCTCTACAAACTTATGAATTAAAATTTAAAGCTCCTAAAGGAAAATCAATTGCTTTGAAATCTTCCAAAAATACGGTAGAAGATAAATCCGATTCTGAAGATGACTTAGCTCTTATTGCAAAAAGATTTTACAAAATTTTTAAAAGTAAGAAAAGAGTTGATTTTCAAAAATCAAATGATAAAAAGAAGTTTAGATCTAAAACTCGAAAATCTTTGAAAGACAGTCAGTGTTACAACTGTCATGAGTATGGGCATCTAGCAAACAAATGTCCTAATAAGGACAAACCCAAAAAGAAGGGTATGTTGGCTACATGGGATGAATCATCTGACTCTGAAGGTTCTTCTGAATCAGAATATTCTGAAACCGAGTCGGGCAATGAGGTAAAAGCCCTTATGACTCTAGCTAAGTTTACCTTCTCTGATCACGATGATTCTACTAGTGAAGAAAATTTGGATGATGATCATGAGAATGAAGAAGATCTTCAAGATGCTTACAATGCCTTATACAAAGAGAGTTGTAAAATTGCTGTGAAGCTTAAGCTTCAGAAAGAAAAATTTTCTAAACTTAGAGATTGTTTTGACTTGCTTGTTTTAGAAAAATCTCAAATATCAGATTATTTTGAAAAATCAAAAAGTGATTTAGAATTCAAAAACTCTCTGATTGTTGATTTAAAATCTGAAATTGAGAGACTAAAGAATGAAGTGTCTTCTCTTCTGAATTCAAAGGAAACTTGGAGATATGCCCAAGGTGATTCTAAATTAGAAAAACTCATATCCGGTTCAAAAAAATGTGGCGATAGATCCGGGTTGGGGTATGATAAAACAATACCTCATAAACAGAAGAATTCTCCACCTAAATTTGTGAAAGGAGAATCCTCTAATTCAAAGAGAAAAACACTTCACAAGGTTTTGTCAAAACAACAAAAAATTTTCAAAAACCTAGAAGCAGCTATGTCAACTTCAAAAATCAGATGAAAAATCCTTTAGCTGAAAAAATAGTTGATTTACTCAAGGAACTTTTAAAATCTAACTCTGTAAGTCACTCTTACAAATATAAACAAAAGAAGACCAACTATGTTCCTAAACCTAAAACTGTTATGAAATGGGTTCCTAAAGTTGACTGCTTGGTTGCTCACACTGCTTTCAAAGCAACTAGCCTTTCAAAGTGGTACCTAGACAGTGGTTGCTCCAGGCATATGACTGGTGACAAAGCTCTTTTCACCGATCTACAAGATATGACTGATGGGTCAGTCACATTTGGTGATGGTAGCAATTGCAAAATTATTGGCCAAGGTACGGTTCAACTCTATAATCTACCCTTATTTAAGAATGTTTTATATGTTGAGGGTTTAAAACACAATTTGTTAAGCATATCTCAAATATGCGATAACAATCATAGTGTGAAGTTTTCCAATCAAGGTTGTGAGATTATAGACAAAAAGGGGTCTGTGATATTAACTGGTCTCAGAACTTCTGAAAACTGCTATATAGTGAGAAATGACAGCTCATCTAACCAAAGTGTTACATGGTCCATACCAATAAAACTGAATTATGGCATAAACGCCTTGGACATGTACACTACCGAAATTTATATAGATTGAGCAAAGAAGAACTAATAAGAGGTCTACCAAAGATTCAAAAAGTAGATAAAATATGTGGTGAATGCCAGTATGGTAAACAAACTAAGAGATCTCACAAAAAGGTGAACTCCAATACCACATCAAGACCACTCGAACTTCTCCACATGGATCTAATAGGACCAACTAGAACGGAAAGTCGAGGTGGTAAAAAATATATTTTGGTTATTGTAGACGATTACACCAGATTCACTTGGGTTTCATTTTTAAAGGACAAATCAGAAACCCTTGATGAAGTGAAAAAGATAATCAAACGGATCCAAACTGAAAAATGTTCTCAAGTAATAAGATCCGAAGTGATCATGGATCTGAATTTGAAAATAGTAGTTTTGAGAAATTCTGTAATGATCATGGAATATCACATGAATTCTCTGCACCTAAAACTCCACAGCAAAATGGTATTGTGGAAAGAAAAAATAGAGTTCTTCAAGAAATGGGAACTGTTATGCTAAATAGCATGAAGGTTTCTAAGAATTTATGGGCTGAGGCGATTAATACTGCTTGCTATATTATTAATCGTGTTTATACTTGCAAATCAAATAATAAAACGCCCTATGAAATGTGGTTTGACAAAAAACCTACAGTCAAATATTTTCAGGTTTTTGGCAGTAAGTGTTATATTTTACGTGACCGGGAAAACTTGGGAAAATTTGATACTAAAAGTGATGAAGGATTATTCTTAGGATATTCATTAAACAGTCGTGCATATCGTGTACTGAACAAAAGGACCGGAGTTATTCAAGAGTCAATCAATGTGGTCAGAGATGATCACTTAAATACTTCGGCCCCTAGTTCAGATAATGATGAAGTTCTCATAATTGAAAAACCAGAAACTTCATCAAGTGAATCTAATCATGATGTGAGGACTGTCAAAGATCATCCAACTACACAAATCCTTGGAAATCCTCTCACAGGTGTACGCACTCGTAGACAATTAGAAGATTTTTGTAATTACGTGTGTTTCACATCTCAGATAGAACCGGTTAATGTAAAAGAAGCTTTTCTGATGAAAACTGGATAGTTGCGATGCAGGAAGAACTTAATCAATTTGTTCGTAACGATGTCTGGTATCTTGTTCCAAGACCGAAAGATAAACATATTATTGGAACAAAATGGATTTTCAAAAATAAATCTGATGAATTGGGAAATATTATTCGAAACAAGGCAAGACTGGTTGTGCAAGGGTACACTCAAATTGAAGGTATCGATTTTGAGGAAACTTTCGCTCCAGTTGCACGCCTTGAATCAATCAGATTATTTATATCCATTGCATGTTTTAAAAGTTTAAGATTTATCAAATGGATGTAAAGAGTGCTTTTCTAATGGTAATTTACATGAAGAGGTTTATGTTGAACAACCTACAGGGTTTGAAGATCCTAAGTTTTCTAATCATGTTTATCGCCTTAAGAAAGCTCTCTATGGGTTGAAACAAGCTCCCAGAGCATGGTATGAAAAATTGACTAAGTTTTTACTGGGTCACAATTTTCAAATGGGTAGTGTTGATAAAACACTTTTTGTTAAAAAGCAGAACAATGATATTTTAATGGTTCAAATCTATGTTGATGATATAATTTATGGATCAACTTGTACTGACATGACTGTTGAGTTTGCAGATCTAATGAAATCTGAATTTGAGATGAGTATGGTCGGAGAATTAAACTATTTTCTAGGATTGCAAGTTAAACAGCAATCTGATGGAATTTTTATTTCTCAAACTAAATATGCTCTAAATTTAGTTAAGAAGTTCGGATTTGAAAATGGTAAGAATTTTGATACTCCTATGAGTACTTCTCTAAAGCTCTCAAAAGACTCTACAGGTAAAGATATAGATCCTAAACTATATCGAAGCATGATTGGTAGTTTACTGTATTTAACAGCAAGTAGACCTGATATTGCTTTTAGTGTTGGAATTTGTGCTAGATATCAGTCTAATCCTAAAGAATCTCATTTGACTGCTGTTAAACGCATTATTCGTTATGTTGCAAGTTCAGTTAATCTGGGTCTTTGGTATCCCTTTGATACTAGTGTTCAATTGGCTGGGTTCTCGGATGCTGATTGGGCTGGTAATATGGATGACAGAAAGTCAACCAGTGGTGGTTGCTTTTACATTGGAAATTGTATAGTTTCTTGGTTCAGCAAGAAACAAAGTTCCATTTCACTCTCAACTGCTGAGGCTGAATACATTGCTGCAGGAAATGCATGTACTCAGTTAGTCTGGATGAAACGCATGTTAAGTGATTATGGTATTGCACAAGACTCGATAGTTTTATATTGTGATAATTCAAGTGCAATTAATATTTCCAAAAATCCAATCCAGCATTCACGAACTAAGCATATTGACATTAGATTTCACTATATTCGTGAACTTGTTGAAGAAAAAGTAATTTGTTTAGAATATATTCCAACTGAGAAACAACTTGCTGACATTTTCACCAAACCACTCGATAAATGCAGGTTCAATAAATTGAAATTTGATCTCAGTATGTGTAATATAAGATGATTGATTATGCATTTTGTATATTATATTGTAAATATCTTCATAGTTTTTTATGAAATTTTTTTTTAAAAAAAAATGCATGTTTTGGTCTTACACGACCAGTCGAGGATAGTCTCGACCAGTCGTGGTTCGACCAGTCGAGGACTAATCACGACCGGTCGTGTATCGCGCTGGTTCCTTTAATTAGGGAAAAAAATCACTTTTTCCTCATTTCCCTCTTCTTCTCCAACGGGCTTAGCTTCGACCGGTCGTACCCATCTATGGGATTTCTCCAGGTTTGAGTATTTCTCTTGATTTTGTTGAAGAATCTTGAACATTGCTTCTTGTCTTCCTTGTTAGTGTTGATTATTTCATATTTCCTTCAAGGGTTTGGGGTTTTCTTCCTCATTTTCTGATTTGGTTAAACCCATCTTGTTTTTCTTGAAATTTCTTCAATCTTTTCAAGAATATGGATGTTAGAGGTAAAAAACGAACTAGTAGAGGTGCTTCTTCATCTAGGTCTAATGTTGTTTCTCGCCGTCATCTTAGAGATCCTAATGATGACCCTCCACAAGTTCGTGATTTTCGTACTAAGAAGGTTATTGTTGAGAAAGCAGTTAGTATTAATCATATTGCTCAATTTAATCTTGTTCCTCTCCTTCAATCTGTTGGTTGGGTTAACATTTTGAACTGGGGAGGGCCGGCATTTCAGTCAATTGCTCAGGCCATGGTTGCATGTATTACAGACTTTTCTCTTGAGGAATTAACTTTTATTGTTACTACAAGAGAAGGGCCTTTTACTGTGGATCGTCATTTGATTTCTGGTTTAATGGATATTCCAGTAATTGATGATGGAATCCACCCTTCCACGTTGGGTGATAAAGTTACTGAATCTGAGAAACGTCTATTTACTAGAGCCCTTTGTAATATGGATGCACCTTGGTCTGTCAATGGTACTGTTCTCAAATCCAGGTGGCTGTTGCCCAGATACAGAGTTCTTCATCGTATTTTTACGTCTAATGTGTATCCTCGGGCTGGTAACAAAACTGAGTTGACTCTTCTGATGGTTCGTATACTGTACTCAGTCATTAGTGGTGCCAATGTTTGCTTGCCTTCGTTGATCTGTTCATCTATTATTCAGTTTCGGTCTCAGCCAGGTCATGGTGACATTCCATTTGGATATTTGTTAAATGTCTTAGCTACTCATATGTTGGTCACTATGCCTGTTGGTGAAGCTCCTATCCAACACCTTATTTTCAACAACTCCAACCTAAATAAAATGAAGTTGAGATTGGCCGCTGGTCAAGTTGATAATGTCGAAGGTGGTGGAGCTGCTGGAGTTGGAGATGCGAATGAAGGAGATGATCTTCCTGATGAGGATATCAACATGGATGATCTTTTTGATGATATTGAGTCTGCATCTGAAGATGATCCAGATTTTGTTCCTTCTGATTTCGATGCACGTCTAAGTGCATTAGAAGAAAAGGTAGAAAATATGCATGTTGGCCATAATGCACAATTTAAGAAAATGCATAAGTATTTGAGGCGCTTACAGAAAGGCCTTCATCATATTGATGCTACCATTCCTGCTCCGTCTTCAGGGTCTGATTAAATTTTTTTAACTATAGTTTGAACTGATTTCACTTTGAATTTCTCTTGGTACTGTTAAACTTATAACTGTGACTTTGGTTTGTAATATCTTCTCCTAACACTTTTATGCACATTCTCTATTTTACTTCTTGAGCTTATGGATCTTCCTTTGTCATATTTTTGACAAAAAGGGGGAGAAAAGAATGGTATATAATGGTGTGTGCATCATTCCTTAATGGGGAATCTTATTGAGGGGGAGTGATTCATCTCTCATATTGTGTATGGTTGTCATGTGTTGACATGTGTTGACAACTGATTCATGATTCTTTTATATTATGCTTTTATATATATGTTTTGTCACAAATTTGCCAAAGGGGGAGATTGTTAGTGCTATTATATGATACCTCTTTGATTGTCAAATTTTGTGTGTCAAAACCTTGGTATGTTCTATGTCTTGGTGTGTTCTATGTTTAAGACAACCATGGACTCTTCAAGCGGCTTCAAGGTATATGTCGAAGATATAAAGAAGAAGATATAAAGAAGACATAGTATTCTTTATTCACGCAAAGGTTATTCAAGTTCAAGATACAAGCAGTGTTTGAAAGTGTGAAGCTCAAAAGCAAACTCAAGATAAATGTTGGTGTCAAGTTTTTGGACGACTCGTACTTCAGGCTTCAAGTACTAAAAGAATTATCATTCGCTGAATGAAGTAGAGTTCAATGTCCATACTTCATTATTCAGGTTTGATTGACCATAGTCATTGACCTTAGGGTAGGTCATTTTGGATACATATACAACTGTGTTTAAACATGTTTTTGATCGGCTCTTAGACTAGTCCTGGGTCTGGTTCGACCAGTCCTAGCACTGGTTCGACCTGTCTAAGAATTTCCTAGGCCAGTCTTGGAATTGTTCAAATTTATCGGATTTTCTGGTTCGCTCACGACCAGTCTTGGAGTCTGCTCGACCGGTCGTGGGATGTCCTCGACTCGAACCTCGACCAGTCGTGGAGCCTCGATTCAAACTCCAGCGACTAAATTCACAGTCGCTCGACCAGTCGAGAAGGGGTCTCGACCGTCGTGGATGACCTTCGACCAGTCGTGGACTGCCTACGACCGGTCGAACATCGGTTTTCCTGATTCCGCGCAGAAATTCAAAAATCTGTTTCTTCTAAGACCAGTCGTGGGAACTCCTAGACCAGTCGAAGACGAATTTCTGTAGCTATAAATAGCACACGAATTTTAGAGTTTAATCATCGAAAAATCTATCAAAGCAAGGCTCCACTCTGAGATAAGTCGTGTTTAATTTTAAGCTAATTTGCGCTTCATTCTAATTCCTTTTGTTAGCTTTTTGCATTTGATTTTATTCTAAATTCCAATCATATTTGAAAAGGAGAAATCGTGTATTCCTTCTTCTTGGAATTAAAATCAAATAGAGCTAGCCCTTTGTGATTTCATTTAAAATCAATTAGAACTTAGAACCTCAATAATTTGAGTATTGGACATTGAACTATCCTCTCTACTCTGATCGGTTCTTCCGGGCTACTGCAAAAGGATAAGATCCAGGTATTCTACAATTCCTGTAATTTCTATTTTGGTTTTGTATGAGATTTGCCAGAAAAATCTCTATGTGTATGGTTATCTGAGGAGAGCCAGAAAACTCAGATTGTGGGGTTTTTTGAATTGTGTAAGCCCAAGTGATAAAGACACAATTGTGAAGGTTTTTGGTGAACCTGTGAAAACCAGTTTTATTAGAGAACGCTAATATCCCCTGTGTGAGGATATTAGGAGTGGAGTAGCATTCTGTGTGGCTGTTTTAGAACAGTTGGTGAACACACAGGCGAACCACTATAACTTCTTGTCTTGTGGATTGAATGGTTATTTAATTCCTTATCTTTTATCATTCAGTTCTATTTTCCTTGTGAATGTGAATGTTGTAAGACAGTTTGAAATTACAAGCAAGTGTGGGAATGTTGTAATAATTTAGTGATTTATTTCTACAATTTATTTCCAGCAATTCTCTCTATTGATTCAAGTTTTAAATTCCAAAATTGTTCCAGCAAGGTTGCCCTGCCATTTTTATGGTGTATGGCTGTCCCTAGAACAAGACATTTGTAAAATCAATTTATTCAATGCAGTTTATATTTATTTCTTTATTCCTCTTTGATTTGAGAATTTGATACAAAGACATTTCTAGACATAAGGTTGTCCTACCATAAACATTGGGTTTTTGGTGAAAGGTTGTCCTTAGAACAACGTTTGTATCAACCTCTCAAATTCAGTTGTTTGAGGTTGCATTTCATTTCTGCATTGCAATTTATTTAATTAGTTCATTGGCTATCATACTTTGTTTAATTCCGCTATTATAAGTTTTTATTTGGCATTGTCCTATTCACCCCCCCTCTAGGACATATAGCTTGGCCATTTCACGATCCACATAGGGATACAATTACATACACATTACAAGTGATGGTTCTAGCGAACCACCGCATGGAGGGGATCCTACATGTCTCTAAGGGAGTCGGGAATTCCATATCAGCACCTCTCTAAGGCACTAATACACAAGCATTTAACACACAAGCAATTACACAAACACTTAGAGTACGTCATTCCAAATACATGACGTATGTTAGCAAATCGCGTATTAGGGCTATTCGTTCGCCAAGCGGTTATTTTATCCGTGTATACTGTATTCATACAACAAATAATCATGACAATTATATCTCCAAAATTTGCACATACGCGGTATTTCTAGAATACACAATTTCAACATACTTGACATTTACAAGGGAACATGTATTTTGGCGATTCCTTTCGCCAAACTAGTATTTTATCCACACATGATATAATCAAACATTAAATAAACATGTCAACCATTTTCCCAACAAAAATACGTATACGGTATTTCTACGTATATCTAGAGTATGTAAAATTCCATATTCTTTATCGCTAATCGAAACAGGAAACGGAAAGCACTTTGTACATGTGCATTTACATGCAGATCATGAATCTATCATTATCTGACATTGAAAGCATTGAAAACCGTAGCTTATACACTTAAAGTCCTCACCTCAGCCCTTGGAATTCCAACGAATCAGCAAGGGTGTTGGAGCTTCCGTATACGGGAGTATCCTAGCCTAAAGAGCGGAACCGATTAGCCTTTGCATAACCTACCACCATCCAACCACAAATCAGACCTAGGGTTAGGGTTTCTTACCTTCAAATGGGATGGACACCGCCGGGAAAACACCTGGAATAAGGCGGTGTAGGCCGTGCGATGAGTGGAAGCAGCAGGAGGAAGATCGGCTTCGATCTCCAAGCCTTTCTCTCTCTTTTCTCTCTCTCTCTAAGGGTTTGCTCCCAAATTCGTATGGCTGTGAGAGGGGCTGTTCTAAGCCCCTTTTATAGCCAAGAACATGTCCAAAATAGACTCAGGTTCAAGGGTGGCTGCATATATAGGCAGTTCGCCACTTTCCAAGCTCAAAAGGGATGTTCTGGTGGCCCTCCTTGAGCCAAACGTCAGACTTAAGCTCACCATCTATGGATCTACGTGGGATTACGTTTTCGACTCGATCGGATTCCCAGATCGCACGTGGCGGACCACTTTCAGTTCAACGGTCAGTGGGCCACGATCAAAAATTCTGAGTACATGTAAATGTTCCTGAAATTTTTCTTAATCCGAGGGTGTAATTTGGTCTGATTTCGACGGTCAGGTTGCTTAATACTGACGCGCAACCGAAAGATGCCAGATCACTATTCCAGATATTTTTATTTGGATGGGAATAGTGTTTTTCACACTCCCTCGCTCCGGAGTGAAAAGAATGGCCGTGGGACATCGGAATCGCCTGATTTTTGAGATGATTGTCAAGCCCAGTGGGGCGGTTCTAGTTCCTTAGCTTCGTGTTAGTCGGACTCCCGATGTGCGATCTAGACCTCATACGAAGTTTCGTTTCAGTCCCGAGAGCAGACGGGTAATGAGTTTGGCTCTAGACTTTAGGGTAACCTAGAGTCACTAATTCTGCAAGTTTTGGGTCTTGCAGATCGTATTTAAAGCGATCCCAACGGATTTCATGACTAACCGAGTTTAGTACTTAGTTAACTTTGTTAAATTTCTAAAGGATTTAATCCTATGTGATTTCTGGTCTAGGTGGTACTCGGCCCAATGTACGAAAATTTTCAGGTCGTTACACGGTCGGTGGGCCACGATCCGAAATTCCAAGTACATGTAAATGTTCCTGAAATTTTTCCTGATCCGAGGGTGTAATTTGGTCTGATTCTGACGGTCTGGTTGCTTAATACTGATCCGCAAGCGAGTGGTGCCAGATCACTATTCCAGATATTTATTTTGTAAAGAAAATGGTGGTTTTCACACTCCCTCGCTCCGGACTCAAGCGAATGATCGTGGGACATCGTCTGGACCTGATTTCTGAGATGGTTGTCAAGCCCAGTGAGGCGGTCCTAGTCCCTTAACTTCGTGTTAATCAGACTTCCGATGTATGGTCTAGACCTAATACGAAGTTTCAAGTCATTCCCGAGAGTAGCCGGGTAATGAGTTTGATCCTAAACTTTAGGGTAACCTAGAGTCAATGATTTTGCAAGTTTTGGGTCTTGCAGATCGTATTTAAAGCGATCCCAACGGATTTCATGGCTAATCGAGTTTTGCACTTAGTTAACTTTGTTAAATTTCTAAAGGATTTAATCCTAATTGATTTCTGGTCGAGGTGGTACTCGAGCCAAAGTACGAAAATTTACGGGTCGTTACAATCTACCCCCCTTAAACAAAAATTTCGTCCTCGAAATTTATACATTTTCATATTCCTCATAAATCTGAGGGTAGTTCTTCCTGACCTCGGCCTCAGTCTCCCAAGTAGCTTCCTCCTCGGAATGATGTGTCCATAGTACCTTCACAAGTGGAATGACCTTGCTACGCAGTACCTGCTCCTTCCTGTCAAGGATACGCGTCGGGCGCAACTCATACGTAGCATCCTCGCTCAGCTGTACCTGCTCCCATCTGATGATATGTGAAGGGTCAGGAACGTACTTCTTCAGCATAGATACATGAAATACGTTGTGTACAGATGCAAGTGGTGTGGGCAAAGCGAGATGATACGTTACATCACCCACTCGATCCAGTATCTGAAATGGACCGATAAATCTCGGTGTGAGCTTCCCCTTCTTCCCAAACCGAAGGACTCCCTTCATAGGGGAAACTCGGAGGAACACATGATCCCCGACCTCGAACTCAACTGGTCGCCGCCTCGTATCGGCGTAACTCTTCTGCCTGCTCTGTGTTGTAAGTAGTCGACGCCTGATAATGTCGACCTTCTCTGTAATCGCCTGTACCAACTCCGGGCCAATCAGACTACGCTAGCCAACCTCGGCCCAACAATGCGGTGCTCTACAAGGACGACCATATAGGGCCTCATATGGCGCCATGCCAATAGTCGCCTGGAAGCTGTTGTTGTAGGCGAACTCTGCGTACGGAAGACAGTCATCCCAGCTGTCCTTGAAGTCCAACACACATGTCCGCAACATATCCTCCACAATCTAGTTCACCCGCTCTGTCTGCCCATCAGTCTGAGGATGAAACGCCGTACTGAACTTTAACTTCACACCCATCGCCTCCTAAATACGAGTCCAGAAGATAGATGTGAACCAAGTGTCTCTATCCGACACGATCTCTAAAGGAACTCCATGCAGACGGACAATCTCTTTGATGTACAATCTAGCCAACTTGTCTGCAGAGTTCGTAACTCTGATAGGGAGGAAATGGGCCGATTTGGTCAACCGGTCCACAATCACCCAAATGGAATCGTGTCGTCTCCTCGTCTTCGGCAGCCCTGATATGAAATCCATGGAGATGAAGTCCCACTTCCACTCTGCTATGGGCATGGGCTGAAGCAGTCCAGGAGGTCGGCGATGTTCTGCCTTGACCTACTGGCACGTAAGACATCGAGACACATACTCAGCGATGTGGGCCTTCATGTTATCCCACCAATACGTCCGTCTCATATCCCGGTACATCTTCGTGCTACCAAGATGCATCGCAAGCTTCAAGTTATGGGCAGACTCGAGAAGCTCGCGTTTCAAGTCAGGCACATCAGGAACGCATAGGCGGCCATGAAATCGTAGACCCCCATCAGAACCAACTCTCCACTCGGAGTCCTCGGCGTCGCTAGCCTGCTCTTGAAGCTCAGACAGCCGTATATCGCCCTCCTGGGCCTCAATAATCCTGTCGTCAATAAGTGGTCGCACTCGAATGTGCGCAACACACTCAAATGGCTCCTCCACAGTGAGTCTCTGCTTGAAGTCCCGTACGAACTCAACCATGTCCCACTCAGCTATCATCAATGGTGCCGCAAATGCTATCGCCTTCTTGCGGCTCAACGCATCTGCCGCAAGGTTCGCCTTGCAGGATGGTAGAAAACCTCGAACTTGAAGTCCTTCAAGGTCTCCATCCATCGGCGTTGTCTCATATTCAAGTCTCGCTGTGTGAATATGTACTTAAGGCTCTTGTGGTCGCAGAAAAGCTCGAACTCCTCTCCGTAGAGGTAATGTCTCCAGAGCTTCAATGCAAAGATGACAGCTGCCAACTCCAGGTCGTGTGTAGGATAATTCTCCTCGTGCTTCCTTAATTGTCTCGAGGTATACGAAATCACCCTATCATTCTGCATCAAAACAAAACCCAAACCAACGCGAGACGCGTCAGTATATATCGTGTATTTCTCCTCTTGCTCTGGCAATACTAGCACAGTGTAACATCCCGGATTTTTGCCAACCTGGGATTAGACGTCCATAGGCAATGGGTCGATCCTAAGACCTTACCAACTTGTCAAAACTAAATCCCACAGTCTAAAATCACTCCTTAACCCATTTCCTTCACAAATCCCACCCTTCACTACCTTGTGCTTTCAATTTTTTCAAAGCACTTTCGCCCTAGACACTATCTTAAACTAGCTAAATAGTAAAACTTGGATCACTTTATATACAAACTACAAAGGCCTAAGTACCATCTCAACCAGAAAATAATTAGGATTAAATCCTTTAGAAATTTAACAAAGTAAACTAAGTGCGAAACTCGATTAGCCATGAAATCCGTTGGGATCGCTTTAAATACGATCTGCAAGACCCAAAACTTGCAAAATCATTGACTCTAGGGTACCCTATAATCTAGGATCAATCTCATTACCCGGTTGCTCTCGGGAGCATCCCGAAACTTCGTATTAGGTCTAGATCGCACATCGGAAGTCCGATTAACACGAAGCTAAGGAACTAGGACCGCCTCACTGGGCTTGACAATCATCTCAAAAATCAGGTCCAGCCGATGTCCCACGGCCATTCGTTTCGATCCGGAGCGAGGGTGTGTGAAAAACACTATTCCTTTTGAAAATAAAATATCTGGAATAGTGATCTGGCACCTTTCGCTTGCGCATCTGTATTAAGCAACCAGACCGTCAGAATCAGACTGAATTACACCCTCGGATCAGGAAAAATTTCAGGAACATTTACATGTACTTGGAATTTTGGATCGTGATCCGCTGACCGTTGAACTGAAACTAGTCCGCCACGCGTGATCTGGAAATCCCACTGAAATGAAAACTTAATAGAACGTAGATCCGGTGTCTGTGAACTTAAGTCTGACGTTTGGCTCAAGGAGGGCCACCAGAACCTCTCTTTTGAGCTGGAAAAGTGACGAATTACCTATATTAGCAGTAACCCTTGAACAGGAGTCTATTTCGGTGAGTTTTAAGACTATATAAGGACCTTAAACCCTCTCTCATGGCAGCCATACGAATTTGGATTTGAGAGAGGGAAAAGAGAGAGAAAGTAAGGGAGAAGTGGGAGAATCTCCCTCTCCCTGCCGTCGTTCCCTGCCACCACACGGGCTGCACCATCTCGTTCTCATCGCTTTCCCGGCGATTCCAGCCCCGTTTCTAGGTAAGAAACCCTAACCCTAATCTGTTTTAGGGTTGTATAGGTTGTAGGTTATGAGATAGCTAACCTATTTCGTTCTCTAGGTTGCCAAACTGCCAAATACGGAAGCATAGCAAACCTATCAACTCCGTTACGATTCTACGACAAAAGGTGCAGACTTTAGGTGTATAGGTTACGTTTTTCAACACTTTCAATGTCAGATAATGATAGATTCATGATCTGCATGCAATTGCACATGTACAAATTGCTTTCCGTTTCCTGTTTCGATTAACGTTGTAGAATATGGAATTTCACATACTCTAGGTATAGGTAGTAATACCATATACGTATTTTTTTTTGGAGAAATGTTTGACATGTTTATTTAATGTATGATTATACTATATATGGATAAAATACTAGTTTGGCGAAAGGAATCGCCGTAATACATGTTCGCTTGTAAATGCTACGTATGTTGAAATTGTGTATTCTAGAAATACCGTATATGTGTAATTTTGGAAATGCATTTGTCATGATTATTTGATGTATGAATAGGCTATACATGGATAAAATACTCACTTGGCAAAAGGTTAGCCCTAACACGTATTTTGCTAACATACGTCATGTATGTTGTAATAGTGTATTCTAAGTGTTTGTGAAAATGACTGAATGAGTATGGAATTCTCATTCGTGCTCGCCATGACTAATTGTCATGGATTCATGATTTATGTATTGGCGATGTCCCTTTTACGAAAGGATTTGCCCTAAGTCACGCCACGGCCAATATACACTATATATGCTAAAATGTGTGGTCCAAGTGTTTGTGGAAATGACTGAATGAATATAGAACTTGGACCCATGCTTGCCATGACTATCCGTCGTGAGGGCACGCGTGTTATGATTGGGGTAGCTCCCTAGTAGAGGGATTTGGCCTAATACCTATGTGATCAACATATGTCATGTATGTGATGTATGTAGTTCAAGTGTTCTTGAAATGTCTGAATGAGTAGTAGTTAGCAAATTGTAATGTATAAGGGTGTTGAGATATGATTCTCAACTCCTCTAGCCATGTGAATGATTTCCTTGGATAGTTGTGTGATTAGAAATTGAATATGTATAAACTCATGCTTGTGTTGTGATTATAACATGCTCAACTGCTTTATGATTTTAACTATGTAATGCATATGTTTAAATTTATATTTACGTTGTATGATCCGTCATGGGTGATGGGGGAGCGGAGCAACGAGTGCGTGCAACAGCCCTGGCAGCCCTAAACGGATAATACCAGACTTTGATTGTATGATTTGAATCCTGATCCATTACTGCTTTATCTATCTGCAATTGATTGTGTTTGGGACTATGATTATGGCCCAGGCAATCGGTAACGGGATTGAACTCGTGGTTGAGATTCATTTGCCACGTGGGATGTGTTCGACGAACTCGAGTCGTGCGTTGCCTGTCGGCAGTAGCTAGGCCATATGAAGTTGTTTTTGCACTTCATGTCGTGCAGCTCAACGGGCGATCGTGCTAGTCGAGCTTGTCAAGTAACCCGATCTGTCTTATGCATGTTCACCCTGTTTGGACGCTACTGCTTGAACCTAGGGTACCAAACTTACCAGTGAAACCCCCTTTTAACCATGGTACCTCGATCCGCTAAGACGCATGAGCCGGGCATGGTGGTATGGGACACCGTGGCCGAGCTGTCGGCCTACGCTGGGGCCATGTGCCTCCCCGTAGTGACCATTGCGCAACCAACTCGTGAGCCGAATATGGTGGTATGGGACACTGTATTCGAGCTGTCGATACTTACAGCAAGAGCCGAGTACGGTGAGACCTGTGCTCGTGCTGACGGGCGACGAGTCCTCCGTAGTATCTTCGAGTATACTCCAAGGGTATGTGATTGGCGACGAGTCTTTCACAGCAACTAGAGTATGAGTGGAGCCTAGTACGGTGAGACCTGTACTCGAGCTGACGGCTAGTGATTGAGCCGAGTACGGTGAGACCTGTACTCGAGCTGACGGCCAGCAATTGAGCCGCATACGGTGAGATCTGTATCCGCGCTGACGGGTGACGAGCCCTTTGCGATGCCTTCACTATGCTTCTCAAACCATAATATCGTATGAGATTAACTAGGATTGACGACCCTAGAATGGATCATGTTTGGGAATGATACAAGGGAGGTACCTTAGTTTCCCAATACTGCTGGTTGAAATGGACTAATAATAACTTGGTAATCATGAGCATCATCGCACCGCATGTGCTTTGTAGATGTGGCGCACTGAGGGAGTTAAGCATTCGCGAACGTAAGATGATGTCGCTTGAGGGTGGTTTGGCAAGGGCATACAGCATCATGTCACTTCATTCTCGCACTTAATAAGAGTAGTTAAAATTGTTTGATTTGTACTGCTTTATCATTACTGCTTGATTGAATTGATAATATGTTAACCTATGCTTTATTGTTCCACTGAGTTGATCACTCACTCCCACGTTTCGGGACGGTGTTCCAAACACCCACCAGATTTGTTGAATTTCAGGTGATGACGATGCTTGTGAAGCAGAGCCGGACTACTTCTGTGATGATAGGAGGAGTTCTCCTATCTGTATCTCTCTGGCAGGTCAAGGAAGACCTGATATTATATTGACGGGACTATGGTACATGGGATAGGAGGCATTACACTTCCTCACATTTGGTATATTCTAGAACTGCACTTGTATTTATTTAACCTGGTAATGTTATCACACTCTGGAGACTCATCATAGGTTATATATTTTATCTATCTATCACAGTCTTCCGCTTGCAAATTTATCTGTCTCTGGAGTATGATATCCTGTTTTGGCTTAATCTCACTCATGTTCAATGCACGAATTCAATCAACATCCAATCATCATTCATTTTGTTGCATAAGTGATGTTCTGGAACTCGGGAGTTGAGTTTATGCTCGACCCCCGATTTTCAGGGTGTTACAAGATGGTATCAGAGCATGATTTGGATTAAACCGGACCTGGGTTATGGTAACACGACGCACTCTGACGCACTCTGGCTTAAGAGGGAGCGACGGAATGTAGAAACAGTCTTAGGCATCCCTGTTCCGTCCAACGGCTAGTTCACTGAAAACGAACGCCGAAATCGAGTATGTATTCAACCATGGTCGCACGGGTCAATCTTAAAATATTCCTAGCTGTTTAGTAATGAGTCTAGATCACAATCCACCTCATCCCAACTGTTAGGAGTGATGATGATAACTACTCCGAATCCTCGGAGCTCCTCTGGACTCCTCACCGAGACTTCCCGAATCCATGAAACATACATAATTTCTAATACATTCGTAATTGATTAATGAATGTTTAAAAATGAGTTCACAACCCTTTAAATAGGGGTACCAAGTAATGAGAATGAAATCAGAAACAAACTACAGCTAAAACTCCTAGAATTCGCGACTTACTATAGGGTCGTGATGTCCACTAAGTGCGCAAGGCTTTCAGCCAAAAATAGTAAGTGTCCTATTTGATTTCACTAAACCATTCTCCTAATTATTCTAAGCTCTTTACACGATGCGCACAACTCCTAAAGCCCAACCGATGAAGAGTAATTAAACAAAAACTACTATTTTAGCAAAACGAAATTGAAGCGTGGAAATTACCGTCAATTGGAGGGTTTTCTCGCAATTTCGGGCTGCGCAACCCAGCATAGTAGGGTTGGTTGGCTTCATTAGCTCGTTCTACCCCAAATTCATATATTTTACGTCAGATAACTCATTCTGGATTGCAAGATATGTTTGATTGTCCCGAAATTACCCGAATTGGAGCGAATCGGAGTCGGGGGCCCCTCCACGTTAATACGCTAAGCCCCCAGATCGAACCAGGGTGCATTTGGCACCCTGGGCATGTGGCAAACAGGGCCCCACCGCGGCGGCGCGGTTCCGGCCAAGTCCGACCGCGGCGGCGCCGCGGCTCGGGCGGCGGACCGCGGTCCGGCCGGTTTTCCGGCGAGGGTCCAAGGCTCAGGTTGGTCGGCCCTCCTACACCCCTGGCACGTGCCATTTTGGCAATGGGTTGGGTTTTTAAGGGCTGGAGCACCCTTCTTCCTCATTTCACCCATTTTCAAACACCTCCAAACCCATTTTCGATTTTTCTCAAAACCCATCCCTCCAAACCTTGCAATCTTTCATTTTCTTCCATAACCCACACACCATCCATCCTTCCACAATGTTTACAACATAACTTACCCCCTACCCTCTCCATTCTCTCTCATTTGAGCGCTTACATGCCTCATTTGAAGCTCTAAAATCGTGCAAGCTCTCAACCCATCCCATCTACTCATTTTTCTCCTTCAATCCCTGTCCGTTGGGGCCTTTACAATCATCTGTTGAGGCTCACATCTGTGGAGAACCAAACCTCCAGCCCTTTTCTCTCTCTCCATCACTTTTCATTCATTTTTCCATGGCTCTATCCGAGCTTAGTTCAGCCACCTTCACGGATGATTAACTATCCACACTATTGTTTGAAGTTTGCATGGGTTACCGCCTTTGGGTGTTTACGTTTTCATGTGATGGGTCTAGTAGTTGGTAGAATGTTTTAGATGTTTGAGGACGTTTAGGGCCCGTTCGGCCAAATTGCATTAAGTGCGATTAGGTGGATGGAATTGTAAAGGTAATAATAAATATATGGGTAAGGTATCGTCCCTAGATTGAGTGTATCCCATGGTTTCCGATACTAGGTTTGGAATGTATGCAATAAAGAGTATACCTTAAGTTGTTCCTCTTACACTTAGGAGTTCCGATTCCTGGGATTTGGAAATCCCATCTCACCCTTCCCAACACAATGCTCATTTTCCACGGCCTATAAAGTAATTTTAATCCCCGCCCACCCACCTGCCAAATATGCCATTCCACATCCCGAAGTGGGATTAGCAATACAGTCCCATTTTAATATAACTTAAGACCACTGGCCAAATGGTGTTGAAGTAATAAAGTCCCTTGATAAACATTAACCCACCACACTTTGATAGCTTAAGCTTTTAGAGTAAATGGTTGTTTGACAAATAGACCCTTAGAGTTTTGGACCTAGAGCAGTGCTTCAATAGACCTGACAGTATAGGAAATCCAACCAATTAAGAACGTGAACTCTAGAACCCCCCTTGTGGTTGGTTTGAGCATGTGTGACTGTAAGTGTTATGGTCTCATGCTCCTTTGGTTGTCAAATTTTGGTGTGCCAAAACATCTATCTGTGTCCTGTGCTTGTATGATGATTTATATGAATTCAAGACACTGCTTAAACACTTCAAGAAGCTACATGTTCAAGTCTGAAGAAGCAAGCTACTTGTTGAAGTCTTCACGAAGCTACAATGTTGAAGTTCAAGTCTGAAGAAACAACGCATGAAGTAGTTTTATGTTGATGAAGATCTCAAGTTTAAAGCTACAACAAATTCAAGATCTCAAGCATGATATGGTTCAAAACAAGCTCAAGATTTCAAGCCTGATATGGTTCAAAATATCTACATTCGTTGAATGGTTGAAGTTCAATGTCCATACGACATGGTTCAGGTTTGAATGACCTTAGATTGACCCTTTAAGTAGGTCACTTTGGATACATAAATCAAATATTTATTTTACACAAGGTTGGTCTATTCTACGACCAGTCCTAGCTCTTGTTCGACCAGTCCTAGCATTGGTTCGACTAGTCCAAGAAATTCCACGACCAGTCCTAAGTTGTTGAAGATTTTTCGGAATTTTTGGTACGCCCACGACCAGTCCTGGAGGTTCTTCGACCGGTCGTAGGAATGGCTACGACTCGTCTACGACCAGTCGTGGAGCTACGACTTAAAGTCCAGCAACGAAATCACTGGTCCTACGACCAGTCGTAGGAATCTACGACCAGTCGTAGGTGACCCACGACCAGTCATAGGCTACTCACGACCAGTCGTGGAACGGCTTTTGAAGATCGCGCTTATTTTTTCAAAAATCTGTTAGGGCTACGACCAGTCGTAGGTTTCTAAGACCAGTCGTAGGAGCGATTTCTACTTCTATAAATTGAACACGAAATTCAGAGTTTTCATAACTTCAACGCTATTCAATTCAAGAATTTTCAAGTGATCACTCTGAGATAAGTTTGTGTTTATTTTAAGCTAGATTGTGCTTATTTAATATTCCTTTTTGCTAGCTTATTTAATTTGATTTTGTTTCTATATTCCAATCTTATTTGAAAAGAGGAATTATCTTATTCCTTCTTCTTGGAATCAAAATCAAATATAGCTACGCCCAACGAGTTAAATCTAAAATCAATTAGAATTTAGAACCTTATGAATGTGAGTATTGGAAATTGAACTTTGACATTCAAATCATCTACTCCGATTGGTTCTACTGGGCTACTACAAAAAAGGAGAAATCCAGGTATTTTACAATTCTGTAAAATTTCATTTCTTTTGGTTTTGTTTGAGGTTAAGCCAGAAAAATCTCATTGTACTGGTTTTGTTTGAGGTTGAACCAAAAAAATCTCATTGTATTGGTTGTCTGAGGAAAACCAGAAAACTCAGAAAAGAGGGGTTTTTGAATTGTTTAAGCCCAAGTGAAAAAGACACAATTGTAAAGGTTTTTGGTGAACCTGTGAAAACCTATTTGATAGTGAACGCTAATATCCCCTGTGTGAGGATATTAGGAGTGGAGTAGCTTTTTGTGTGGCTGTTGGAAAACAGTTGGTGTACACACAAGCGAACCACTATAACTCTTTGACTTGTGGTATGAATGCTTGCTTAATTTTCATATCTTTTATCATTCAATTGTGTGGAATGTACAAGTGTATGTGAATGTTGTAACTATTTACATTTCAAGCAAGTGTGGGGATTGTTGTAATAATTTAGATCTTACTTTTGCATTTAATTTCAATTCCTTGCTATTTCATTTACTTATATTAATATTGAGTCCTTGATCCAAAAGAGGTTCTAGAAATAAGGTTGTCCTACCATAAGCCCTTGTTGATTATGGTGTAAGGTTGTCCTTAGAACTGAATTTGCATCAATCTCTCGATACCTATTTATCAAGGTGATTTAAATTTAGCTTTGTGAATTGATTCATATTGTAAGGCTATTGGTTTATTTTATTTCCGCTGATTTTATTTTAAATTTGGCATAGTCCTATTCACCCCCTCTCTAGGACATATAGCTTGACCTTTTCAAGTGGTATCAGAGCCTAATAGCTCATATTTGTTGCTTTTACTTGGATTTATTTCCTGAGCTAACGATCTAAGCTATATAAAAAGATGTCAAATTTTGATAGCCTTTCAGTTACTAGACCTCCTCCCTTTGATGGCTCCAACTATGCCTATTGGAAAGCCAGAATGAGGATCTTCCTCAAATCAATGGATGAAAGTGTGTGGCAAGCCACAGTAACTGAATGGAAACCTCCTATCATGGAAGTAACTGCTGTTGATGGTTCAAAATCTATGAAAATTACACCGTATTACCAATGGACCACACTTCAGAAAAATGAGAGTAGTGCTAATGCTAAAGCACTAAATGCAATCACTTGCGCACTATCACCGGATGAGTTCAAAAGAATCATATCCTGTGATACTGCAAAGCAAGCCTGGGATATTTTAGAAATGACACACGAAGGTACATCAATTGTCAAGAAATCTAAAGTCCAACTCCTCACAACTAAATTTGAAGAAATTCATATGGAGGAAAATGAAATGTTTATGGACTTTTACACTAGATTGAATGACATTGTAAACTCAATGTGGGGTCTTGGCGATAAGATCCCAGAAAGTAAAGTGTGTGCAAAAATACTACGCTCTCTTCCTGAACGGTTCAATTCTAAGGTAACCACAATCCAGGAACTTCGTGATACGGATAATATGAAGGTAGAAGAATTAGTTGGTTCTTTACAAACCTATGAATTAAGTTTTAAAGCTCCTAAAGGTAAATCTATTGCTTTGAAGTCATCTAAAAGTATTACTCAAGAAAATTCATATTCAAAAAAGTCTGAAGATGATATGGCCCTTTTGGCGAAAAAATTTTATAAGATTTTCAAAAGTAAGAAAAGAGTCGATTTTCAAAAGACAAATGAAAAGAAACGTTCCAAACCTAAGTCTAAATCTTGGAAATCATTGAAAGATAGTCAATGCTACAACTGTCAAGAATATGGGCATTTAGCAAACAAATGTCCTAAAAAGGACAGATTCAAAAGGAAGGGTATGTTGGCTACTTGGGATGAATCGTCTGATTCTGAAGCCTCTTCTGAGTCAAAAATTCAGAAACTGAGTCGGGCAGTGAACTTAAGGCCCTTATGACTCTAGCCAAGTTTACTTTTTCCGATCACGATGATTCAACAAGTGAAGAAAATTTGGATAGTGATCATGAATTTGATGAAGATCTTCAAGATGCTTACAATGCCTTATATAAGGAAAGTTGTAAAATTGCTGTCAAACTTAAACTTCAAAAAGAAAAGTTTTTAAACTTAAAGAATGTTTTGAAACTCTTGTTTTAGAAAAATCTCAAATTTCAGATAGTTTTGAAAAGTCAAAGTGTGATCTAGAATTCAAAACCTCCCTAATTGAAAATTTGAAATCTGAAAATGAGAAACTTAAAAATGAAGTATCTTCTCTTCTGAGTTTGAAGGACACATGGAGATATGCCCAAGGTGATCCAAAATTAGAAAAATTATTATCCGGATCAAGAAAATGTGGCGATCGATCCGGGTTGGGCTATGATAAAAACACATCTTCTAAACAGAAGAATACTCCTTCCAATTTTGTGAAAGGAGAGACTTCTAACTCAAAAGGAAAAGGTACTAGTCAAGTTTTTTCTAAAAATATAAAAACTTTTCAAAAACCCAAAAGCAGCTATATAAATTTTAAAAATCAGATTCGAAACCCACTAGCTGAAAAAATTGTTGATTTACTTAAGGAGCTATTAAAATCTAACTCTGTAGGTCACTCTTACAACTATAAACAAAAGAAGACCAATTATTCTCCTAAACCTAAAACTGTACTGAAATGGGTTCCTAAGGTTGCCTGTTTGGTTGCTCACACTGCTTTCAAAGCTACAAGCCATTCGAAATGGTACCTAGACAGTGGATGCTCCAGACATATGACAGGCGACAAAGCACTATTCACCGATCTTAAAGATATGACTGATGGGTCAGTCACATTTGGTGATGGTAGCAACTGCAAGATAATTGGCAAAGGTACGGTCCAACTCTATAACCTTCCCTTATTTAAAAATGTTTTATATGTTGAGGGTTTAAAACACAACCTGTTGAGCATATCTCAAATATGCGATAACAACCATAATGTTAAATTTTCTAATCAAGGTTGTGAAATTATAAATGAAAAGGGTTCTGTAATATTAACTGGTCGCAGAACTTCTGAAAACTGCTATATAGTAAGCGATAGTAGCTCATCTAAACAAACGTGTTACATGGTCCATACCGATGAGACAGAATTATGGCATAAACGCCTCGGACATGTACACTATCGAAATTTATACAGATTGAGCAAAGGTGAACTAATTAGAGGTCTACCTAAGATACAAAAAGTAGACAAGATTTGTGGTGAATGCCAGTATGGTAAACAAACTAGGAGCTCTCACAAAAAGGTGAACTCCAATACCACCACAAGACCACTCGAGCTTCTCCACATGGATCTTATAGGACCAACAAAACGGAAAGTCGAGGTGGCAAAAAATACATCTTAGTTATTGTAGATGATTATACAAGATTCACTTGGGTTTCATTCTTGAGAGACAAATCAAAAACCCTTGATGAAGTGAAAAAGATTATAAAACGGATTCAAACTGAAAAATGTTCTCAAGTCATCAAGATCCGTAGTGATCATGGATCCGAATTCGAAAATAGCGGTTTTGAGAAATTCTGTAGCGATCAGGGAATATCGCATGAATTCTCTGCACCTAAAACTCCTCAACAAAATGGAATTGTCGAGAGGAAGAATAGAGTGCTTCAAGAAATGGGAAATGTTATGTTAAATAGCATGAAGCTCCCTAGGAATCTATGGGCTGAAGCAGTGAATACAGCCTGCTACATTATTAACCGTGTTTATATCTGTAAAACTAATAATAAAACGGCTTATGAAATGTGGTTTGAGAAAAAGCCTTCTGTCAAATACTTTCGAGTTTTTGGCAGCAAGTGCTATATTTTGCGTGACCGTGAAAATTTGGGAAAATTGACACTAAAAGTGATGAAGGGATCTTTTTAGGGTATTCTTTAAACAGTCGTTCATATCGTGTTCTGAACAACAGGACCGGTGTGATTCAAGAGTCAATAAATGTTGTGATTGACGATCTTTTGAATACACCGTCCCTAGTTCAGATAATGATGAAGTGCTATACTTGAAAAACAAGAAACTTCATCAAGTGAACCTAATTCTGAATTAAGGACTGTTAAAGATCATCCAACTTCTCAAATACTTGGAAACCCTCTCACTGGTGTGCGCACTCGTAGACAATTAGAGGACATATGTAACTACGTATGCTTTACATCCCAGATTGAACCGGTTAACGTAAAAGAAGCACTTTCGGATGAAAACTGGATTCTTGCGATGCAAGAAGAACTTAATCAGTTTGTCAGAAATGATGTCTGGTACCTTGTTTCTAGACCTAAAGATAAACATATTATTGGAACAAAATGGATTTTCAAAAACAAATCTGATGAACTTGGAAATATTATTCGAAATAAAGCAAGACTAGTTGTACAGGGGTATACACAAATTGAAGGTATTGACTATAATGAGACATTTGCCCCTGTAGCTCGTCTTGAATCAATCAGACTTTTTATCTCCATTGCATGTTTTAGAAAGATTAAAATTTATCAAATGGATGTAAAGAGTGCCTTTCTGAATGGTGATTTACATGAAGAGGTATATGTTGAACAACCTACAGGGTTTGAAGATCCTAAATTTACTGATCATGTGTATCGTCTTAAGAAGGCTCTCTATGGTCTGAAACAAGCTCCCAGAGCATGGTACGAAAAACTGACTAAGTTTTTACTGAGTCATAATTTTCAGATGGGATGTGTTGATAAGACGCTCTTTGTTAAGAAACATAACGATGATATTCTAATGGTTCAAATATATGTTGACGATATTATTTATGGATCAACCTGTACTAACATGACTGTTGAGTTTGCAGATTTGATGAAGTCTAAATTCAAAATGAGCATGGTAGGAGAATTAAACTATTTCTAGGGTTGCAAGTTAAACAACAACCTGATGGAATTTTTATCTCTCAAACCAAATATGCTCTAAATTTAATCAAGAAATTTGGATTTGAGAAAGGTAAAAATTTTGATACTCCTATGAGTACAACTTTGAGACTCTCAAAAGACTCTACAGGTAATGATGTGGATCCTAAATTGTATCGTAGTTTGATTGGTAGTTTACTTTAGCTGACTGCTAGTAGACCAGATATCGCTTTGAGTGTTGGTATTTGTGCTCGTTATCAATCAAATCCTAAAGAATCTCACTTAACTGCTGTTAAGCGGATTATGCGATATGTCGCAAGTTCTACTAAACTGGGTCTCTGTATCCACATGAGACTAATGTTCAATTAGCCGGGTACTCAGATGCTGACTGGGCTGGAAACATTGATGATAGGAAATCAACCAGTGGTGGTTGTTTCTACATTGGAAATTGTCTTGTTTCTTGGTTTAGTAAGAAACAAAATTCTATATCGCTATCAACAGCTGAGGCTGAATACATTGCTGCTGGAAATGCATGTACTCAACTTGTTTGGATGAAACGAATGTTGAGCGATTATGGAATTACTCAGGATTCTATGATTTTGTTTTGCGATAATTCCAGTGCAATAAATATCTCTAAAAATCCAGTTCAGCATTCACGTACTAAACATATTGATATTAGATTTCATTACATTCGTGAATTAGTGGAAGAAAAGGTAATATACTTGGATTACATTCCAACTGAGACTCAACTTGCTGACATTTTCACTAAACCGCTCGACAAAAGCAGGTTTAATAAATTAAAGTTTGATCTCGGTATGTGCAATTTAAATTAAATTTGCATGATTTGGTGTATCATAATGTACATAAGTTTGATGATTTATTTGCTTAAATTTGAAAATTATTTGAAAAAATTGTAAATTTTGAGTCGTACTCGACCAGTCGTGAGTGTACACGACCGGTCGTGCTACGACCGGTCGAACACTTACACGACCGGTCGTGAAACTCGGGATTTCACTTTAATTTGGGGATTTTGACTCTTCTTCCTCATTTCTTTTTTACCCTCCAACGGCTCTAGCTACGACCGGTCGAACCCACCTTCTTAGTTCTTCAAGGTTAGTGGTTCCTTTGCATTTTTATTATAGATTCTTGATATTAGTGTTTCAAATCACTTTCTTGTAGAATCTATTTGGTCGTTCATTGCAAGATTGGGGTTTTATCTTGAAAAATCTGTTCTACTAAAACCCATTTCTTCTATCTTGCATCTTGTTGTTTCCTTGAAATCCTCCATTGAAAATGGATGCTAGAGGTAAAAAGAAAACTACTAGAGGTCCCTCTTCTTCTAGATCAACTTCTATTGTACAACGTCATCTTCGGTCTCCCGAAAATGATCCTCCAAATGTTCGGGATTTGCGTATGCGAAATATTATTGTTGAACGTCCTGTGAATGTTAATCACATTGCTTCATTTGGTATCCCTCCTTGTTGGAATCTGTGGGATGGGATAACATCTTGCATTGGGGTGGACCTGCATACCAGTCCATTGCCCAATCCATGTTTGCATGTATCTGTGATTTTTCTCTTGAGAATTTAACTTTTAAAGTTGATACTCAAGAAGGATTGTTTTAGTGGATCGACATTTGATTGCTGACATTATGGAAATACCTGTCAATGATGAGAGCATTCCAATTAATATTTTACATGACAGTCTCTCAGAATCTGAACGAAGAATGCTTACTAGAGATTTATGTAATTTGGATGTTCACTGGACTCATAAAGGTCATGCACTTCCCTCAAGGTTTTTGTTACCCAGACACAGAGTACTTCATAGGATTTTCATCTCAAATCTTTATCCACGTTTGGTAATAAAACCGAACTCACTGCTTTTATGGTTCGTGTTTTGCATTCTGTCATCTCTGGTGCAAAAATTGTTTACCTTCTTTAATTTGTCATTCCATTATTCTGTCTCGTCACCATCCTGGACATAGTGATATACCCTTTGGTTATTTATTGACTATGCTGGCAAATCATATGCTCGTGGCTATGCCTACTAGAGAAAAACCCATCCATCATCTCCCTTTAATAATTCAAATATTAACAAGATGACTTTAGAATTGGCTGATGGCCAAGTGGATGCTGGTAGCGGTGGTGCTGAAGCAGGAGATGCAGGTCAAGCTGGTGATCCTACTGAAGACGTGAATATGGATGATTTATTTGAAGAACTTGAGTCAGACTCGGCTGATGATCCTGATTTTCAGCCCTCTGATTTTGATGAGAGATTGAATTCCCTTCAAGAGCAAGTGGCTCAAATTTGTGTTACCCAAGACACGCAATTCTCTTATCTACGCAAATATATGAGGCGGATTGCTAAGGGTTTACACAAAATTGATCCTTCTAATCCTGCTCCATCCTCTGGTTCTGACTGAATTTTTGCTGGGTCTGTAATATTTTTTTTCTAAACTTTACATGCTCACTGACTTTTTGAATTATGCACTAAAGCTCTCTTGAATCTATATTCTAACTGCTTTATTTTTAATTGCTGCTCTTCTTCCTTTGTCATTTTGTGACAAAAAGGGGGAGAAGTTTTGGAGTGGGCTTGGCTTTATTGGCTTTATTTGATTTTAATGTTTATACCTCCTATTACTCAGGGGGAGTTAAGCTTCTCAGGGGTAGTTATGGGAGAATGATGCTAGTTACTATATATATCTGTGTATGCTTAACTTGTGATGTGTATGCTTCTCTATTGTTGAACTTGTTGTGTGTACTTCGTTTAAATTGGTAGTGTTTTGTCACAAATTTGACAAAGGGGGAGATTGTAAGTGTTATGGTCTCATGCTCCTTTGGTTGTCAAATTTTGGTGTGCCAAAACATCTATCTGTGTCCTGTGCTTGTATGATGATTTATATGAATTCAAGACACTGCTTAAACACTTCAAGAAGCTACATGTTCAAGTCTGAAGAAGCAAGCTACATGTTGAAGTCTTCAAGAAGCTACAATGTTGAAGTTCAAGTCTGAAGAAACAACGCATGAAGTAGTTTTATGTGATGAAGATCTCAAGTTTAAAGCTACAACAAATTCAAGATCTCAAGCATGATATGGTTCAAAACAAGCTCAAGATTTCAAGCCTGATATGGTTCAAAATATCTACATTCGTTAAATGGTTGAAGTTCAATGTCCATACGACATGGTTCAGGTTTGAATGACCTTAGGTTGACCCTTTAAGTAGGTCACTTTGGATACATAAATCAAATATTTATTTTACACAAGGTTGGTCTATTCTACGACCAGTCCTAGCTCTTGTTCGACCAGTCCTATCATTGGTTCGACTAGTCCAAGAAATTCCACGACCAGTCCTAAGTAGTTGAAGATTTTTCGGAATTTTTGGTACGCCCACGACCAGTCCTGGAGGTCCTTCGACCGGTCGTAGGATGTGGCTTCGACTCGTCCACGACCAGTCGTGGAGCTACGACTTAAAGTCCAGCAACGAAATCACTGGTCCTACGACCAGTCGTAGGTGACCCACGACCAGTCGTAGGGCTACTCACGACCAGTCGTGGAACGGCTTTAAAGATCGCGCTTATTTTTTCAAAAAACTGTTAGAGCTACGACCAGTCGTAGGTTTCTAAGACCAGTCGTAGGAGCGATTTCTGCTTCTATAAATTGAACACGAAATTCAGAGTTTTCATAAGTTCAACGCTATTCAATTCAAGAATTTTCAAGTGATCACTCTGAGATAAGTTTGTGTTTATTTTAAAGCTAGATTGTGCTTATTTAATATTCCTTTTTGCTAGCTTATTTAATTTGATTTTGTTTCTATATTCCAATCTTATTTGAAAAGAGGAATTATCTTATTCCTTCTTCTTGGAATCAAAATCAAATATAGCTACGCCCAACGAGTTAAATCTAAAATCAATTAGAATTTAGAACCTTATGAATGTGAGTATTGGAAATTGAACTTTGACATTCAAATCATCTACTCCGATTGGTTCTACCGGGCTGCTACGAAAAAGGAGAAATCCAGGTATTTTACAATTCTGTAAAATTTCATTTCTTTTGGTTTTGTTTGAGGTTAAGCCAGAAAAATCTCATTGTACTGGTTTTGTTTGAGGTTGAACCAGAAAAATCTCATTGTATTGGTTGTCTGAGGAAAACCAGAAAACTCAGAAAAGAGGGGTTTTTGAATTGTGTAAGCCCAAGTGAAAAAGACACAATTGTAAAGGTTTTTGGTGAACCTGTGAAAACCTATTTGATAGTGAACGCTAATATCCCCTGTGTGAGGATATTAGGAGTGGAGTAGCTTTTTGTGTGGCTGTTGGAAAACAGTTGGTGTACACACAAGCGAACCACTATAACTCTTTGACTTGTGGTTTGAATGCTTGCTTAATTTTCATATCTTTTATCATTCGATTGTGTGGAATGTACAAGTGGATGTGAATGTTGTAACTATTTACATTTCAAGCAAGTGTGGGGATTGTTGTAATAATTTAGATCTTACTTCTGCATTTAATTTCAATTCCTTGCTATTTCATTTACTTATATTAATATTGAGTCCTTGATCCAAAAGAGGTTCTAGAAATAAGGTTGTCCTACCATAAGCCCTTGTTGATTATGGTGTAAGGTTGTCCTTAGAACTGAATTTGCATCAATCTCTCGATACCTATTTATCAAGGTGATTTAAATTTAGCTCTGTGAATTGATTCATATTGTAAGGCTATTGATTTATTTTATTTCCGCTGATTTTATTTTTAATTTGGCATAGTCCTATTCACCCCCCCTCTAGGACATATAGCTTGGCCTTTTCAGTGACTTGCTCGGGCG